>JAODKC010000041.1:20750452-20771000 GCA_026777985.1 Mormyrops attenuatus
TCGGTGGGGTCCCTATTGGTCTGCGTGGTTTTTTACGGGCACAACAAAATCCCGTTGGCCCGTCCCGGGCCCCCCCCCCCCCCCCCCCCCAGGAGAACGTGAGCTGTCTCAACACCAGCCTGGTGGTGCTCATGCTGGCCCGGAGGAGAGGCAAGCTTTCCTTCTACCTTAATGCCCTGCGGGAGAAGGAGTACAGCGAGAGGTACCCGGGCTGCCTGCTCAACAACTTCCACCAGCTACTCCGCTTCTGGCAGCGCCACTACCTCAACAAAGACAAGGACAGTACCTGTCTGGAGAACGTGAGTTTTTCTCTTCCCATCCTCCTCCTAACCCTGGGCTGCTGTCTCCTGTTCATCCCTCTAGTGTATTGCGTGCAACTTGCGAGGTGAACCGTGGTGTGATCTGTTTAACTGTAGTCAGTTTAGCTTTCTCCCTGTAACACATGAGTTTTGTTCCTCTGAACATCTCCAGGAGCATCTATATGGTGAGTCCTCCTTCTTCTGAACTCTAATCTCGTGTCAGGAGGTCAGAAGGTCAGGTCAGGTGGTTGAGTTGAAAAGGGTCATGAAGGATTTATTTCGTCTGTCTTCCTTAGAGCTCCTGCATCCCATTCAGCTACTGGAAGGAGACCGTTTCCGTGCTGCTAAGTCCAGACCAGACTTCGCCATGTGCCATATCCAGTTATATCGATGAGGTCTACATGGATCTAGACACGGACTTCCTGGAAGATTGACACCAGCCTCAGTGGGATGCGCGAGAGGGGGAGAGGGATGAGGGACGTCCTCCTCCTCGGCCCCGCCCTCGGTAAACTCGACACCGACAGGAAGTTCTCCAGAGAGCCAATCCCGGAAGGACACCATTCAGGAGTGGCACACATGCATGTGTGTGGGCTAATGTTGGGTTAGCCCACCACTTCCTGGCGTCCGGGGCGACTCGCTGGAGGGACCTGACCCGAAGGACGGAGATTATTGGTGTAATAAATCAGGGACAAGCAATTCTTTTACGTTGGGGGGGGTGGGGTGGGTTGCTTTAGTTCATGTAAGCAGCGCGTGTATATGTAAGGTTTTGCAGCTAATGTAGATATCTCACGAGGAAAAAAAAATCAAATGTGGAGATGTGGCACATTGTCGGGACTGGGGTAGGGGGGAATGACCCTAGGAAGAGGCGCCAAAAATGAGTTGACTGAAATTCTCTATTAGGTGGGTTTTGTCCAAAATAAAAGTGCTCTGCAATGATATGACCAAAAAGCACATGGCTTTGTTCACACCTACAGTGAATGTTGTGTGAAATGTGCATCCCTTCTCCTCTTCACCACACCCTCCCTCTGGCACTCGGGAGAAGCGGAAGCCTTATCCAGGTTTGCGGTCTCCCTGAGGCAGGGGCCCAGAGCACCCCCAGGGATCGATCTCAGCCCGTCCCCTGTGACACGCATCCGCAGGTCGTCCATGAGGGAGTCCGCTTTCGGTCCTGGCCCTTGCAGCCCCGCCTAAGTCATGCTGTTGCCTTCAACGGTTTTATTTTAGTCGTATCCTAACCAATTTTTTTGTCCTTCTCGCTAACTTGAAAATTTGCGCAGTGTGGCATTTGCAGTTGTAATCTTTATTAATGGTGGTGATTTATGGTAACTTTTGAATCTGTAGAGTGTAGTTAGTGTGAGTCAGAGCTACGCAGCTTTTATGGCCTTTTATTTGTGAGTGGGGCCCTGTTCCCGGCCCTTAGCCACTGCCGGGGGTTCGGTTCTCCTTCTTCCCCTACACATTTCCTTTTCTTTTTTTGGTTCTTTTTTTCCTAAAGTACCAGGTCACCGCCCTGCTAGCCGGCTGCTTTAAGTCAGTGCGACCGTGTCACCCGTCGTACGGCAAGGTGAAGCGCCACTTAACGGTGAACTGTATCATTAACCTTGCTATTTTGCTTGCGCCATCTGGTGGGGTCTGCATAAAAAATACTAAATTATTTAACAGTTTCAAGCTAAATCATTCTTCCACCTCACATTATCACGACTACATTTTTTTTTTTTTATTACTGGCTTTGCACTGTATCAACTAAAACATGCATGTCTTTCCATTACATTTAACCCAAACCTGAAGTTCTTCTGGTTACTGTCATTGATTTTTAATTTGATTTCTATTTATTTTTTACTCCTGCGGTCAGTGATCTTGCGCCACGGATTTACTCTGAGTTCTCCAAAGTTTGCGCTTAATCAGATGAGACTGCATTTGCTAGGCATCACCTTGGATTCTCTCTATCCTAAGACTGAAATCTCTCTGCCCTGTAAAATTCTAATTTAATATCGACTGTTGTAAACCAACATCTTGTCTGGATGTGAGAATGAACTTTTTATTCATACCACATAAAACATGAATTTTGTCTGGTGCTGGACCAGTGAACGTAATTTGTATAGATCTGGTCGGGGGGGGGGGGGCAGCGTGTTTTGTGCAAACATACTTAAATCTGAATTGCACATTTCAGAATGTGTAATGCAGATGGAATCTCATCATGTTCTCTTCAGATGTATGGTTTTTGATTCTATAGATTTTCTTTCGTGAATATGCAGTGTTTATGGTGACTAAGAAATCAATTTTGATGTTACATTGCATTTTGGGAATGTTCATTTAAAAGTAACCGATTTTATGAAATGTATGTCATTTGGCAAACTTTAGCGATTAAAATAGTACTGCAAACCAATGTCATTTATACATATCCATTATAACAGTTGAATAGCGATTTGTCAATACAATTGATTATTTTTTCCCTCTTTATCCATTAGTATACAGTAGTTTGTACAATTATTTCAATAATCACTGGGATTGGTTTTCTTTTGTAGCTGTAGATCGGAACATGACCAGCTTTTACCATTGCAGTGCTGGTGCTAAACATGTTTATGTATCTCACCAGTCTAACTGTAGGTTCCTGGCACTGTGTAAATAAGGTTTGATTTCCGTAATAAACCTTTTTGTGAAGTCGTATGCGCCACAGGGGAAGAAAATATCTCGTATTTTGCGTGTAAAGTTTCCAGCTGTGTATTTTTTAATTTTTTTGTGCGTGAACGAGAGAGTGATGGATGGTATGCCCGTGCTGACAGCCCTGGGCCTCTGGTCTGTACCCTGTTATCTGCGCAACACCGCCACCTACTGGTTCCAGTTCCAACAGCCCGCCTGTCTCTCTCCTCCAGTTGTGCAAGTCTCCAGATTTTCATTTCACTAATATTGTTTGTAATCATAAATAAATTATCAGAACTTTATCTCCTAACCTCTTGCTGGGAATGTCTGTGCAGAGTCTGCAAAGTTACCTGAGTATTAATGTACATTAACAGCACATTTCTTTATTACTTAGTTTGCGCTGGTATTATTTTTGAAATACAAGTATGTGAGATGGTCATTATAGTGGGTCAAGTTAAGGTTAAAATGCATCCATTTATGTGAAAATGATCTAAAGTTTTGTTTTTCAGAAAATTCAACTCCTGCTGTAAATCACTCTCTTAACAATGCTGCAGTTCCTCCATGCCAGCTGTAAAGCCGTTTGTCACCCATTTTGACAAATTCTGCTAAAAATACTTTCAATTTGGCTTTGAACTTAATGTACCTGGTAGATCCATTTACAAAGAATTATCCTAAATTGAGAGAGCTGCTTATAAGCTAGCAGTTCTTTTATGGGAAACTGACCGACCCTAATACAGAAACCTTTTGACCAAAAAATTGCGTGCGCTAATAACAGCAAGTGAATGTAGCGGAGTTATGTGTTTGAAGGATTTCAGTGTAAGGCTCACTTTTATTTGGTTCATTGTGAAATTCCAGGAAGGAAGGTTCACATCAATATCTGAAGGTTACAGGGTCTCGAAATACTCGTTTTTCAACAGTTTAGGAGGGCGATTTCTCACACTGTAAGTTGTTTGGTGTGTATCACCGTCACGCTTTCGATTGCTGCAGACTGCCTGGTGCTTGCGTGCTGGTGACTCTAAATAAGGTGGGTTTGCCTGCCATTTAAAACCGAAGCCCTTTGTGAAACGCGACCCCGCGCTGCGCAGCCAGATATTTCGCTAATGTCGTCATGTAAAATGCAGTCGCCTGAAACAAAGGGGCTGGGGCAGAGCCGGCGGTTATTTTTAATAGCGGCCAAACAGCCGGCGTCGCCGCTCTTAAGAGACACTTGTCACCATCTGCCTCCCCAGACACCGTCTGCACCTCGAGCCGGATCTTTCCGCTTGGATCACACGCACGTGCGGCACACGTGCGCGGACACACGCCGTGCACACGATGACGGCATACCTCCCCGCGAGACACACGCGCTCGCCACTCGTGTCGGGTACTGCTGGCCCGAAGAGACTTCTTGGCATCCCGGTCTTTAAGAGTGATGTGAGTCATCGCTAATGTCCCCTTCCGTTTGGGTGATGCGTGCCAGCCCAGCAGCGTGACAACAATCCCGGGCAGTCCGTGAACAACAAATGTAAACTTCCAACATCTATGTAAACTACACCTTACACTTCTAATCGTATATCTGCAATAAAATGACTCCTCTTCTCCAGCTGACCTAAGAGTGTTGTTCTTTGCTAAGGTGTATTTTTTAATTTATTTACTTAGCAGACACTTTTATCCAAAGCGATGCTTTTTTTGAAAAAGCAGGGTCAGCGAATCCCTATAGAACAATCTGGGGTTAAGGGCCTTGCTCAATTAGGACCCAGTGATGAACCCATTCTGCCCACCCTGGGATTGGAACCAGTGACCTTCCAATCACAGGAAGTGTCCTAATCCTCTGAACCATGTATTACCCCCATACTTGTGCCACACATGCACTCAGAAATTCACTGGTGTAATAGCGGCCTTTTAAAGGATACAACAGATTGGTGTACACGTGTATATGTACACACAAGCAAGTGAGACTAGTGTGTATAACTTTGGGCACAATGGCATGAGAGGAAAAAGCTTTCAAGGTCCATAATCCTGGAAGGGGCCTGTGAGAAAGAGAGAAGAGGACATTTGAAGATGGATGGGGAGGACTGAGAGGAGACAATGACTTCCAAATTGGTGCTTTCATCACCTGAACAACACTGCTTTACATATTTCCTTTCAACACAATCAGGGTCCACTCTGGTGACAGCCACGTGATTTTACTCTACATAGGTCTTGGTCACCATGACTATACGGGACTGCCGAGCTGATTGGCCGTCATCCTGCAGAAAAACAAAACTGGTGAATGTCAGTAAGACGTTATGAGCTACAACTTTGATTTGTTTACTAGCATTCCAAAGATGCTGTCCGTCTTGTCCATCTGGCCTACAAGACCATATCTTTTAATCTACTTTTCTTTAATACCATGATTCTTTTTGATACAGCATGGTATATCTAGGAGGCAGTGGGAAAAACCCCCAGAATGTCACCCTGGGTACCTACCTAGTTTCCGTGCCGACGGGAAGCTGTGGAATGAGGAGCTAGCACAGACTTAAAGTGATGTTCATGTGATAACTTTCCTAAACATCACTGCAAGTCTTAACTACCTCCTCCTCAGTATTGGGAGCTGAAACAAGCTTATGGAGAGAAACCAACACTCATCTACAATCACTCACTATGGAGCCTAATCAGAACATCTCAAGTGGTCCATATATCAGCTGCTAGACAAGCCCTCAAAGAAGGTCAAAGCTGATAGTAACTCTATGGTAGAGGATTGTCTATCCATTCCTGTCAGATAATTTCATGGGAAAAAACTTATCAAGTGCAGTCATACCCATTCCAATCAAGACTTTCAGTTTAGCGCCACTGTGACCATGAGAATGTGGATGGATAATTGGATACGAGTAGGTCCTTCAAAAAATGACTAGAAATGTATATGTCCATTTTGATTACTTTCACAATTCTCTCATTTCAATCCTTGCATGTGCTTTAAGTTAATTAATTTTCATCAAAAGACTAAATCACGAGAGTCCTAAGCAAGTGTTTCAGTCGCTCATTCCTAGATCCAGATGTAAATCTATGTCAGCCCAATGTGAATTTGAGCTGCAATCAGTTGCAAATTTCCCACATCTGTCACCTCCTTTTAATCTCAGCTTTTCCTTAATATATTTCAAAGCATCAGATTCCAAAAGGCCTGGAAACGTAACTCACCTTTGGAGTTACTGCAACATGCAGTGTTAAGATATCAGGGATGAGTAATGATGATGGCATTCATGAGGCCTATATATTCTGGAAACCTCATTTTTGGACGTTTCCTAATTAACAGAACAATGGCAGGTGTTCTCAGGGCCTGGACCAAACAAAAAGTCAATGTATCAGAAACAGTCAGTCGGACAGAGCAAAGCCAACGAGCCTCACACCATGTATCGATTCTTCTGTTACACGTCTCTCAGTGGACGTCATTCTCTGGTCCACTGGAAATCGTGTATGTGTAGTTAATAATGTCACCTGTAAATAAATGTAAAATAAGACATGCGGTATCTTTAACCTCCTATGGACTTGCCATCGCATCTTCGCGTCAGCCTTCTCGCAAATTTGAAAAGTGAACGTTGCGTCTTTTCCTTAATTCTGACCATTGTCCCCTGTGAGAAAGAACAAAATTCAGAACCCTTATTTCACATTTCATGACATCCAGAAACCTAAACACGCGTTATTTTCGGATTGCTTAGAAGATTTTCTAACCTCGTTTGATGTGCTGGAAAAATTTATGATAAAATCCGTTTTTTCCCTCTTTGCGCCGGCAGCCGAGCGGTCTTGCAGGACGCAGGACAGCCTCCTTACAAACGGGACATGCTGACCGTTCCGGACCACGGAAAGCGAGCAGTTCTCTCCAAGTTTTCTGATCCAAAAGAAATTAACACACGCCATTTACCAGCAATCTCAACGGGATTTTGACAGTGCGCTCTTTTTGATGCAACCTTGTCAAACTCCGAACCAATGCAATTCAATTCAGAAACTTTAAATTGTGTGATGCACGTTAAATTATACTCGCATGCAAAAACTCGTGGTTGTTAAACTCAGACGTCATCACTTGTTAGTTGCATACAATACAATGAGTACGGTGAGTTGTTAAATACATGTATACATAATAAGAGACCCAATAATAAAAGCTATATGCGGAATAGATGCAGTGCATGTCATGATGGGTGCGCACCAACCTTAGCCGTAGTGCACAATCTGGGTCGATGGAGGGCTTCTTTTATTGTGTCCCTCAAGGTCAGGGTTTGAGGAGTTATGTCAGAAATCCCCATGTGTCCCCTCCTCGGCAGGCCATTGGTGCGCAGCGCGTGCCTGAGCCGACACAAAAGGCAAACTGCGTTTTTATCTCGGCGCAAACTTAAGCCGGTTATTTTTATAACGGCGTTGTATTGTGGTAGGGATAACGGCTATCGGGACGGCTCTGTCTTTTTATGTAAAGTGCTTTTTTTCTGATGCCAAAGTTTCTGTGTCTGGTGCATCTTTACTCCTAAGATAAAATTTAGGAATTTGACGAAATTTGATATGAACGGTCATGCAAGCACATCTGATTGTGCGTATTGATTTATTTTCTGTTTATTATTTTAAAAACAAACTATCGTTCCCTAATAAATTAAATCGCGCGTTTCTTCTGTAACCCTATACGTATACTTAATACTATAGTACTATAGTATATAAATATTATTAATATTATAGTACTTAATACTTGTGCTATATGTTCTAGCTTCCCCCTAATTAATATGATTATCCTGTACTTCAAGTGTGTGCATTATATTTCTATTAATTTATGACTGAGAACTGGGGAAAAATGTGGTTAATAGAAAGCGGATATTAACCTTGGTCCATCGCACTGACTGCGCACGATGATTTTGCTCAAAACGATGTCACTGGGCTAATTTGTGCGTCACATCCCTAAACGGTTACAACTTACAGATCTTTGTGGAAAAAGACAAGCACGTACTTTTGTACTGTTAAAACGCGAAATACCGCTTTTTCGGTTTTAACCTTAATTCCTAAACATAGTGTTATTTTTTGGCTTAATTAACAGCAATGAATCATTTTCTTGCATGGGAACCGTTTTCTTGCATTGTAAATGTTTAGAAACTAGGCCCCAAATAAAAAATACCGTAAACACCACTTAAGTGGCAAAAATAAATTAAAAAGTCACAAAATATCAATTCTTTCCTTTTATTTCATCCAGAAGCATCTGCATTTTCTACAAATTTGGAAATGACAGAAGGTAACCAAGCTTAAGAACACCAATAGTGTATTTCATTGTTTCCCAATCCAGCCTTCCAGGACCCACAGTCAGTCCATGTTTTTACTCCCCCCGAGAACATTTTTGCGAGACCGTGGACTGTTTATGGGCCCTGAGAACTGGGAAACACTGGTGTATTTGGTTAACCAATAGCCTAGCAGTCTAGGCTAAAAGAAACTATACCCAACTATACCCAGGACCAAGGGCAAAACTTACACTTGTATTAATAGTGGCATCATGTGTGATATCATTAAAAGGAACAATGACCATAGAGTTGACAATGTATTATGAAGTTCTTTCATCTTCTGTTCCTCTGAGGTGGACAGTAGCTGTGAAGCCTTTGCTTGAAATCAGTTTTGTTTTACTTACAGCACATAGCGCAGGATGCCAAAAATCACATTCGTTAGTATTTTAAGAAATGACCACTCCCACTTATGCAAATTATAACCTATCGAAGCAATGCATTTTTGTACATCCCTCAAAATCACAACTACTCTAGGAACCAAAGCCATCTGGCCACAGTTTCTGTCACTTAAGCACTGTCCCGCCGTTCTTCCCCAAGTCACTTACAAACCAAACCAAACCAAGAAAAACAATGCAGTGATGGACAGGAAAATCTACTCCATTCTATTTTCATGAGGTTTTCTGGTTAGCTACTTAGCACATGTCTACATCGTTGCAATTATTTAAATCTGGTCCTATCTTTGATTTAGCAGCTCTGTGCGTCCTGACCTTGACAACAAAACAGGAGATAAGCGTCTACAAATGCCCACTGTAGCTCCCAAAATAGACAAGAATAGAAGTCCCTGCCTAATAGCCAACATTCCTAACAGAGATAGGCATCCTTTCGGAGTGAAGCTTGCTGTTAAAGAGGTAGGGTGCTTTTCTGGAACAGTGTAAGAATCTCCATAGCAGTTAAGCATGTCATCAAATGGGTGTTTGATCTGACTATTGAAGTCTTTCTGATAGTCCTCTTGCCCTTATAGCAGTACCGTTTGGGGGCATTTCACGCTTGAAAAATAAGAAACGCATTCCTGTCTTATGGAATTCAGTGATACCTTCTAGACTGCCACAGAGAAACAAAAGAATCTGAAATCATATCGAAACCACAGCTCAGTCTATTGCAAGTAATTGTGAATTATGCACAGTATGTACAGTACTGTGCAAAAGTCTTAGGGAGTCACAGGTTTAAATGATCTTCATGTTGGTGTAAAACTATGATATTATGTCTGTCAACATGTGTCAGTTTAGCCTTTTCAAAACCTCTCCTAAAGTCTTCCCAATGTTTGCACCAACCGTCCAATACACCCATGTGTTTTTTGACTCAACCACTAACACACCTTGTTTGGCTAATCAATACCCCACTGAGTTATTTAACAAATTTAATTAATTAATTAATAGAGCCGATGGAGAAATTTTATGAATATATGGAATGGCTGAGGTGCCCCTAAGGAGAGGTTTGGGACCCAAAGTGCAGTTTATCTAGCCAGCCAACATGAAATCATTAACTTTTCGGACAAAAGATGAAATTCTTTTTTTTTTGTACTCTTAATTGCTATATGTTATAATGTCAAATTGTGTTTTTTTTCTCAGAAAATATACAATTACTACCAAGATGTATAGCCTAAGACTTTTCCACAGTACTGTATTAAATGATTTATTGCAAGTTGGGTGGCTTGGAGAAGCTGGAATTACTTTAGGGGGAAATGGGCAGGTTATCAGTGGTCGTAGATGGCGTTATCAGGCACGGAGGTGCCATGTGTGGTAAATGAAGCCTCAAGGATTGATTAGATATAGGCAGTCTGAATCATTGCTATTCTGGGATGACCCTTAACATGGGCGACTGTTGTCTATGGCTTCACAGGCAGGAAGTTTGTCTGATAAAATCTGTAGAAGAGACTGACCTAATGCAATAATAATCCTTTAGGTTTTTTCTGGATATTTATGACCCATCATCTCTTAAATGAGTTTTGCTTTGTTTGCTTACTTACATATGTTAATGTATCACACCTGCACTGGTCCCATCCTGCTGCTTTGGTATATCCATATATCAGATCTGTGTTAAGTTACTCAGAAAGAGTTCGAGGTATATTATCTTAAAAAAGAATGTTTGTAAACTATACCTGGACAAAACTATCCCTTCTCATGGATATATTAAAATGCCTAATATGCTGAAATATATATTTTATTATGCGTGCTTTATTGATTACGACAGAGCCTTTGATCATGTTGACCAAGTCAGACTATGATAGATGGGTGTACCAGACCATCTTGGCCATATGAAGAATCTCTAAATTGGACAAGAAGCCACAGCCAGAACAGGAAATGGTGGGATCTGACTGGTCAAGACTGCAATATGAGAGAAGGATGCTGTCGTCATTAAAAATGTATGCAGAACTGTGGACACAATATTAAAACATCAACAACCAGCTGAACCTTCACATGAGGCACGAATGACCAAAGTACTGATGGTCACTACTGATGCTGTCTTGCTTTGGGCATATTGTGTGAAGATCCAGAGCATTGAAAAAGGATGTTAAATGGGAACAGGGGAGAGGATGACCAGCAACAGGATCGATGGACATTGGAAAGCCTGAAGAACAGAAGGAAAGACAGACAGTTGTCAGGGAACACTGCTTATATGGTGGTCAGGAGTTCAAACCTTGAGATTACCTGATTCATAGGTATCCGTCATCGCTTATCGGACTTCAAAGCCTGAGTATGGGTTGTAGCACTTGTATACTGGGAAATAGAGTGAATCCAGATGTACAAATGTGCAAAGAGCAAACTTTGGAGGACCGAGCCATTCTGGAAGAGCCAAAGATGACATTTAGCAGCTGGTTTTGAGGGAGATACTGATGCTGCCCTACTCATCGCTCCACACAACGGGCTATCTGCACCGTGTGAGTCGCGGTACTCAGGCCTGATACAGCACCTTCAGCTGTCTTTCTATTTACGGCCCTCCCAGGCGTACCTCTGACCCAGAACTCTGTTCAAACAATAGACACAGGCACATAAATATGGTGAAGTTACGGAGCCGTCAGCCTTCATCCTGCAAACGTCCATCTGCTGGAGCTCATTAAGCTCTGTGCGGACAGACAGCCTTTTAACACGCCACTCGAAAAGTTTGCCTAACTATTTTTATTTATACCTCTGGCATGAACTTCTGGCTCTTAAATGCCACTGCAAAAAAATGCTCTGGGGGAGTTGAATAGAAAAGCCTGTTAGTGTTGGGATTTGATGTTGTTATTCCGGATTTTGAAAACTCTTCTACGTCTCATCATTTCAACGGCTCGCCGGAAGAATCGGACACGGAAGTGGTCGTGACTGTGACTCGGACGTCATTAGGGGACGATGGGGATCCCAAAATGACCTGCGGGGGTGACAGACATCATTAAACGGTGGTTCCATGTGGCTTGCGGCGACAGGCCTTCCCCTCTTGATCTGTGCCAACGGCGGTAGGCAGTCCTTCGGGATCTGCTCATGTCTGGCTTCAAAGTACCCTGGAATGTGGGCCCAGCGTGTGACCGCTACTTCACGGCTTACACAGAAGCCCCCACCCCCCCTCCAGAGACACCTGTCTCCTGTGGCAACTGCTAAAACACACACACGCGCTGTGGAGCAGGCAAAGGCTGGGAAGTGAGGCTGTTTTGTTTGTGAGCAGCTAAAAAGGGGCCCGGATGAGATAAGACAAGCAACTCTGAAGGCTGATTCCTTAAGTGGATGGTGTACTGGTGGTCAGGGGCTCAGCAGGCGCATGGATACTCTGGCAGATTCAGGGGCCCAACACTTTAAGGAGGCAGCTCAATACATTACATTATACATAAAACTGGTCGAGTTGCCAACCGTCCAGTATATTAAAGGATCGTCCTATACTGGGAAACAATATAACAAATCCATGTCCCGGATTGAACCAATACCCCTCCACCCCTACATGCAATTTTTTTCCATGGGGGACCCCACCCCTCAATGGGGGGAAGGACCTTTTGTTGGCATCCTATATATCTTCTGATTGAAATTAGCAACCCTAGCAAAGGGGTCCAAGGTGATATTTTGTGAAGGGGCCCAGAATTTCTAGCCATGCCACTG
This sequence comes from Mormyrops attenuatus, assembly GCA_026777985.1. Classification (NCBI taxonomy): domain Eukaryota; kingdom Metazoa; phylum Chordata; class Actinopteri; order Osteoglossiformes; family Mormyridae; genus Mormyrops; species Mormyrops attenuatus. The sequence continues at coordinate 20,762,720 of JAODKC010000041.1, forward strand.
TTTGTTGGTGCTTTTGCCATGTCTTTCATACTCACAGCAGACTCCAGACTGCAATGTGGATGCAGTACTAGGGAGGCCAACTGGCGTCTCACTGCGGGCGATGCCTTATTTTCGGGTTTCCCAACCCGGTCCTCAGGGACCCCCCAGACAGTCCATGTTATTGCTCTCTCCCAGCTCCCTGCCAAGCAGTGTGAAGTCTTACAAAAATGTGGACTGTCTTGGGGTCCCCACGGACAGGATTGAGAAACACTATCTTAATTCATCTGCGATCCTCTTCATAAGTATCGTTTTTACGCAATTGTGACGGCCTGAAATGCGCACCCGATATACTATCTGCAGGGGGCGCTCTGTTGCGGGCCGTACCGCTGAAACTGGATGCCCCCCCCCCGCCCCAGCTCAGTCTTCCTGTCGCCCTCACAGAGAGCCGCATGTTCCAGGAGAACAGGAGGCCGGCAGCAGACACCGCAAGAATCCCAGAGCGGGTTGCCCGGCAACAGCCTGGGCGCTTGAGCAGCCGTGAGTCCATGTCGGGGTGGGGGAGTGCGGGGAGCTAGGGGTCACATCCTGAAAGGCTGCATTCCAGCCAACAGGACACCGGGCTTTCAGAAGCTTAGCAGCCCATTGGTGTAAGGCAAAGTCATAAACACACACACAGGCGGCGAACATACACACATATGATTATGTGCAAATATACATACAGCCTCTCCCCAGTTCACGATTGGGTTAAGTTCTGGCAGACCTATCATAAGGTGAGAGTATTGTATGGTGAAAATGCTTTTTATACAGTACACCTAACCTTACAAACACCATAGCCTAGCCTACCTTAAACATGCTTAGAACATTTACATTAGCCGACAGTAGGGCAAAAACATTAACACAAAGCCTAATTTATAGAAAAGGTGTTGAATATCTCATGTAATTTATTGAATAATGTAAAAAACATTTACCCACCGTAAAGTCGAAACATTGTCACAGAGACCATCATAAATTTTAATTATATATATCTGAGTCTTAGATTAACAGCTAATTTTATTTTGTATTTCTATTGCATTTTCTATTGTATTTCTATTAATTATTTTGGAATTGTATTGTATCTAGTTTTCTATGGACTTTTTCTTTATACTATAAGTTGTGTTGTGAATTACATGTGACCTGTGCACTGAAGGTGATGTAATGTGTTTCTAACGGAAAACTAGATTAAAGTGAAAGAATATCTCGCAATGTTGTCGTCGGGGTGAGGAAAAGTTCGGCTCCAATCCCAGGCTCAGCAGAAAGGTTTCGTTGTTGGGCCTCTGATCGAGGCCCTTAACCCCCAGCTGCTCCTAAGAATCCGGCTGAACCTGCTTTCTCAATTGTTTGTCACTTTGGATAAAAGAGTCTGATAAAAGAATACGAGAGATAACGGCAATTATCAGGGGCTCAGGGGCAACCTTCCCATGCCCCCCTTTCCCCAGTGAGTCTCCCAATCCTAGTCACCTTGGATAAAGGAGGCATCTAAGCAGCCCTGGAGTCTTGGCGTCTCTAGGTGCCTTGACAGTCAGCAGCATTCTGAGGCATTAGCAGACAGCAGCCTGGCAGGGCCCAGGGAAACACGATAGATAGCTGTGGTTTCACACTCAGTCTCCCATCACACATGTCTTCACGCAGCATAGGGCAGAAATACTTTAATCTTCATCACAGTTTGGCTTTGATTTAATCTCTTTGTTCAGTTTCATTGTTTTTAAATATCCCTCTATGACTAACCTCCAAACAGCTCTCGACTAATAGTGCGACAAAGCAGAAAATTACCTCTGTAGAGTTTGGGTATTTTTTAGCTATATTTTTCAGATAACTGGCTGGATTTATTACTGTATGTAAAGTATACAAGCTGTTATTTTGGAGAAGTATCTTTTTTTTTAATTAAAGAATTTCTGAATACAGAACAATGTGTAATCTTCACTATCACTACGTGTAAAGACAAACAGCCTATATACAGGGGTGTCGTAAAGGGGGAGACAGTTAGGACGATTTCAAGGGCCCCTGAGTGGGAGGGGCCCTATAAAAATTGGATTTGTCTGGGTTGGGGGCCAATATGATATGATTTCATTGGGTCTGAAATCTCTATATGTGTAGTATGAGGTATTAGTATATGACTTTTTATACATCCGTACATCTTCCAATCACTCTGGGTTTAGGGATGGGAATTTCAGGCAGAATTACTAGTCGAATTTCCCCAGTTAGTATTCAATTAATATTCTATTAACCCTGCCCCCACCACACACACAGAAACATGTACAAAGTATGGATCAAAATATTAATTTCTTTACATAAAAAATGAGATATTACTCTTTGCTGCAAAAGGATAACATAAACCATTAAGAAATGCCTTGAATAAATTAAATTGAAACCGAGATTGAAATTTAACGGAAGAAATCATCAAGTGCAGTAGTATAAATTAATGCTTAATAGGCTGGTCCTTATTCACTTGTTCGCCTCAGTCAAACTGACGCAAGCAGAGCTCACACAAAAACAGAGGAGGTAAGCTTCAGAATAGTGGTGTAGATCTGAGTAGTAACGAGTAAGTAAGTAACGAATACCAGGCTGTAACGAATCGTTACGAGTATTCAGCCTTTCAAGGATTCGTTGCTGACAGTAACGAAATGACTGATCAAACTGCCTAATCGGCACTCGCCATGCAGACTGTTGTTTTCGGCAGTTCTGGCTGGCATGCAGTTGCAGCTGGTTTCCATTATCTGAAGCCTGCGCTCATTGCCTGTATGTTGCATGGCCCACATACGAGTCTGATGGGGGGGGGGGGGCTGGGTCACTGCATTGACTGGCCGGAGTAATTAGTCGCCCATCAGCGTTCTTTATATAGGCTCTCAGTTTTGAGAAAGGAACCGTGATTGCAGTTCTTACAACCAGCAAGAGCATCATGCGTCAAATTACCCACACTAACGCTGCTAAGCGCTGTAGGCTTACGGACTATGGTACAGTATAGGTATAGCCAACCCAAGTAGTAACGAGTATTAAGTAACAAATACTGGATTGCCGAGTTCTCGGTAGTAATGATTACTCAAAAGTAACAGATAACCACATCACTACTTCAGAATCAATAAACCACAAACTTATTCAAGAAGGCATAGTCTAAATCTCACCTAATTAAAATAACTAACTAACCCCAACCCCAATTTTTTTACAGGTTCTTGATTGAAATACTCGGCAATGATAACTCATCCCTGTCAGGGTCATAGGGGGCCTGGAGCCTATCCAAGACAGCACACTGCACAGAGCTTGGGTACACGGTGGTCAGATTACCAAACCATCACAGGACATATACACGATTCAGTGGTCATAGGTGTTCCCATTGGTGTTCAGTTTCGATAAACCCCTTCCCCTGAAGCCATTCCTTGCCATGCCTGTCCACAGCTAATCAACATGCATTTATCAAAAATGGGCTATTTCCAACCACATTTCTTCTCAGATTTATGATGCTGTGGCAGCATAAATAATACAGTGCCAGCCTAAGACAAAGCATTGGTCAACGGTGCTGAAAAATTAGTTCCGTCCATCTTCTAACCGCTTATCCTGATTAGGGGCAATTAAACAGGCAGCTTTCTCCAAGGAGCATAATCAAGTACTTTGCGCCCTCTACCGGACAACAATATTTTCGGACATGCCTAAAACTTTCTCGAATAAACGTTTTCTTCTAGATAGTATACTCACATTTTAAGTGTGTGTAAATTTGGAAAGTCATCACACTGAAACTATGGTTGATTGTGTTTCTAATATGAGATCGTCATGTACTCCGCGATTAATTAAAGTCAAAATATGGTCTATTTGTTACTTTGCACATTTCATATACCTACCTCACACTACTTGTTTATTTATTTATTAATGTGTCTTGTTCTTATATTGCACTGTCTTGTCTTGTGAGGCACTGCTGTTTGTTCTATAACCCCATGCAGATCCGTCTCCCCTGCAACTGTAGTGCAAGAATTTCACTGTATTTTCCGAGCAATAAAACTTGAAAGATAAAAACTTTAAACTACCAGGGGCAAAGTCATAAAGGTCTGAATTACAGGTTATAACGGGAGAGAATTAAATACCATCCATCCATTTCCCATACCCACTTGTCATTAACCTATCCTGTAGGCAAAGCAGGACGCAAAGCAGGGACCCAGTACGGGGTGCCATGCGGGGGAAAGAATCTAATTTTCTAGCAAATTGAATGCTGCTATACAAACTACAAAGCAGTCCATTATTTTTTTACGAAATAGTGCAAAAGCACCCGCCACCTTTTCCTTTTATCAAATCAGGTAGAGCGGTTGTTTCCGGCTACACTCATTGAATATACGGTTGGAATCCGCCCGCCCGGGGGCGAAGGCGCCCTCTGGCACGTTTCTGTTCTGCAGACCGATATTTTCAAAAGGGGCGGGTCTGCCTGTTGCTCTTCCGGGCCGCGGCGCTAGGCGGCGCTGGTCGCGGCGCACCACGCAGTACTAACGGCGATGCATTTCCGGCGTCCGTGTTTCCAATTCCTGACACATGCTCATTAGAGGCTTATTCAGCTTATACGCTTTTTCTTATTCCGATTCCAGGATGGTCATTTTGAATTTAACGCATTTAATGAATTGAATGAAGTTTTACAAGTGCCCACACAAGGCAGATTAATGATCAAATTCCTTTCCAGAAGAGAGAGATAAAAAAAACTGTAAAATATAATCCCACCATACAACCGGTGCAGAGGGACGCCGGTAAGTCTCTGACGTGCCTGAAAGTCCGTTTTCTTGGAGAATTTTCTTGTACAATATTGATAGATGGTTGTAGGTCACATACCAGTGGTGTTCTGAAAACGAAATGGGTGTGACAATTTCCCGAAATGGCATGAACTCACTGAACTTGGTTTGATGTTTATTGGCTTGAAAATGTCGGAGTTATTGCAATTTTTCCAACTGCAATACTGATACACTGTTATATACTAGTATACATGCAAGTGGTGTTTTGGTGACCGGCATTGCACTTTTACGACGGTCTCCAAGTTTAGCACAATGTAGCAAAACCGCGTGTAAGAAGTCAATTGAGGTCCGTCTGAGTTGTAACTAATGATTTGTCTATTTACAACCCTTGGAGCAAAATACTTAGTCTTTTTAGCTATTAGTATTTTTTTTTTTTTTTTACATGTGTACGAATCTACTTGCACACGGATTCTGAATACACATTTACAGATTCCAATACACATTTACAAGTCTTAGTACGCATTTACCAATCCTTCTACACATTTACAAATGTGATTACGTACACACCAATTGAGATAAGTCACACAGCTACCCATGCACATTTGTGAATAGTTTTGCTACAATAACACCCCCACAAAAATCCGCTAACGTCAAGATGAGTTTGCAGTTTTGCTCAGCTCCGTTCACTGGAAGCCGCATCACTTGCTGGATTCACGTTTTCAGAATAGCCGAAGGATTAATCACTGTCATTTTTCATTGATGGTAAGGGTCCAAGGTTGCATGTGTTTGAAAGATATTGCATACGGCGGTGTTTGTAGTACAGCGATGCATCTGGACGGTAATGTTGAGACATGAATAGCGTTCATGTTTATATTCATAGGCGACTCTAGGCTTCTCTTCCAGGGGCTGCGAGGTGAGACTTCGAAAGTCCCTCGGTAAATTTAGCGTGATTGAAGAGGGGGCAACTTTCAATCGTTCTGTAATACCATGATGTTTACATATAGGGAAGAAATAGCGTTGAATGGCGTCCGGGGCGGTCCCAGAGGAGTCGCTGATGAACGATGAGTTGATCCGGAGTTTAATCGAGGTGGCCAAGGACACAGCACTGCTGCACGGGGTTTTGATGCGAACCACGGAAAGCCCTAATTTCCCAGAGGTAAGTCTTCGTTTTAGTCTCATACGTGTACAAAAGTACTTTGTGTTAAATGCCAAATTAGAGGGATGCTTTGATATCATCATTGTGCTGGCGGTTTCAAGGCATCCATAAGTAATGTGCATCGGCCCCAGGAATGTGGTTTGCTTCGGCTCCTGTTGTCTGCTGTTCAATTTCCCTGTCATGTGAAATTAGCTGACGGCACTGCTGGGTGGGGGCGCTAAGCTCAGGGCTATAACTAAGACTAACATACTGCACTCATTGCACTAAGACACTCCTTCTATAATAGGATGGCTGTCTCTTTTTGCGTGTTTTATTTCTCTATTTATTACTCTTATGCTGCTAAAGAGAGCTGCTAAACTTTTTTTTTTCGCTATTTCTGTAATAGTGACAATAAAGATCTATGTTATAACAAGGTTTTAAAAATATTGCAATCAAAAGTGTTAGGCCTTCCTAGGGGAGTTTGGGAGCATACTGCCCCGAGAGAATTTTTAACACTACCTTATAAATGATGAATTTTTAACTGGTGTTTCTGCTTTGATGCGATTTAACTACACTGACGCTCTGACCATTCTCAGACCATCATTCAATAGAAGATCCCAGTAAAAAAAACATGCAGGAAAAGAAGTGAGTTCATGATGTCAGTGTCCTCATGGCTGTACTGCATTTGAAAGATGGTCAGACACTCAGTACCACCGTATTTTGTTAGTGGCTGGGTTTTATTACTAGTTTCTTTTGGACCTGACCGGACCGGACCTGACCTGACCTGACCTGACCTGACGGATTTTTGTCGGATTCATACCGAGGCTGATCTGTAGAAAATAATCCAGAAAAAGGAGGTGCATCTGTGATATATATCGTCATCAGGATATGAGATCACTTGTATCGGGATATGAGATCACTTGTATCGGGATATGAGATTTTGGTCATATCACACAGCCGTATTTCACTTTTAAACTATAGCAAACCAAACTATTCATAAGCCTGGCCTCTGTGTTCAACCGGGTAGCACTGTGCTGCCCAATGGGTCGCGTCCTACATCCATCTGGATAGGTGGTGTCTTGTTTAGGTATCTTATGAATCGCCTGGCTCCCTAATGTACTGAGCAGTGTCTAAGCGTAGCTTGTTGCTGCAGGTGGTGACTCACGCGCCATTCACGCTCTTCCCATCCCCGGTTCCCAAAGGCGTCTTTGAGCAGGCACTTAAAGTCCAGACCCTCTTCAACCAGTTGGTGGACAGAATTAGCCAGGATCCCTGTTTCTTGGAGGAAGCCCTTGCCAGGTATGGCCAGTTATAATTAACACTAAAGAGACTTACAGGATTTAGAGCAGCTCTTTGATGTTTCGGGCTAGATCATTAATAAAATCAGATGTCTTGTGTTTTTGTTTGCCCCACTCAGAGTTGCTAACTCTGTCTCATTCTACTGTCATGTACAGTGACAAAGAATTGAATCTTAAATATTGAAAACTCAAATGTGGAGACTGTGGATAAACATCAGTATTATTTCTGTACTTTAATTCAGTTTTACAATTGTTTCTCCCCAGCACGGTCAAAGTGGACAAATTCACGGCAAGGCTGTTCGACATATACAAACATGTGCTGAAAGAGGGTCGATCGCAGGTGAGGGCAAATCAGTGCTTTCACTTTTCTGACCTTCCGTCACGGTCCTACTTTGACTAGGGCCTGAAAAAAATTATTATTTGATAATCGATTAATCATGTGATGGGGCGATCAACTAACCAATTTGTTGGGCCAAAACACAGGGTTTAAAGCGGTGGGTCGAGACACAAACCTGTGGGTTGAGACACAAATTTTGGTCGCAGCAAGTTCTGAAAAGGTCGTGAGGTACAGTTGGAAATGTAAGCATTTTAAAACCAGCAAGTTCCTATGCTGATCCACAATCAGATTTCTCAGCCACAATCCTAGAATTAACTTATATAAAAGGGTCTTGGATCTGTAACTGCTTAGCGTAAAACTAATAAACACTCAACCAATCCAAGAAGCCAAACCATAGATGCTTCATTTAAAATTCACTGGCACATCCAGTCAGATTTGTGCGATAGGCATTGATTGGTGTAAATTGCAGAGTGCACTGCGCGCTTGATCATAACATATATTTAGACCTATACTTAATATCGGGTTATGACTGAGCTGGCACGGTAAAAATTGGGTCGTGTTGCAAAAAGGTTGAGAACCACTGGTTTAAAGAAAAGTGCAAATGCTTTATTTAAATAAAACAAACTTGAAGAGGTATTTAATTAAGTCACTGCCTCTAAAGTGACAGTCCATAGAACATATGAAATTTACAAGCGAGAGGAGGCCATTCGGCCTCATTTGGGGAGAACTTAACTAATAGCTCAGAGTTGTTAAAATCTTATCTAGCTCTGATTTAAAGGAACCCAGGATTTTA
>JAODKC010000041.1:20779007-20803055 GCA_026777985.1 Mormyrops attenuatus
TTTGGCACATTACATGAAACATACTGAACATTCTCAAGACTATAAGAGCGTCTTTCAAAACAGTTCATGCATATAGTGCAAGACTGGTTTAGCTGCAAAAGCCTGTAATTTACTCAAAACAGTTGCAGTTTTTCTCGACTGCTTTGGCACATTACATGAAACATACTGAACATTCTCAAGACTATAAGAGCGTCTTTCAAAACAGTTCATGCATATAGTACAAGACTGGTTTAGCTGCAAAAGCCTGTAATTTACTCAAAACAATTAACTTGCATCTCAAAAGCAAATGATTCCACCAAAATGATCAAAGTATAATCAGCATCATTTTAACCATGAGAGCCAAAATGCTTAGATATATTGTCAGTATGTCAGTGTAAGTATTTTCATTCGCAAACTGATAACTTATTCATGTCAAGGACACCAGTTTCAATATTGCATCCTCTATATTTCAGTATGTGAAGTTCACTAGCAAGAGGAAGCACTCGCATGCACATGTAAATAGCAAACAAAAAAGTCACATAGCACTGTATAACACAAAACAAAATGGCAATACAAGAATGACAAAAGGGCAACAAAATCATGTACTGTAGGAATCAAAAATACATCAGTGGCATATCACTGGAATTTATGGAATATATTTATAAATTATGCTGAAAGCTTGGTTAACTGTTTGGCATGAGGAGGCTAACACGATGATAACATACATACATATTGTTTTGGGTGTAAAACGATCACACTGGGAAACCACATAATCCATTTTGACCAACAAAAAGCAACTAAACTGACTAAAGCAACTGAAGATTTTTTTCTCATGAATATCAGATGTGATGTAGGTGAAAACATGTGGCCAGACCAGCAGCAGCTATAAGACATCCCATAATGTAGAATCAGCCTTCTTTCCAACATACCTACTGAAAATACTGCGTACATTTTTACTGTAACATAACTTCATTTTTTTCCAAAGCTTCCAGATTTGTGTTCGGTTGTACGTGTGGCATTGTAACTTCTGTCGTCCTGAATACAAAAAAATCCACCTTACAGATATTACTGTATTCCTGTCTTGCAGAAAATACCAATGTGGTAAGACCTTGTAATGGTTTCTAGAACATAAGTACACATGGTTTAGTGCACAAGCAAATTCAGCTGGCTATAGAGAAATCATAATGAAGTAAATGACAACATGAACATTCTGACTGGTATATCTCTAGGCAATGAGTCACAGATTTAACAGTGTGGTGGCATTAACTAAATGGCTGACGAGAAAATTACTTCATTTTGCTGGTTATCCAAATTATTGTGCTGCAGTGTGCAAACTGTTGTGAAAACTGCACAAGCAGTTGAGAGAGCCTCAAGCCTGTTTAGAGAAATTGTCCAAAGCAACGGAGAAAAACGAAGTTTCACTGCAATGGACTGTGAGTCAGGTGACTAGTCTGTCAATACTGACTATTTCAATAACAGCAGAGATCTTCTGAAAATACCTCCCTACTGGGGTCACCAGACGGCGGTGACACAACCAGCTCAGTTTAGGCATGCTGTCGGCCCTGCTAGTAATCTCCATCAGAACTGTACATAATGGGGATAAGGTCCAAAAGTGCCATAAAAATCCATAGGTCATCAACTGATGCGGTAGTGGAATTCTTTATCTACTGTGTTTGAGGCTCTTGACGCCTATTGCTGATCTTGCAATAGTAGCAGACCAACAAAAACCACATTGAATGGTCATACTCAAATCAGGTACCACCAAAATCAGCACCATCACTGACATACAGCACCATGTTGATGTGGCAGACCAGGGTCAGCTGCAGGTATTTTGCAAAGTCCTGTTCCAGCGGCATGGCATAGTGCAGACAAAAGAAGGCGACGATCCACTTACAACTCTGTGACAAAAGGGTTTATTAATAAACAGAACAACAAATGGGAAGCCACAAAATAAAAGGACCACAAAGGGTCAGAGACAAACAGGGGAAGAAATAAGGAATTAACTAAAAACTACCACAGAGGTTACAGGAGGTACTCTGTTAGGCGGTAAGCAAGAATCTTAAAAAAGACTTTGCCTTCCACTCTGAGCAGGGAGATGGTGAGGAACTGCATAGAGTCACTTGCGTTCTTCTCCTTTGGTATCCAGATGCCTTCTGCATATCTCCCCTGCTTGGCTACCTTCCCTCTCCACCACACTATCCCGATGAGTCTCCACAGTCTTTCCCAAAGTCTTAGGCAATGCTTATGCACTTTCTGTGGGTCTCCACTTGGCCCAGGAACTGAGCTTGTCTGCACTGCTCTGACTGGATTCCTGACCAGAGTGGGCTCCTTGATGTTAAACAGGATGGGGGGGTTCAGGTGGTGCAGTTAGCTCTTTATAGTGGGTCAGGTCTTCCTCCCTCCTTGTGTCACTGAGAGGATGGTTAATGTCTTCTTCCAGGCATACTAGAGTCCAGCTCTGCTTCTGCCCAAGCAACTCTTTTGAGCCACTGGGCAGCTGCTGTACCACACGCATATGCAATATGTCAAGATGCTCTCAATGGAGCACCGATAAAAGGACACTAGCAGTCTTTGGAAGATGTAATTTTTCCTAAGAACCCTCAGGAAGTACAGTCTCTGCTGGGCCTTTCTTAGCATCTGTGTAGTATTCACTGCCTAGGTCAGGTCTTCCGCAAGATGGACTCCCAAGAAGCGGAAGTCCACTACCCGCTCCACACAGTCCCCATTTATGTACAGTGGAAGAATTTCTGCTTTCTTCCTCCTGAAATCAATGACGACCTCCTTTGTTTTGTAGGTGTTGAGGAGCAGATTGTTCTCCCTGCACCACTCTGTCAGCCGCTCCATCTCCTCTCTGTAGGCAGTCTCACTGCCCCCAGAGATGAGCCCCACCACTGTGGTGTCATCAGCAAATTTAACAATGGTGTTGCTGCGGTGGGCGGGAGTGCAGTCATGAGTGTACAGGGTGTATAACAGAGGGCTCAGAACACAACCCTGTGGGGAGCCAGTGCTGAGGCTAAGATGGCCGAAGATGTATAAGGGCCCACTCTCACCCTCTGACTGCGACCAGACAAGAAGCTCCTAATCCAAGCGCAGGTGGAGTGTGGAAGACCCAGATCCAACAGTTTTTCCATTAGTTTATGGGGAAGAATTGTATTAAACACAGAGCTAAAATCCACCAAGAGCAGCCGCGCGTAGCTCCCCTGCTGCTCCAGATGGGACAACGTGGCGTGCAGGGCTGTAGCTACGGCATCCTCCGTGGATCTGTTCGCCCTGTATGCAAACTGATGTGGATCAAAAGCTGGTGGGAGGAATGAAGTGATGTGACCCCGTACCAGTTTCTCAAAACACTTCATCACCACTGGGGTAAGTGCCACTGGCTGGTAGGCATTGAGACTGGTAATGTGGGGTTTCTTGGGCAGGGGAACTATGATGGTGGACTTCAGGCAGGATGGGACAATGGACTGGGACAGGAACCGGTTGAAAATTCTGGTAAGGACTCCAGCCAGTTGGTCCGCGCAGTCCTTCAGCACGCGTCCGGTGACGCTGTCAGGTCGTGTAGCCTTGCTCGGGTTCACAGCCCACAGCATGCGCCTCATGTCATGCTCCTCCACTGTGAGGGTGAAGCTGCTATGGGCTGCGAGGTGAGATGTGGCTGTGTCTGGTTGCTGATGGACCTTACAGTTCATCCAGGGCTTCTGGTTGGGATAGACCCAGATACACTTGTCCACAGTGACAGTGTCTATGCAGTGGCTAATGTAACATAGAACACTATCTGTGAACACCTCCAAGTCTGGATGTTCAAAGACGTCCCAGTTAGTCCTGTCGAAATAGTCCTATTATGTATTGAGCATTTAAGCCTAGTAATTGCCCTTTTCAGAGTGACCTTTTGCTTTGCCTTGTGTTACTGAATTGTTACTGAGAGTGTATTTGTTACGGTTTTCTGTGTGTGGGTTTTTGTGGGGAATCTTCGGACGACTGCTGGGCCAGACCGATTAAAAAAAGGTGGCGGCAGCTTAAATAAGGAAATTGCTGTTACATTACAGTATTATTCGGTTTACAATATAATTAAACAGAAAAACCAGCTCACCAACACTGAAGAAAGAAGCAGAGAACCACCCTGTTACACATAGTTTAGATTCGCTTATGAAATGTTATCATTGGCAAGTGTGTCTTTTAACCTGATCAGATCATTTCTGCACAAACAACGAGATTGATTGATTTAAGGTACACCCTCTATTCAGCCAGAACAGTTTCGGGAAAGTGGCATTATGGTAACAATTCAGGCACGTTGCTTGAAATAATAGGCCAGTAAACAAACTCAAGAAAAAGGGATGGCGAAACATGGGAGCGGAAGAAGGAACAAATGAAAAGTATTTGGCAAAAATAGTTTCACCCTTTACTACAAAGAAAGAGGGTGCGTTTGGGACTCAGAGCGACCGCAAGCCTTGCGCAAGAAAAGCAGAGGCCGTACAAAACAGCCTTTAAGACGAATAAGACCCTCGTCCAAAGAAGACAAAGTCATGTATTTGAAATTACATGTATGCAACGGAGTCCGCCACGGACATAATTATATGGCCATTGATGGTACAGAAAGGTTAGTGCTAAGCTTTTTGACGACGCAAGCATCGCCATCAAAATGCTTGTGATTGAACTGAAAGCGACGCTTGTGTCTGTAGACTGTATGTATGTATGTGTGTGTGTGTGTGTATATATATATATATGCAAAAAGCACACTTTGCATTTCATGACTTTATTACAATAGAGCTCGCCAGTCTATAGTGTTTCAGATTAGTGTAGCTCGCATAAAATACGATATTCAAACAATTTTATCTGCAGATGAGTTTATTTCGAAAGCACATTTTGTATGTCACAGTGTAGCAGTTCGAACCACCAGATGTGAACCAGGAAGTGCAGAAGTGACAGGCATTGATCAACACCATTTCTGAGGAAAGTTTTTCCCCCACATAGGTTGATGAAGACAGATCTTCACTCTTTTACTGTCGGTTGTGTTCCGAGCCCTCTGTTATACAACCTGTACTCTCATGATAATCCAGATAATCCAGAGATTATCTCCGCAAATTTGCGTCCATGCACTGTTTTGTCCGTGATTAACCCTAAGTTTTATTTATTTTTCCTTTGATAAAGGGAGCAAAAGTCTTTTTATGTAACTTGACTCTCCTAGTGAAAGATAAATGCCATAATATATTTTAATGGGAAAGAAACACTATATTGATGCTAGCAGTTTTTTTTATATTTGTAGTTTTACTTAATTTCATTTCAGCTGTTTTAAAAGTTGTAGTTGATATGACGTGTTAGGCTAGCATTAACTTGACTAATCGGGATAGTAAAAAAATATCCATAAGATTAGGTAATACATTTCTTAAAAAGATCATTTTCTGTTTAGATGGCAACCGTTACAAGAAAGCTAGCAAAGAAATGTAGAAAAGTGAACCCAAAAAGAACATTTTAAATGTAATTTGTAATTGTAAGGTTTCCTTGTGACATGAATTATTGGCTCAATAAGACTGGTCATGAGTACCTTACACTAAGCGTAGATGTATATTTAGAAATATTTAGGTGGATGCATTGATAAAATAGATATCTGTTGGATCAACACGAAATAGAAAACCTCAGATGTATTGTTTTAATCAATGTTATGCCTTAATTTCCCCCGTCGAACATGGCCTGAACTGTCATAAAGATGTTTCATCTTCTGTTTAATTTGGTTACCTCTTATGGCTATATATTGTTAGTCGTCAATCAGGTTTTACAGGATGGTGGCAACCCTAGTGCCTCTATTGTATACGGTGATGTGCTTTGGGGCAATTATGTGGTGTAATACACTATATAAACATTTATTGAATTTTATGTACCATTGCTTTCCAAACCCGACCTTTTAACGACGGCATGTCTGCATTTCTGTATAATTGCGTGTAACTTTTCTTTTTTGGTTTAAATGTCATAATCCTTCAAGTCGTGTTCATTTTGCACACCGCACTGAATGCTAATTTCACAACGCATCCCTTTTGCAGCATGATAAGACCCTGGTGGGCCACCGTAGTGTGCTTTTTTTATATATATTTTGCTTCTCCACCAATGAGATGCAAGCTTCGTTTAGCGCTACACTTTTACGCAGCCCGGCTTCTGGTGTCATCGCTGCTGCTGCTTCGCCGGCAGATCTTGCAAAAGTAGGCGACGATTGTCTTGTGCAAAACCAGATGGAAGCCCGAAAGCGTCCCAGGGACGACGACATCCCTCCAGATAGTTTCTCCACTCCGGAGAAGAATTTTGTCGACGTCCCCCATCGACTGGTTAACTATCGCGAATGGGGGATCGAGGACACATGCAGATATTTGCGTAAAGAGGGATTCGTTAACCTGGAGGAAAAGTTCCGAGGTACTGAGAGGTTAAGTATTGGCTGAAAAAAGCTTCTACTGTCCACTTTTGCAGATAAATCGCAGTGAACTTTTACCTTCGCTGGACTTTGCTGTCTGTCACCTTGCCCCTTAAAATCGAGTATGTCAGGGAAATGGGTTTTGCATATATGACGTTTCGTTTCAGTTTGATCAAAATGTAATGGCAGACACGCAGCTTGAGTCGTCTTTCAAATCTTTAGCTCTTTTTCCATAATGATGTGCATTTTCAGTCTAAATGAGAACTTGGGATTTCTGTATGTTGCATTTCGCTATCTATACACTGTTTAATATTGCATGCTTACCGCTTCGTAAAACTACTAGGAATTGCAATCTCTTAAGACGTAGTGGAAGACACTGATCTTTATTTCAGAGTTCTTAACAAATCCGTTCCTTCAACAATTCCTTTTTGGTTATAATGATGGTCCCATAGAACCTGGGTCCAGATGTTTATTGTCATACATATTTTAAAACTATTAAGAAACAGTTGTTCCTCTGTGTTTTGTGTATTTGCATGATTAATTCTGTTAGCAGGGAAGAATCTTCAATCAGTAATAACCTGCTGATGAGGTGTCGATAAATGAGCATGGTTTGGGATGCCCCCTGATTTGACACCCACCTCCAATCATCAGAACAAAGTCTCATACTTGACAATTAGAGCAAGACAACACAACCACTGTGAAAAAATGTTTGCTTTGACCGCTGTGTTTCGTCTGCAGAGAAGGAGTCTAGACTCATGAAGGTCATGGGAATACGGAAGCATTTTTATCCGCGGCAGACGTTGAGTGAGATCAGTATATTTCAGTTAGTTGCTTTTCGTATCTGAAACTGGCACTTTGCAAAGGAAAGGTGCTCAGACAGCTGTTTTAGAAAGTACGCTGTTCCTTTTTGTTAGACGAGTGAGCGATTGAAATTATTTAGCAAAACCTTTGGCGACCAGCAATGCAATTTAAAATGTTACAGTTTTAGTAGCAGGCAAATGCAAAATCTGTGCAAGGAAGAAAGGGTTCCCACTGTGGTTTAACGATTGGCATCTGTCTCTGAAGTGGGCTAACCCCACCCCCCGCCCCATCTGTCTCTTCCTCTCTCTCTTTCTCTCTCAGAGGAGCAGATCACTGGGGTGTGTTTGCAATACCTCACGGACGCCCAGCTAGAGAAGATGGGGATCCGGTGAGTGTGCTGGAAAAATGTTAGGATGTTGACAGTCACGTGGCAGTCTCTCGTCCCTGAAGAGACCTAACATGCAATCTTACGGGTCTGTGGTTATGCTTGCTGGAACACATGTGGGTTTGCTCCTCTTTCAGCCCTCTTGGGGAACGAATAAGGCTTCTTCACAGCCTGAGGAAGCTGTGGCAGCTTTCGACAGATGCCATCAAGGTAAAGTTTGGCATCTGCACACTGGAGGGTGTGGTCAAAAATAAGCACTGTTGTGGGGGTTGCGGGGGATCACAAAGGTCACAGAGGCGCTCTCGTCCCTCACAGGTGTTCAATGACCCCATCCATGGGCACATTGAATTACACCCCCTACTGGTGCGCATCATCGACACCCCACAGTTTCAGAGGCTGCGTTACATCAAGCAGCTGGGTGGTACATACTTTGTGTACCCAGGAGCCTGCCACAACCGCTTTGAGCACTCTATCGGGCAAGTTCGCGTTCATTCATTCTTTTGTGTCTAAAGCCTGGCCTGGGACTCAAAGTTCAATAAAAAGCCTCATGTGTTGTTTGTGGCTCTTACCTCAGTATTAAGCTTTCTTCCTTTTAAAGTTGTGTACCAGCCAATCAGTTCACGTTTGCCTAAGAATACTCAGAGCCCCCGAAGGTCATGTCTGATTTTTGGTTCCTCCGGCAGGGTGGCACACCTGGCTGGTCGGCTGGTTCGTGCCCTGGGAGAACGGCAACCAGAGCTGGACATCAGTAACAGGGACGAGCTGTGTGTTCAGATCGCTGGTCTTTGCCACGACCTGGGTAAGCTGTGCATGTTGTGCACTTTAGGGTCCCATTCCAGCTGTCTTGAGCTCTCCCTGTGGTTTTTCATAGCGTTTTTATCAATGTTATGCTTTCTGAAGAAATTAGAATAATATGTTGCCGAAAGATCCCCAAGATGTAAACATTAATCATGGTTTAAACAGTAGCCTTTCAAATTGAATCGCTTTTTTTCCCCATTTTAAAATCATCTATAATAATATCTGAAATGACTCCGTTGTTCTTGGTTTTAGGTCACGGCCCCTTTTCTCATATGTTCGATGGAATGTTTATCCCGAAAATGCGTCCTGGTTTGAAATGGAAGGTAATGATTTAAAAAAAAAAAAAAAAAAAAATTGTATTGGTTGGTTTTGGAATTTTCATCTCTTTGATTTCAGGTGATAGTCCAGTGTTCAGTGCATCTACCCAGGTCAGTAATGTCTTTTCGTGTGTGTGTCTGTCTGTCCTAGCATGAGAAGGCCAGTGTGGACATGTTTGATCACATGGTTGAGGTGAACAGCTTGAAGGTGGTCATGGAGCAGTATGGACTCAAGCTGCCGGAAGACTTGATGTTCATCAAGGAGCAAATTGCCGGCCCTTTGGAACCGCCCTTGTCCCTCAGTCAGGAGCAGGCTGCTGTGAGTCACAACGTCAAAGATGGTGGGGTTTTCTTAAGCCAGCCGCAACAAAACACACAGTTTACATTTGTATCTTTCGCTTGCTAAAGTAACAGGCAGGCTTATGTCCTCAGTGGTCACGTGGGTTGTATAGACGGCCAACCACACCCTTCTTTTTTTCCAGCTGCGCAAAACGCTTTGGCAGAAGTTCTTCACTATACAGAGAGTATCCGATTGGTATTCAACTGACAGTCATTTTTGTGTGTATTTGGGGTGGAGCTGTTGTCTGTGTGTTTGCATTTTATCCTAGTGTATACAGAAGTGCACGCTAGGCAAGTAAAGTAAGCCGAGCTAAGAGCAGGAGGAACAGGTGGACATATTTTATGGTTATGTGCATTATAAAGTTCTTCGTCATGTGTTACCTTGAGTCTAGTGTCATAAACTGATCATAATACGGTTAACCCCAGATGCTCCATGGACTGGCTAACACTGGTCCTAATCCTAAACTTCTACATCACTCTGGGGAACGGTGTCCGCTAAATAAATGGTGTAGATGTAAATTTGAAGTGTCTGGTTGTCTTCTGTGGAATTTGTTTAGAGCATGGTTACAGTTTGTTGAGGAGCCTGGTGATAAAAATGTTCCTGAGGTCTACTCCTTGCAAACGTAATAGTGACTAGCAGGTTTTGTGATGTGGTCACCTTTCAGTAGCAGTGGATTTTCTGTGGTGTACAATCATAGCAGCCTTGAACCATAATTGCAACCATAGAGTTTATATATATCTCAGTGATTTTTGTTAGTGTAAACATTCTGGGGTGGGTGCCTGCTTCTTTTTACTGTTTTATGCCTTAAGACATGGGGTAATAAGGCAATAGGCCTATATTATATAATGGTTAGACTTTGGCGTGGATATAAAGTTTGTATTAATGTAATTGTCGTTCATAGACTTGTAATTTTTTCAGGAGCATTTTGCTGACAAACGATGTTGTGGCTGTTGAGCCGTCCCTTTCTCTTCCGCGACTTCACTATGCTGCTTTCGCTCCCACGATATACCAAAACAGTCGCACGCGGCGTACTCCACTAAACGATTTTATTATGCATAAGGAAATGCCGAATACAGATTACTTTTGGGCATCACAATACGCATCTCATTAACATTTTCAGCATGCAACTAATATCGAATTATGGGTGAAAATAATGTCCGAAAAAGGCAGCGGCCATTATCTAAAGCCCTGTAGTGACATATGGTATGTTGTCAAAATAAAAATAAATTAAATGATCAGTTTAATCATTTAGGTTAATCGACCAATCCTTTAAATAGTAGTTAGATTAATCCAGAGACATTACTGGCAGCCCTAATTTTAAATAAGATATGTTCACCTCCCCTTGCAGCCACTATGTCTGATGCCAAAATAATTGTGCAAATGTGAAGACTGAAGAAGTAATGTGTGTTTTTTTTTTTTTCTTTCTTTCATAGTATTAACTTTAACTGCATTAATTTTAATATTCTTAACTTTAACTACATTCATTTTGATACCTCAATGGGAAAATAGTATGAGCAAATGGAAGCCTTTCCTCCCCCCCATCGCGACAGTGAGGCACCCCCCATTCGAGAGAGTGAAGTTGGTGCCCTAGGTGGCTGTCTATGCTACCTAGATGATTCACCATCACTGCATCCATAAAACATGCATTTATTAGAATTTGCATCATACTCCGAATGGTTCTGTACTCTACTTATCACATTTGCATCCAGCTTGCTGCATGTCCATGTTTAATCTAATCTCTTCAAAACACAGTTTAATTTCATGGAGGCATGTGTAATTTTGTCAATTTGATAGCTTATCATAGGCTATGTTGCCTGTGGATTATTTAGAGGAGAAACATTTTGTAGGCTTTTAAACCTAAAAATAGAAGTTAAAATAGAAACCACAATTTTGTTTCTACTTAAATTTATATTATTTCAGTTTTGGAGTTTGTTGTTTTAATTTCAGTTTAGTTTTTGTGTCTCGCTTAGGCTCAAGTAGTATTCATTAATGATAACCTTGGACGAAACAAACCTTGAAGTAAATGTAGGCAGAGACATTAAACAGAGAAACATTTGTCTTCTGTGAACTCAAGGAGTTGCCTTAGTGTCATTGCTGAAATCTGATGATCCAAACAGACTTAGTTCCAAGATTTCATTTTTGTGCCTTGTTTTATTTTCTCTTTTTAGTGGCCATACACGGGTCGTCCTGAAATAAAGTCTTTCCTGTATGAAATAGTGGCAAACAAAAGAAATGGTATTGATGTGGACAAGTGGGACTATTTTGCTAGGTAAGACTTTCTGTACCTCTCAGCCCCGATGCAGTGCCCGTGGTCAGTGATTATCACAACCAGGTGATTATAGTGTTGTGGGAAATGTTGTGCATGAATTTATTAATATTAACCCTTATTTGTTTACTCAAATTATTGACTATTAAGTTGCCCTTCTATGGCAATTGGTACTTTAATGTTTTCCACACCTTAAACCTAATTTATCATTTCTCATCCTTATGTTTATGTTTTGGTCCAGCAGCTCTACCTGCCTTTGATCCCGTCTCCCTTGTGTCCTCTGTTAGAGACTGTTACCACCTCGGCATCCAGAACAATTTTGACTACAAACGCTTCCTGAAGTTTGCCCGTGTGTGTGACGTGGACGGGAAGAAGCATATTTGTACCAGAGATAAGGTACCTGACTCCTTTAATCTTTGCCTGAAACGAGGTTTATAGTTTAAAAATGTTCCTGTTTCTCAGTGTGTTTAACATGAATTCTAAGTGGAGACAATTTTTAAACATAAATGGTTTAACATACATGGACAAAAGTATTGGGACATCTGGCCATTACACCTACTGGAACTTTTATTATATTCCAGTCCAAATCCATAGGAAATGCTGGGGAACTTACTCACAAAAGTGATCCATTACAGACAGGTGGAAAGTTCAGGTCCAGAAAGTACACATCCAGACCGAGGTTTTGTTTCAACCAACCAGTTGAGTATAAAGGGTCATTTGTACTTTCTGGACCTTAACTTTCCACTTCTGTCTGTAATGGATTACTTTTGTGAGTAAAAACACTGTCCAAAGGCATCAATATGGAGTTAGCAGCTATAACAGCTGCCACTCTTCTGGGAAGATTTTGGAATGTGTCTGTGGTAATTTTTGCCCATTCATCCAGAAGAGCATTAGTGACGTCAGGCACTGATGTTGGATGTGAAGGCCTGGTTCACAATCTTCATCCCAAAGGTGTTTGATGGGGTTGAGGTCATGGCTCTGTGTGGGCCAGTCAAGTTCTTCCACACCACACTCACCCAACTATGTCTTTATGGACCGTGCTTTGTGCACTGGGGTACAGTCATGCTGGAACATTAAAGGACCTTCCCCAAACTCTTCCCACAAAGTTGGAAGCATAGAATCATCCAAAATGTCTTGGTATGCTGAAGCATTAAGAGTTCCCTTCACTGTAACCCAACTCCTGAAAAACAACCCCATACCACTATGCCTCCTCCAGCAAACTGTGCAGTTGGCACAATGCAGTTGGTCAGATAAGGTTCTCCTGGCATCCACCAAACCCAGACTCATCCATCAGACTGCCAGACAGAGAAGTGATTCATCACTCCATTGAACATGTTTCCACTGCTCCAGAGTCCAGTGGCGGCGTGCTTTACACCACTCCATCTGACTCTTGGCATTGTGCTTGGTCATGTGAGGCTTGCATGCAGCTGCTCAGCCATGGAAGCCCATTCCATGAAGCTCCTGGTGCACATTTTTTTGTGCTGGGATTAATGTCAGAGGAAGTTTGTAACTCTGCAGTTACTGAGTCAACAGAGTGTTGACAACTTTTACGCACTATTACATGGTCCCACTTCGTGGCTGAGTTTCTGTTGCTCCTAAATGCTTCCACTTTGCAGTAATACTCCTTACAACTAGCCGTGGAATATCTAGCAGGGCAGAAATTTCACAAACTGACCTACTGCAAAGGTGGCAGCCTATGACAGTACCACACGTTAAATATCAGAATGACCCATTCTTTCAGAAATGTTTGTAAACCTGTCTGCATGGTAGGGGTTTGATCCTATACACCTGTGGCAATGGATCTGAATCAAACCCCTGAATTCAATGATTAAGGAGTGTCCCTATACTTTTGTCCATATAATGTACGTCCTTGTACCTATTTCATATGCATGTGCCTATAAATATGTTCTTATTACTGGATTACTGGAAAGTTACTGGATAAGGTTACCTAGATACACAACCTCAGAAATGGTTCTTCGTTAATACAAAAGTATTCATTTACTCCAATCAATGATTGTCTTAATGCTGGGGGAAATTGATTTAATTAGTTGACAATTTTGTGAAGTATTGCTGAATGTGCTCTTGCTTTCCTAGGAAATAGGAAATCTCTATGACATGTTTCACATCAGAAACTGCCTCCATCGCCGTGCCTACCAGCACAAAGTGGGGAACATCATCGAGACCATGTGAGTGCTGCCATGCGCAAAGCCACAGACCACTTCCTGTCCCCTGGTATCAAAAAAGGAAGTAAAAGCCAGTGTAAACTGGCCTGTTCATGGAGAGTCTGGGCTGGGGAGGTCTGGTGCATACTTTATCTACTGCCCGGTCTCCACTGGAGAACTTTTGACTGGCGGAGTGGGGTTTCTTAATTAAATCCCTTAGGATATTTTAAACCAGAAAAGTTGGATGCCTTCAGCATCTTAAATACAATCAAAAAGGTTTGTAGCGAGCAGGTATGGTGCCTTAATCTTAGATGCAGGATTCTTAAATGCTTCATTCAGATTTTATTGCAAACCATAGGGAAAATGGCAAACTCTTTTTTGACTGTTGGGTATTTCCTTTCCGATTTCAGGATAACGGAGGCTTTTGAAAAGGCTGACAAGCATATCAAGATCACTGGCTCTCATGGCCGAATGTTTACCATCTCCACTGCTATTGATGACATGGAGGCCTACACCAAGCTGACAGGTCAGGCCTTCTAGCTGTCAGAGAAGAGAGGTTCTTCACAGCTACTGTCCCAAAACCAGGTTGATGGGGAGAAATGAAGGAAATAAAGTTTCTTTCATACCTTTTCAAGCTGCTTGAGTGGTGTCCAGATTGCACATACGTTTGAGATCTAATCAGTCTATATGGTCCTTATGGAAAAACTTCGCTGATTGCGCTGCCTATCTTCCTCCTTCCACCCCAGACCATGTGTTTGAGCAGATCCTGTATTCCGCATCACCTGAGCTTATTGAGGCACAGACCATCCTGAAGAGCATAGTCACCCGTAAGCTGTACAAGTGTGTGGGTCAGACCCAACCCCGCAGGCCCATGGAGATCACACAGGTGGGAATCAGTGAACAAACATCTGGTTATCTCTCTAGTGGTGTAGCCATGGAGACTTCTAATATACTCTTGTGACTGGCCTTTGCTGTGGTATAATATGTCATCCTCAGGGCGACCTTCTACTGTGGCGCCAAAGTGTTGCCGATTCCAAACCCCAGAGCGGCACTGACTTCCGCTTTCAGGCTGAAGACTTCATTGTCAGTGTAAGTCTGGTTCTACAGCCCCTTTCAGGACCATGTCCAAGTAGCAAACTTGCCCTCATTGGTCTCTTCCACAGAAGTGATGGATTTGTGATTTTTGTCATTTGTTGCGTTAGTTTGTCAGAACGTTCCTCTGTCCCTGAGATAATGGCCCTTTGACCTTCAACTTTTATCTGGTGTGTTCCCTTTTTTGGAATTCATTCAGGTTATTGATATGGACTATGGAATGAAGGCGAAAAACCCAGTCAATAACGTACGGTTTTACTGCAAGAATGATCCTAGCAAGGCCATCAAGATCCGTAAGAACCAGGTATGCTTTATGGGTCCATGGACCTCCAAACATCAACGCTGGGTCTGATGTTGCTCTTCTAATTGGTGACAGGGTTTTGTTTCATAAAGGGGAAGAAAACTGTAAACTCCCGTAACTGATTTTAGTTGGTTTGGGGTAAAAGGTTCTAAAGCACTGATGTAAATGTCAGACTGATAAATATCCGGCTCAGGATGCGTTCTGTAAGGAAAAGTAGTAAAGATGTTCCAATGTTCTTGGTTGATCATTTGAATACAGACAGTGTTAGCAATTAACCCTCTGGGGCCTAGGGGTAGGGAACTCACTTTCACTGACTGCGGCATGATCACACATTTCTTCATAAGAATATCATAAACGTAATTCATAGCAAATAAATTATTTCTTACTTATTTTTCTTGCTGTCTGCTTATTACCATGCGAATGCGATTTGAATACGCGGAAATGCAGCTATTTAGAATGCAAAAATGATCTTCGCGCCCTCAGTACCGCCCTCATCATCTACTACACGCCCCCGATGCAGGTAAAACAAAGAAAGGTGACATGGTTTACTTTTTTGCTGATTTAACCTAATTTTAAAAACTTTATTACTTCCGACAACGGACATTTTGAAAAGAAGACAGATTACGGATTTAGCCAGCGTTTTTTTCATGATTCTACATGAAGATTTCAGCGAGATATAAACTGAAATAGACGCGAAAAGTACGCTGCATTGCCAACAATGTCCTGGACCTCAGAGGGTTAATGATCAAGGGGGAAGTCAGGGAGAGAATGAGGGTTCCAGTCGGCACCACTAGGGTGCTAAGGAAGATAATTCAATTGACAGTGGCCAGATAAGTGGCTGAGCTACCATTTGCTCTCACAGGAAGTCTCCATCCTGTCCTGTCCCATCCTTGTCTTAGGATCCTCACACTCCAGGGGGTCACTCTTTATATGCAAATTCACTCCCAACACCTACACACAGCACCGTGTTGGGGAGGGCCTTTTGGGGTATAAAGGGGGGTGAAGAACTGTCCTTAATTTGTATTTGAGCTGCCTTTCAGTACCCGGTGTATGTCTACACTGTATTACATTATATTATTTTTACTGTTCGATAAACCACCGTTTTGCTAAAACTGCGGTGGCTCTGCAAGTTCCTTGCAGTTCAATCGCAACATGACACACTTTTCATACTATTAAATGATCCCAACCGCAGGTCTCCCAACTCCTGCCTGAGAAGTTTGCGGAGCAGCTAATCCGTGTCTACTGCAAACGGACGGACGACAGGAGCCTGGAAGCAGCCAAGAAGTACTTTGTGCAGTGGTGCATCAACGAAGACTTCATTAAACCTCAGGTAGTGAACTGCCTTCACCAGTAACCTTGTGGCTAAATGATCACTTTCACCAGGGTGTAGCTGTGACAGATGTTGTCATGAGGCTATAACTGATTTGGGAGAAATTATATGGTGTTTCTGCGTGAGGGAGACCAGCGAAGGAGTGGAGAATTGTAAAAAGCACCCTATAGAGCGGTGCTTTTCAAATCTGGACCTTGATTCCAAATCCAGGCCTTGTTTTCAGTTCTCCCAGGTAGTTAGTTAAATTACTACTGATTCTGATTGGCCACAGGCTTCACACCTGGCTCACAGGTAAAGGAAGGCTGGAAAATCAGCAGGGCTCAGCCTTTGAGGACCGTGATTTGAATAACCCTGCTATAGAGTGCTCTAGTGTATTCCATCGAAAGTTGGATCCATTTCATAATCACTCCCTTCTGTAATGTGGGGTATTAAAAAATGCCCAGACCAACAATTTATTCAAGTCAAACTGTACTGCAGTAGGGGAGGGGGTGATAGGGGACATTACTTTCACATTTCATGCGTCTTCATTTTTATAATTTTTTTTTTTTTGTAAGGACGGGGATGTAATTGCCCCTGAGCTCACTCCACTAAAGGCCAACTGGGAAGATGATGATGACGATGACGATGATGTCGGTCAGCACCATTTTAAGGGATCCAGGAATGGTGCCCAGGGCGTGAGAAGCCGCCTCTTCTGAAGATGTAGGGGGGGGGTTTGGGAGTGGGGAAGGATGGTCATTAAACAAGCATGTACCATAGAAGGGGTAGGACTAGCCCACCTTAAACAATCCACATGCAGGTCAATTTTCTCTGGTGCCACCTGTTGGCTATGAGAAGAACAAGAATTATTGTACGTATTTTATACTTTATTTCTAGAAGTTACCATAAAGGGTGTGTATGGCCACTGGCTAGACAGTGTTACAATAGCCTGTTTAATATGACAGCATTTCATATTGGCACTGTTTAGAAGCATTTTAATGTTTCTAAATAACTATCATGCATGCAGGTCTTTTCATTCTCAACCTGAATGTGTATTTATTTTATATATTTGCATACAATGCAATAATTTTTTTAAGTATTCTTTTTATTTGTTTGGTGTTCTGGCATTGTAGGCTTTGGTTCACGTCTATTTTCTTTTGTTTTTATTTGGAGTTTGTGGTGAAGATTTCATTTGGGTTGAATTTAAACTCACTATTTGGTGTGTGTGTGTGTGTGTGTGTGTGTGTGTGTGTCCGTGTTATGTCTGTGCTTTAATTCTCGATTCCCATAATGCGCCCCCATTTTAATATATATGGTCTGTGGAGCGGATCTTGGTTAATCAAGGCAGTGTGTCACATCATGCTTTGAAAATCTGAAGAAAAGATACCTGGATAGTGGCTTGTTGGAAAAACTAATAAACCACTATGTTGATTCTGTCTGCTTTGTGTTTCTGGTATATTTGATAGAACACCATGGTAACACCATGATTTTAGTAACTTATAAACACATTCATAACAAATAATAATGCATTCATAAAGCATTATAAACATGGCTATAAATATTTATCAAAACGCATAACATCATAGTCATGTTTATTATGCATTATGAAGCTCTCATCTATAGTGCACTATAGATACGTTTATAGTTATGAGTGCAACTGTGTCTGAGAGCGGCAAACGAAATACTTGGAAAAATGGTTTAACCAGAAAGCTAGGCACTTTTGGACCTGGAATGGTGGCAGATACGGAATTAAATTTTTTGAGATTCCTTTCCCCCTCTCTTCCTCAGAGGGTTTTGGCATGTGGACAGGAAAGAATGATCTTTCAACAGGAAATGGAATTAAACACGTCACTGGCCAACATCCTGTGACACTGATTCGCTGAATTCAGCAATGGAATATCCCATTAACACACACACGCACACCAGATGCACACCTACCCTGAGGGCCTGCTGTCTGCTTGTATCTTCTTTATACTCCCTGATAGATTGGAGAGAACAGCCTGGATTCTGGTGGACAAGATTTTCCTACCAGTCCAGAACTAGTTGCAATGGGAGACCTGTCTAAGCAAACTTGGTGTGTTAAGAGGTTCGTGTCAGACACATGCTGCCCTCAATGCGGTTCTCATCAAAAGTCTTTTCACTACTGAGCCTTAGCATTAGCCTTAACGTTTGTTTTGCCCGACTTCAGTGGCTGCATCCTTAGTAGGGTGCGTTCTTGAAGGTTGAACATAAGGTGTTGTCAAATGGGACGGTCTGGCCTATGGATAATTATCTGTTTGCATCACCAGCTATTCCGCCCTTACCCTTGAGTCATGTAGAACCGCTCCTATCGCCTCATCAGGACACACCCACTTTATTGCTGCACAATGAATCTTGGGATATGTTGGGATGCGAATGATCCATCGGGTGGATCCATCGCAAGTTGGCTAAAGAAGGATATATTTCTAGACCGCATTTGAAGGAGCCTTCAAAATGGGGCAGCCTTGTTGCACCGCCGTAACACACTCAGTCTTCGAATGCAGCATTAGTCGGATGCTGCCCCTGAATGTGGATACAGCCGTTATCTTTTGTATTAGCCTTAGTATTAGCCTTAACATTATTTTTGCATTAGCCTTAGCATTATTTTTACATTAGCCTTAGTATTAGCCTTAACATTATTTTTGCAATAGCTTTAGCTGGCATGTTTCCACTGCAATGTCGATTAGGTCCTTATTGTGTTTAGATGACTCACATACTCCTGCTACTAGTTGTTTTGTAGAGCAACTGAAGAATACTGTTGATACTATTGGTCATGGTATGCTATTGTCACAGCTAGAGAACATTGCTGGCATTGAAGACTCTGCCCTAAAGTGGATCTGTTCCTACCTTCGCGGTAGGACTTTTGCTGTTGGTGAGAGTCATGTATCCTGACTTGTTGCCCAACTTAAATACAGTGTTCCCCAGGGATCGATTTTGGTCCCTCTGTTGTTCTCAAATCATGTTTCCCCTGTGGTCTATTTTTTGGAAGTTTAATATCAACTTCCACTGTTTTATGCTAATGACACCCAACTTTATATATCTGTGAGCAATACTTTTGTAGATAGGCTTTTACGGTGCTTCGATGAGCTAAAAAATTGGATGGCTTTTTAGATTTGAACTAACAGAAAAAAAGAGGTTGTTCCTTTTGGTCCTCTGGCCCTTGATGAGGACTATCACTCTCACCTATGGCCCCGGGCCAAATTTGTAAACCCTCTGCAAAGAATTTAGTGAAGTTATTTGTGGGTCGTGGCTTTAGCAGTAGGACGCAACCAAGAAGATGCCAGGAAAATCAGGAAAAGGTGAACTTGATATGGAGTCAGCGTCACTTTAATTGATGGCAGGTGTATACTGCTATTTAGCAAGAGGTTGAATGTGATTGGTTGATTCTGAACATAGCCACACCCTCAGTTATAAAAGGGTCTGCACATTATATAACCAGGTTCTTGTAAGTTTTCAAGTGTTAGGTTTTCCCTCCCAAAAGGTTTCTGACTTTTTAAATCTTATTTCTATAGGTTGCAATTTCACATTATTTATCTTGGTTTAATTTTTTATAGTACATCACAATAACTTGCCACTTTAACAGGCCTATGTAGACTTGTTATATCCATTATATATACAGTGTAGCCAAAAATTATTTGTACACTGTGAAAAATGGTCAAAAATGGAAATGATGTTGAGGAAATTGAAGAACAAACTTCGAAAACAGCCTAAAATGTTGCAATGACCTTGTATGTGTACGTGATATATTCTGGAATTGTTTTCTAATGATGTAGTTTCATCATCAACCATTTTTTCATACTGTAAAAATAATTTGCCTACACTATACATGTTGTCACGTAATGTCAACAAAGGCAGGAAATGGAGATGCTTCTGAACGAGTGTCTCTTTTTGGATGTTTTCTTTGGTTGCAAGTCTTTTAGCATTTTTGGTTGTAAGTCTACCGATCCTACTTCAAACCACTTTTTGTCTATTTATTTAATCTGTCTATAGATACATATCATACAGCAGCCTAACATCGCAATAAATTGTTTTAAACTTGTTTGTGAATCCTTTAAAATTAACCTTTCATTCCCCTGTTCAAAGTATCAGTACTTGTAGAGTCGCAATCATATTCGGATACTACTAGTCAGTAGTTGTCTGATAACTGTTTAAGATGGTCTTCATGCATTAACAGGGGCCATGTTTAAAGGATTATCCAGGAGAAGATACTGCAGCATCAGAGCCAGGTCTGCCAGACTGTGTGACAGTTTTTACCCAGGCAAATCATACACAGAATGAATGTACAATATGAGGAAAAACAATGTGGTTTTGGAACATTGAAGCATGTAAACCTATTCTAGAAGATAACAAAAATAAAATTATGAACAGTGAGAATTAGCATAATAGGGCCTTTTTAATCATCATCCCTAATATCTAGTTCCTTGCAATAATTTGTGGAAGTCAGCTAATGTAGAATGTTTATCCATCAGTAAAATGTCTACATGAAGACATGCATATTTGATCGCATTACTGTTTCCTGGTCCATTTATTGATAGCATGTCCACTTGGGGTGGAACAGTCAATTTACTGATTTTTGACTTGCAAAACAAATACCAAAACATAATGACTGGGGTGGTAATTAACCTGCCTGAGGAATGCATCAACCTCCAGCACCGCCTCTGAACCTGCATTGGCTCTGCACCACAAGGGGGTGGAGCCAGAGGAGAAGCAAGAAGAATATCTGGTGCAGGTCCCAGCTTTCATGAGTTATTCATCAACCTGAACATCTAGTGTTCCACAATAACTTGCAGAATGATGCTTGTATAGAAGAAGTAAAGGCAGATCAGCTGGGACAGATCAGCTGGAGCACCCAAGCCTGGAGGGAACCATCCAAGTGTCTGAATCACCAACAGGTTTTGATGTGAGTAAGCATATTCATTTGGTGCTTCCATTCTGAGAGACTGAAGCTGAGTCATATTTCAGTTACTTTGAGTATATTGCTTGAACCCTGCAGTGGGCCAAGGAGATCTGGACTCTGTCGCTATGTAAGCTGGTGGGTAAAACCTAACAGGGATGTGTGGCTTTAACCAATGAGCAATGTTTGGACTGTGATATTCTCAAAGCAACTGTTATGGGCCTATGATCTGGTTCCTGAGGCTTACCATCAAACATATAGACTCCGTCACTGTTTTTGTAATAGTAACAATAAAGATCTATCTATCTATGATATGTAACCTTGGTGACTTGGTGACATGGTGCAATAAACTTTTTTTCTATTTAGTTATTTCTATTTTATTTTTTTGTATTTTGATATCGTTAACTCACAGCCTAAATAATTGCTGTGATTTTTTGGAGTTTGAGTGCGCCTATTTTTGATACCTCAAAAAGATACCCATGCAAAACCTTATTTGTAATGGACCATTGAAGGACACTGAAACACACGTTATAAACAAATTAGCTGTTGCCAGGATAAAGGCCTTCATACAAGCCAAAGCATCAATAAGGAGGGAAAGTGGAATCACATGTTGTTTCTCCTCCCCCAGTCAAGGAGTAAAGTTAGATCTTATCACATTTTGTCAGCAACAATGAAATCAGCAGATATTATAACCAGTAATGAGCAAAGGTAGAAATGGTGATGATTCTGGAGACCAGTTCCTATACTGCTAGGGAATGTAGAATAATGATTAATGTGTCATTTGATTTGGTTTTGGTTTGTCCGACTATCATATTTCAGAGCATTTCTGCTTCAAGTCCAAGATCTTCTTCCCCAGTAATGAACTAGCATGTGATTTTTTTGCATAGTATTGTTGAACCTTAAACCAGTGTCTTGGTGAGGAAACTATGGCCAAACATGTAGACACGTATTTATATATCTTGTCACAGTTTGGTCTTTAAACTCATTTTGGGCAATAACCCCTGCGTTTACTGTATTTCTGTGAGCCTTCCATGTCTAAGGTTCACCAGAATCACTTTGGTCTTTCTGACCGACCCCCCCAGTCTGACTCATCAGGCAATAGGACAGCAAGGAAGACGAATCAGACCTCCCACATACACTAAATTTAGACAAAATGGAAGGAGATGGAAGAACAGCTTAGAGGAATTGATATAAAATAGATGTTGCTTGACAGTATGACACCCAGAAGGCATGGAGACCACCAGCGAGACAAACCCCATAGCAAAACTTGGTATGACTAACATTCACAAAGACACAAAGACGCCCCATGAAAAAATAAATGGTTAAATAACTCTCTGTCCCTAGTTTATTTTTTTCCAAATGTCATGCAAATAACATGTGAATTTTTTGGCTCTATTCATTCTACATTCTAAAGGTCCTTTGTTGACATGAACTTTGCATTTGTATGAATAGCACTATACAATTAAGATGCTACTGCTAACGTGCTAATCAGCGTTCAATGGACTTGATGTTTCAGACGTGGATTTGATGTGTTCTTTGCAGCGGAATGCTGTGCAGCTTGCTGTTCTCCTCTAGAAATGTCAACATGCGTTCACACACATTCCTTTGTGTTATGACTGGTATTCCAGCTTTCTCATAGAATTCATTAAGATGCACAAGCACAACCTTAGCCGCTTGCCATTTGGACTTACAGTACGTATCTAAGATTCTCTGTCCAGCTGAGTGTGGTACATCAGGCACCTCAAAACCTGTCGATAAACATGTCCCTTTATCACTGCATCATCTTCAGTAATGGCATTTCCTAGTCAGAATTTTTCCGCA
Source organism: Mormyrops attenuatus (assembly GCA_026777985.1). Classification (NCBI taxonomy): domain Eukaryota; kingdom Metazoa; phylum Chordata; class Actinopteri; order Osteoglossiformes; family Mormyridae; genus Mormyrops; species Mormyrops attenuatus. Next base: position 20,801,882 of record JAODKC010000041.1, read on the forward strand.
TATTGCTTTGTTTTCTTTTGCACTGCCTTTCACGACTATAACAAAAACAGGTTAGGTTTTCATAGTTGAAATTCACTTGTAAATGTTGCGGTATTAGTTTGTGTACACATAAATATATTTTCAATCGCAATAGTACAAAATAGGACTTCAAGGCAATAGGCCTAACAACTCTTAGTTTTGATTAAAAAATGACAGATGATTGAATAATATCATGATATTGATTACTACTGTTCACCAGAGATGTTCACAAGTCATTTTTTCCAAGTCAAGTCTCGAGTCTTTTGTCCCAAGTCCAAGTCAAGTCTCAAGTCTCAAATGACTGAAATGAATGTTCTCTCATTGCTATCTGAGATAATACTGCATTGCTGTACGTTTTGGATTGAAAGCAAGTACTGTACTATCATCTATTATACACTACAGTATCAAAATATTAGAGCAATATTTACAGTAATACTGCAGTGGAATAGGCCTACAGTATTTTTGTGATAGATGTTCTGAAAGAAATTCTTCTTCACTGACGTTACGTTTTAATGTTTTTTCCTGAATAAACACTTGGGCAGCTGAACGGAGTTTTACCAGGTGCACTGATATCATAACAGTAGCCTATTCTAAAACAGCGATTAATGCATAGGATTAACATTAGGCTACATCAATAGACTATATCCATATATACTCTGCTGCCATCTGGTAACTGGTAGCAGAGTATAGGGCTTCTATTGGCCCGCTACTTGCTGGTAACCTAGGCTGGAATGTAATGAGATGTTAATCAGATAAAATGGGTGGGGAACAATAAAGCTGTAATCTGCATGTAGTCTGTATAGCGTACAACTGTGGTTTGATTAGTTCGCTAGCAGTAACATTATCTGACCATACACGCTAAGTTTCCCTTTCACCTAACCAAGTGACTGACCTATCCTTGAGCGTTTTGAGGTGCGTGATGAAATTGGACGTAGTTGAGCCGGCATCATTTATCCTGACGCCATACACTTTACAAGTGGCCGTTCGCTTGTTAGCTGTGTGTGTGAAGGGATACGCTGGTTGAGTAAGTGAAGAAATGGTGGAAGGTGGTTCTGGTTAGAAAACACTGAGAGTGCAGTGGACTTATGAACACTTTAATACAGGAAAGCAGATTGATAGCTGGTAAACAAGGTTACCATTCTGATCTGTTACATGG
>JAODKC010000041.1:20803155-20815855 GCA_026777985.1 Mormyrops attenuatus
ATTTAAGTTCTCCCCAAACGAGCTTGATGGGCCGAATGGCCTCCTCTCGTTTGTAAATTTCTTATGTTCTTATGACACGTATTATGCATGCTGCCGTGACCGTCCGGTTGGCTACCGATTGCGTCTTTAGGGCTTTCGTACAACATTGGAAAAACTGTAATGAATGAAATAATGAAATAAATAATTCCATGAAATGAGCATTGTTCACGAGTCACAACACCCAAGTCCAAGTCTCAAGTTGTTGAGGGCACGTCTAAAGTCAAGTCAAAAGTCTTTGTTTGTGCGACTTAAGTGCGACTCGAGTCCGAGTCTCAGACTCGAGTCCCCATCTCTGCTATTCACTACTGTTAAATTACTTTTCTGGCAGAACGGAACCACGTGGGCTTTATGCCGGCTTTTACAAAACTAAATTAAAGTAGAGTTTCTCATGATAACTTGCAGACGGTCAAAATTAGCGCCTATGACAAAATTAAATACACTGCGTATAAAATAATCTGATGTCACGCTTTCCATAAATATAGTAAGTACCAACACAAATTTATATTACCACAATAAGAAAAATCATTAGCATTGCATGAACATTCCGCTATTGTATTGCCTTAGTGAAAACTTCAGGTGACAGGAGGACCCCTTGAACTTAATGCTATCTGCCCAAAATTTTATGTTTGCAAGACGTGCGAAAAGGAAAAAAATAGAATACTTTGTTACTATGCCTGTTTCCAAAGACCTGTTCCCTGTGTTCCCCAGTTCCCTGGGTTCTGTTTGTAGTGTTACCTATTTAGTTCTGACCCCTTGTGGTCCTGTTATTAATTTATTTTTTTGATCTTCCTAGTGTGTCTTTCTTAGTTTAGGTTTTGTTAGTAAACCCTGTTTGTCTCAGAGCCGCCCAGTAGATCGTCACTCTTTTCCTGCCTGCACCATGCCCCACCACCGTGACACCAGCAGACCAAAAAGGGTTAGGCTGATTTAAACACGATGTGTCCCAGGGATCAATTTTGGGCCCTCTGTTGTTCTCAATTTATATGCTTCCCCTGAGGTCTATTTTTAGGAAATTTAATGTCATCTTCCACCCAACTTTATATACCTGTGAGCAATACTTCTGTTGATAGGCTTTTACTGTGTTTTGATGAGCTAAAAAATTGAATGGCTTCCAGCTTTTTAGATTTGAACCAGAACGAAACAGAGGTTGTTCTTTTTGGTCCTCTGGCCCTTGACAAGGAATTTTGCTCTCACCTATGCCACACATCCCTGTTAGGTTTTACCCATCAGCCTACACTGCAACAACAGAATATAACTTGCAAGCAAAAGTATTGATCTTTTACTTTTTCAATAATATGTCCTTTTGTTTACAGTTCTGTCTGCTTCGTTCACATTTTCTGTCATTGTTGACTGCCAGCCTTATAGTTTGCACTGCCAGATTTTTAGTTTGCAGTTCTGACAAACATTTCAGGGGTGTGTTCCCGTTGGCTAATGCATTTTTAGAGTGACAGCTCAATGCCCTGGATGCATGTGTTCTTTTTTTAACACAGTAGGAATGAAAACATGCCCATGCCAATATGCATATACAGTATAATATGGGTTCGGAGAGAAATACATGCAGAGTCGGTGTGAACATTTATTTCCTAAATATGTTATTCCATATTGTTTTTGGTTGACATTTGTTTGATAACACTGACACATTATATAAAATTATGAAAATGAATTTTGTTGCCAGAGATAACTGTTGCATATATAAATAAACATAACTACATTTGGGCAAGCTGGTGTTTTGCTATAAAAATTGAATTGACTTTCTCTTAGCTTTCTTTGTCAAACCTGATGTTTTAACACTTAAATATCGTCTGCCACCCAAGGAGAATAAATACCTCTAATACAGATAGTCATTACAGAAGGATAATGGATTATGCCTGTCTCCATTTAAACATGCACTTTGAATGGAACTTGCAATACATCACACCCACAGGATCCTTGACAGAAAGTGACACTGTGTTTTTTGGGCATTTTAGTGGGCAGGAGGTGGTTTTTATATCACTGGCTCTCTCATAGAAGCAGATCACTGGGGTTTGCTTGCAGTACCTTACAGACGCCCAGCTAGAGGACATGGCGGCTGGGTGAGTTGAGAGATAAAGATGCCAAAATCAAAAATGCAGTCATACCAGTCTTTGGTTTTGCTGGCTACCTCATTCTTGCTGTGTTTGTTCTTCTCTCTTAGCCTTGCGGTGGACCAAAGAGCACCAGGCTCTAAGGTAAAGCTGGATGTTTGCTCACTGAATGGTGTGGTCAAAAATAAGTGTTGGTTTGGGTGATCTCTTGTAGGGCTGTGTGATATATATTCGATGACGAAATAAAGATCTCTGTCTTTTCATTATACTTTCATATGGAACACTGGCATCAGTGCCGCATCAGCATGGTACAGATGTCCTACAGTACAGTATGAACCCTTCAGTAGGGCAAGCTAATACTTTTCCATTCAAGGGCAATGAGTTCAGTCTGTAATGCATTATTATTTATTGCTGTATCGTGTCTCTTATGTTGTAATTTTACTGCCATATGTCATTATTTTGGCTTTTACTCATAACCACGGATACTGAAAATTTGTAGACATTTCAACAAAGAGGTTCGTTGTTTTGTCTGATATGCTGAATAATATGTCTAAATCGGAACGAGTGAAGTAATAGGTGGGGATTGCTCATTCATTAGGTTTATACTTATTTGTCCATTAATTCTATCTTTTGTGCTTTAAATGGAAACAATACAGTTATTATTAGTAACTGAAATGTATTTCGTGGGAACGCAAAACTATTTCAAAAAATATTTTCTCACCCTGACCCCTTAGGGGCATCGTTCACCGCAGCTGATGTGTATAAAAAAATACAGATACATCACTATCGACAAATACGTATTTTTATTTGTGTTGTGTAAAATCATCTCCACAAAAATACGAAGCAACTTGTACACATGAAAAGGGTTCTGTATTTTTGGGGATCACGCAACATTTGTGATATCGCTGCTTTTCATTTGTGGATTTTTGTCCAGTTCCTACAGCAGCTGATCTGTAGAAATATCCACAGATATGAGGTGGAGTCGTGATATATATCTTTTCGGGATATAAGACAACTTTGGGATATGAGATTTTGGTCATATGGCAGAACCCTAGTCTCTTGTTCTTCACAGGTGTTCAATGACTCCATCCATGGACACATTTGTTTGCACCCCCTGCTTGTGCGCATCATAAACACTCTGCAGTTTAATAGGCTGCGTAACATCAAGCAGCTGGGCGGAGCATACTTTGTGTACCCAGGAGCCTGCCACAACCGCTTTGAGCACTCTATCGGGCAAGTTCATTTTTCTGGCCTGGAATACAAAGTTCATTGAAAGGCCTGTGTTCTTTTCTGGCAGTTACCTCAATACTGAGATTTTGCCCTTATAAAATTGTGTTCCAGCCAGTGAGTGCATGTTTGCTTAACAGCATTCAGAGCCCCTGAAGGTCTGGCTTCCGGTTCCTCTTGCAGGGTGGCACACCTGGCTGGTCGGCTGGTCCGGGCCCTGAGAAAACAGCAACCAGAGCTGGCCATCAGCCCCAGGGATGAGCTGTGTGTGCAGATCGCCGGTCTTTGCCATGACCTGGGTAAGCTGTGCATGTTGTATGATTCAGGGTCCCATTCCAGCTGCCCTGAACTCTCTGTGTTTTTTCACAGCTATTTAATCACTGTTTTGCTTTCTGGAGAAATTAGGGTAATATGTCACTGAAAGATCTCCAAGATGTATACATTAATCATGGTCTACACCAGGGATGGGCAATCTTATCCACAAAGGGCCAGTGTATATATAGGTTTTTGGGATAACCTTTAGGTCAGCTGTTCAAACCCTGGTGTGAGGACACTTCAGCCAATCAGTCCTTTAATTGGTAATTTAATTAGGGAGTTGCAGCAAAAACCTGCATACCCAACATCCCTTTCTGGATAAGACTGCACACCCCTAGTCTACACAGTACCCCTGGTAATAAATTCTGAACTCTTCTTGTGTTTAGGACATGGCCCCTTCTCTCATTTGTTTGATGGAATGTTTATCCCAAAAATACGCTCTAAGTTGAAGTGGAAGGTAATTGATTTTTTAATGGTTGTTGGAATTTTTAGGTCCTTCATTTCAGCTAATGGATCAGTGTTAAACCTGCATCTACCTGGTTCAACAGTGTTTTTCCATGTGTGTGTCTCTCTGTCCTAGCATGAGAAGGCCAGTGTGGAGATGTTTAAATACATGGTCAAGGTGAACAACTTGCAGGTAGACATGAAGAAGTATAATCTCAAGCTGCCAAAGGACCTGGTGTTCATCATAGAGCAGATTAATGGACCTTTGGAGGAGAATGAGTACAAGAATCTGCTTGATGAGCTGAGCGCGTCCCAGGATCAGGCTGTCGAGTCGACCGAGTCCCAGGATCAGGCTGTCGAGTCGACCGAGTCTGAGGATGAGGATGCCCAGTCGACTGAGTCTGAGGACGAGGATGCCCAGTCGACCGAGTCTGAGGATCAGGCTGCCGAGTCCACCGAGTCCCAGGATCAGGCTGCCGAGTCGACCGAGTCCCAGGATCAGGCTGCCGAGTCGACCGAGTCTGAGGATGAGGATGCCGAGTCGACCGAGTCCCAGGATCAGGCTGCTGTGAGTCTCAGTCTCAGTGATGGTTTTATGAAGCCAGCTGCAACGAAACTGACAGTTTACTTCTCTGTGTCTGTCGCTTGCTAGATCCGAAAGCGGGTTTCTGTCCTCAGTGATTACATCTGTGTTGTATTTTACACTGTAGATGAGGGTGTGGCTGGGGTCGGCCATCTTTTCCTGGGTTGCCCCATAACCAAAGGAAGCCCCAGACCACTGCTTTTGTGTTTAATGTGTTTGTTCAGTCCAAACTTGCAGAGCAAATGAAGCAAATGGTTGTTCAGGAAGATACAATTCATAAATTATGAACAACCCTGATAGGCTACATGATGAGCTAACCAATCAAAACTGCTATGTGTTCAGTTACATCTTTTGAATTGGGAAGGTGAATCACCCCTCATGACCAGCTATGGCAGACAATTGTGCAAGTCAACTGAAGTCAGCACCATCCAGGATGCCAAGCTGCTTGTCACTAAATGCTGTTTTCTAACTATTTTCTAAATAGTTTATATTTTTTTACATTTGCATATGGCTGGTGTGACAATTATATATCATTTCTTACCATTGAAATACATGTCATCGATGTTCCAGTTATCAACAGTCTGTGCTTTTCTCACGCGGAGGCTGGGGAGGAGCCAACAAAGTACTACTTAAAATTTGTTTGTTAATCCTGGAATAATGGGTTTCTGAAATCGCTCCCAGACCTCACTCATTAATTACTTACATCGCTTGTTATTTTGTTTGTTATTCACTTGATTGATTGCTTTCTGCAAAGCCAGCCCAGGTTGGCAAATAGACCCACATTATTTAAGCAGAGCTGTGAGTAATTCTCACTGCTCAGTCATCATGGCTCTTGGAGCATAAGGCTCAGTGGATTTTCAGTCAGCGTGTTGTTTGATGGGACTAGATGGAGTACTTCTGTTTCCTTGTGACTGTCAGTAGCCAGCAGGTGGTGGTGTGGTGGTGTGGGTAGCTTGGGGTTCATGGTCCTTGTTGACTGGTATTTGGTCTTGGGCTTCTGGTTAGCTGGTTTCTGTGTGTTTGTGGGGGGGGCTTCATGATCCCAAGTGGCCAGCATGGCATAGCTGGTGTGCTCTGCTGCTGGTGTCCTTCTTTGGGTCTTTTATGTGTGTCTTGGGTTTTGTTTGTGTTTCCCCTTTTAGGTTCCCTGGTTCCTGTTTACTACTCATCTGCAATGGATTCTGCCTTCTGCTTCACCTCACCCTGGAGCCACCCATCCAGTCAGCAGCCCAAGTCCCCCTGGTTCCCTCTTTCCAGTTGTGTTGGGACTGTTGGTCTAAGGCATGCCCTGGCATGATGGATGAGAGGCCCAGGTTGAGATGTTCTGTTGCAAGCCTTGTTTCTGAAGGATAATAAATGTCTTTAACCAGTAAGCACTGAGTATGTGTTGTGAAAATGCGATTTAACATGATCGGAACTGATGTTGTTAAACTACAGAAAGAGAACCAAATTAAACAAATGATACAAAAACATTATTACCCAATGACTCAATGTTTACATATTTGTGTGTGAAAATTCCGGGAACCATTGCTGTCCGTAACTTTGGCGACACCCCCCCCCCCCCCCCCCGTGTAGCAATAACTTCAACTAAACTTGATTTCAGTAACCTGTCCAAAAGGAACCATGAGGTGAATGTACACAGGGATTTTAAACAGAACCATTCATCTTCCATGGGGTTAAGGAGCTTCCATTTTTATCATCACATAAATCTGGTAATCCAAACGGACTCTGTTCCGAGCTTTAACTTCTGTGCTTTGTGTTTTTCATCTCCTCTTTCTAGTGGCCGTACAAAGGTCGCCCAGAATCCAAGTCCTTCCTGTATGACATAGTGGCGAATAAAAGAAACGGAATCGATGTAGACAAGATGGATTATTTTGCTAGGTAAGGTTTCTGTACCTCTTAGCCCTGATGGAGGTCAGTGATTATCAGAACCAGCTGATTATAGAATTGTGAGAAATGTTGTGCGTGGATTGATTAAAACCAGCCCATATTGTTTTACTCAAATTATTGGTTATTAAGTTGACCCCCTATGACAATTGGTACTTTAAACTTTTCCACACCTTAAACCTAACCCATAAATGCCCATCCTTATTCTAAGGTTTTGGTCCAGCAGATCTACCTGCCTTTGATCCCATCTATCTTGTGTCCCCTATTAGAGACTGTCACCACCTCGGCATCAGGAACAATTTTGACTTTGAACGCTTCCTGATCTTTGCCCGTGTGTGTGTCGTAGATGGGAAGAAGCAAATCTGCACCAGAGATAAGGTGTTTGCTGTAATCTTTGCCTTTCTCTAGAAATGAGTTTAATTTATAATATGTATAATATTACATGTAATGTAATAAAAGTAAAATTAAAAGAGTAACTAGTTTTGAATTATCAGTAGAGGTAATATAGTATTTGTATTGATCATAAATATTATATTTATATATATAAGAAGGTGCTTATTACTGCAGATGTTATTGGGGGTAGTTACCTAGTTTAATATAACCTCACTAAAGGTTCTTGAATTTATCCAAAATTAATGATTCAAATCAGTGTCTGTTAATTTCTTTGCTAACATTCTGTAAGGTAGTGCTGACTGTACTCTTGCAAACACTTACTTTTGCAGGAAGTACACAATCTCTATGAAATGTTTCATACCAGATATCGCCTCCATCGCCAGGCCTACCAGCACAAAGTGGTGAAGATCACTGAGATAATGTGAGTGCTGCAGTGTGCAAAACCACAGGCCATGTACTGTCCTCCAGAATCTGTGTTCGACATAGTAAGTCAAAATAGCTGTGAACATGTATGTTCATGGTATGCTGGTGTAGAATCTGGGTTGTGGAACCCTGGTGCATACTTTACTGCCTGGTCTTCACTGGGGACCTTCTCTGTGGCCAGTGGAGTGGGGGTTGTTAGTTGAATCAGTTAGGATATTGTGAACTGGAAACCAGGGCCAGAAGCTGGAGAGGCTGGATGCCAGGGGCCGCTTAAATAGAACCATGAAGGTCTGTAGGAAGCATGTTTGATGGCTCAATCAAGGATGTAAGGAGGGTGGTCTGAAAACACCTCTTAGATGTTTATGTTAAAAACTAGAGTCAAAATAACACATTAATTTCAATTAATTAATTGCAGAAAAATAACGTGAAAAAAAAAAAATGCAAATTCTGGTCTATGATGCCCCTTGACCCCGTACGTCACTTCCTGTGCATAGCACAGTTTGAATACAATCATTCACAGTAGCACTGTAAATATGAAAGCAGCTGCAAAAACATTGCTTGGCCCAGTCAATGGAAATTTCATCAGGGGTTGGACAACAAAACTGAAACACCTGGTATTAGACCACAATAATTTATTAGTATGGTGTAGGGCAGAGGTCACTAACAGGCAGACCACAGTCCGGGTCCAGACTCAGAAGCTGTTCCATACGGACCTGGACTGATAGCCAAAGCAGAAAGTTATTTAAAACCTGACGGGGCTCTTCTATTTTAACTGGCACAGCGTTTGTAGTCTTTTCGGTAGTGGTTTAGCAGTAGATCTGCCCATGGTGAGAGACATTGGTCAGGGGTGGGTCTACTTACAGCCCCCCTGTTTGGTGTCAGCATGCTGTGAACGAGAGGGTCGCCTCCCTTCAACTTCGAGTTGGGGGACAGGCTCTGACTGTTGTCTGTGTGTACATGCCCAACACCAGTCAGGGTGTATCCTGCCTTCTTGGAGACCTTGGAGGGGGTGCTGTTGGGGACCCGAGGATATGTCCTAACTTCAGGGGGATCAGACTCCACAGCCTCCCTGGGAAGGTCTATGCTGGGGTAATGGAGAGGAGGGTCCGCCTGTTCGTCAAACCTCAGATACAGGAGGAACAATGATGATTCCGTCCTGGTCATGGCACGCTGGACCAGCTCTTCACCCTCAGAAGGATACTGGAGGGTCCATGGCCCTAACCTACATCTGTTTTGTGGACCTGGAAAAGGTGGTACAGGATCTGCTGTTGCAGGCTATCAGGTCCCTGTACAAACAGAGTGCGAGTTTGGTTGCATTGCTAGCAGTAAGTCAGACTACTGGTGGGTGTTGGACTCTGCCAGGGCTGCCCTTTGTCACTGATACTGTTCATAACTTTTACAGATAGAATATCTAGGTGTAGCCAAGGGGCAAAGGGGGTCCAGTTCGTTGACCTCCTATGTGCTCCCCTAGGCACCGTTGGGCTGTGAGTAGCAGCATGCACTGGGACGGTTTGCAGCTGAGTGTGAGCCAGTCAGGATGAGGATCAGCACCTCCAAATCCGAGGTCATGGCTCTTAGCCGGAAGAAGGTTGATTGGTCTCACCTGGTGGGGGATGAGTTGCTGCCTCAAGCGGAGGAGTTTAAGTGTCTCGGGATGTAGTTCACGAGTGAGGTAGGGACGGAGCGGGAGATCGACAGACTGTTCAGTGCAGTGTCAACAGTAATGCGGACGCTGTACTAATCTGTTATGGTGAAGACATAGCTGAGCCGGACGGCAAAGCTTTAGACTTACCAGTCGATCTATGTTCCTACCCTCACCTATGGTCATGAGCTCTGGATAGTTACTGAGCGAATGAGATTGCAGATACAAGCGGCAGAAATGAGCTTCCACTGCAGGGTGATCCTGCTTAGCCTTAGAGGTAGGGTGAGGAGCCTGGACATTGGGGATTGGCTCAAAGTAGAACCGCTGCTCCTCTGCATCGACAGGAGCCAGTTGAGGTGGTTCGGGTGCCTGCTGGACAGCTTCCTGAGGAGGTGTTTTGGGCATATCCAACTGGGAAGAGGCCCTGGGGGAGACCCAGGGTACGCTGGAGAGATTATATCTCTAGGGCCAGCCTGGGACTGCCTTGGTATTCCCCCAGTGGAGCTGGAGGAGGTGGCTGGTGAGAGGGAGGCCTGGGCATCCCTGCTTAGGCTGCTGCCCCTGCGACCCGACCCCGGATAAGTGACAGAAAATGGATGGACAGTTGACAAAATGCATTTCATCCACAAAATGGCTTTCTTTCATTCAAGAAATGTATTTAGCCCACAGAATGAATTTGTTCTGGTGATAAAATTAAATGGCTTTCTTCTGTCCATGAAATGCGAGGTGCTAATATCAATTCTAGGCATAAAATGAAACATTCCTTTTTATTTCTGTGCATGAAAGAAAATAAAGTATTTATGCTTTCATAGACAAAATGTAATTAGAGTTTATCTTTCTGTGGACAAAATGCAGCAAGACATTACTTGATTTCATCAATAAATAATGCTTTTTGTGACACAGAATGTATTTTGTGCAAAAAAATGAGCGCTTGACACTTGGAAGCACCTTCAGGGTACAATGACTGAATCACTAGGAAACATGGTCCTATAAAATGGTTTGGTAGTCCTTGGCAATGACGAGCCCATCTAGAACAAGTTGTGGGCCTAGGGAATGATATGATATTTCAGTCCAAACCATCACCGATCCACCCCTGTGCTGCACTCTGGGGACGCAACAGTCTAGGTGGTAAGCCTCTTTGGGGCTTCTCCACACCATAACTCTCCCAGATGTGGGAAAGACAGTGAAGGTGGATGCATCAGAGAACAATACATGTTTCACATTGTCCACAGGCTAGGATTTGAGCTGCTGGAACCATTGAAACTGATGTTTCACATTGGCACCAGCAATGAAAGACCATGAATATTGATCATGTGGAGTTTCCTACAAACAGTTTTGCTGGAAACAGGAGAGTTGGGGTCCACATAAAACTCTGCAAAGAGTTGGGCAGCTGTGGTTTTATGTTTTTTGGATACAATCCACTATATTGGCCAGTGTTGTTTCATTGTCCAACCCCTGCACCTTTAAAAAAACACCCAGATGGAATTGTAGATAGGAGCACTGTTCTGTGCAATTTCTGCAGTAAAGAATTTTCATAGCATCAGAGTAGTTCAAGCTTGAAATACTACCACAATGAAAATCACTTAGCAGCGAACTCAGAGGTCAGACCAAGTCGTGATGTTGCCATGAACAACCGGTACATAAAAAAAGAGATGTTTAAGTTTAAAGTGTATAATGTCTATCATTGATTAACTCATTTACCAAAATCCATTTGAAATGAAACATTCCAAAATGCTTGTCACATCAAATATTGATATATGCGATTAATGTTGATTAATCACAAAGCCTGTAATTAATTCAATTTTTTAATCGCTTGAAAGCCCTATTAAAAGCCATCATTGGAAAATTCTGATTCAAAATTCAACAATTTTATTTGTTATTTGTTATATGTATGAATGTAATGTTACACCAGCAGTGACATGAAATTGCCAGTACTCCAGACTGTCTAATAAACAGGGCAGAATTATAACCAAACAATATGCATTAAAATATAAAAAAATATGCTAAATGTATAGAAAAGTAAAGATAAAACTTATAATAAAATATGAGAAAATAGACCAGTACTTCAGGTTGCAGTCACTTTTATTAGTTTTTAATTGGTGGTATTAATGACCCCAATGACCTGGGGGTAGAAGCTTCTCTTCAGCCTCTCAGTCCTGGCCATAAGGCTCCGGAGGCACCGACCTGAGAACAGCCACAGAAACAGTTTATATTATGGGTGGTGAGTTAATGCCCTGGACCTACAATGTACATCGCTGGATGTAGATGTCCGGCAGGGTGGGCAGTTCTGTCCTGGTGATTCTCTTGGTGCTCCATATCGCCCTCTTCAGGGTGGGCAGTTCTGTCCAGGTGATTCTCTCAGCGCTCCATATTGCCCCCTTCAGGGTGGGCAGTTCTGTCCAGGTGATTCTCTCGGCGCTCCATATCGCCCTCTTCAGGGTGGGCAGTTCTGTCCAGGTGATTCTCTCGGCGCTCCATATCGCCCTCTTCAGGTTGGGCAGTTCTGTCCTGGTGATTCTCTCGGTGCTCCGTATCGCCCTCTTTAGGGTGGGCAGTTCTGTCCTGGTGATTCTCTCAGTGCTCCGTATCGCCCTCTTCAGGGTGGGCAGTTCTGTCCTGGTGATTCTCTCGGTGCTCCATATCGCCCCCTTCAGGGCTCTGCAGCTGCCATACCGGGCAGTGATGCTTCCAGAAAGCACAGACCACACAGTCGTGTTGTAGAAGGTTTTTTGCAGTGCAGAGGACATTTTGAATTTCTTCACATGCCTCAGGAGATACAGTCACCACTTAGATTTCTAGGAGAACCCAGTTCTTTTTTTGATGAGTGTTTTCCCCTCTTTTTCAGGATAGCAGAGGCTTTTGAAAAGGCTGACAAGTATATCCAGATCCCTGGCTCTGGTGGCAATATGTTTACCATGTCCACTGCTATCGATGACATGGAGGCCTACACCAAGCTGACAGGTCAGGCCTTCTAGTTGGCATCTTGTTAGAAAATGGAAGGGATCTTATAAGTATTGCTGAACATTCCTAAATGAACAAGGTTTATATAGAGAACTGAAGAAATATAAGTTTCTTGCATATCTTCAAGAACTGTGCGGTGTGTTCGAGAAAATTCCATAGCTATTGGTCTTGTTTGAGATCTGACAGACTTGATTGTGTTTGTGGAGTGGGATTTCCTCAAACGCTCTGCTGATTGATCAGCTGGACTGGCAATCTCCCTCCCTAGACCATGTGTTTGACCAGATCCTGTACTCCAAGTGCAATAATCTTGCTGGCGCACGGACCATTCTGAAGAAAATTCTTGACCGTAAGCTGTACAAGTGTGTGGATGAGATACATCACCTCACAACCAAGGAGATCAAGCAGGTGAGGATTGTCGAGTAAAACTCAGATTAGTAGAGAGAGAAAATGGGTGGAGATTGTTGCTGATGTACCCCTATGATTGCCATTTACTGATGTTTTTAACTGATAAATCTACTTCCCCTTAGAAGAAATTTCATAAGTGGTATAAAAACAAAGCCTCTTCCAAGCCGGATGTCAGTGTTCAGGCAAAGGACATCATCATCAAAGTAAGCTTGGTTATGCCGGTCTTATTAGGCTAGTTTCAAAATATCCAAATTTTCCTTGCTCTTCAATGTCATGGAAACAACAGATCTGTGATTTCAAGCCATTTGTCACGTTACT
>JAODKC010000041.1:20815955-20833496 GCA_026777985.1 Mormyrops attenuatus
TTTATTTTCCGTTTCTTTTTTATATATACTCAAAAGGGAAGCAAGTGAAACAAATAACAGAGTAGCGGGAAGAAGCGATAAAAATAAAACTACTGCGGGATTTTGCGGGTGGGAGCGGGACAAAACTTGAATACTGCGGGCGGGAGGGGGAGAAAGTAATATATATTTTTTGCGAGAGCAGGCGGGAGCGGGACAGAATCTTGCAGGAGCGGGCAGGAGCGGGATTGAAAAATCCGTCCCGCGCAGGTCTCTACTTTGATGGAACCTACTTTCACTCAATCGTTATACCTCACCGGCTACCAATTAACCTGCTTAATGTGGAGTCTTCCAAACTGGTGTTACTGGAATATTCGGTGCACTTTTAAATCTCATTTTAACTCTGATCCCAACTTGTCTTTAGTGTGTTGCAGCTTTGTATATATTTACAAAATACAATTGAGTTGGCCTGTACAAGTGTTGAAAATCTTTTCCTTGTACTCTTGTCAGTGAAATAAAGATTCACATGAATTAACATTTACCAGACGCTCTTATCCAGAGCGACTTCCATTTTCTAAATTCAGTCCCCCTGGAGCAAGTTGGGGTTAAGGGTTTTGCTCAAGGACCCAATGGTGGTAATGCCAGAAGCAGAACTCAAACCTATGATCTCTTGGTCCAGAAGCAAGTGTCCTAACCTCCAGACCACCACAGCATAAATAAATCACAGATTTTTGTTTTCATTGCATTTAAAAAAATATCCCACCTTTTTGGGAAATGAGATTTGTAATTTAAGATGGGTGTAAGGTACAACTCAATCCACTACCTCCACCACATCAGCCATACCCCCTTCATCAATTGTTCTCTCCATAGTATTAACAGCTGCGACCTGTTTCCGTACTGGTTCCCATGATTCCCTGTATGTATATATATCAATCCCCAAAACCCACTTTCAGAGGAATTATCTCTATGAGGTATTACTGAGCATACAATTATCTTACTGTTCTTTTCCAAGTGCTTGTATCTCCTCTGTCATCCTAGGATATATGTTGTTGGGGGGCAATTGCCCATGGTAGGGTCTCCCATGGTGAGAGATGCCAGGCAGGGGTGGATCTACTTAAAGCCCCCCCAGCTCTGGGCCAGTACGTTGGAGTTCACCCCAATGAATGAGAGGGTCGCCTTCCTTTAACTTCGGATTGGGGGGTGGGCTCTGACTGTTGTCTGTACGTACTCACTGAACACCAGTTCAGCAAATACAGCCTTCTTGGAAACCTTGGATGGGGTGCTGGATGGCACCCCTACTGGGGACTCCATTGTTCTACTGGACAGGCACAGGTTCGATAAGCAGGTAGCGGTGAAAACAGGCAAACAAACCTGTAATGTAATCCAAATCCAAAGTTCAAGAAGAGGCAGAAGTGTGCTGGGACAAAAACCAAATCCAATTCATGACCCAAAAAGCAAAAAAATCAGGAGAGGAAGCAGGAGTCATTCACAGGCATCAGATCAAGAATCGGCCACTCAGTAGGGTGGAACACTCAGTATTTCACAAGGGTTCATGCATAAAAACATGCATGTTTGATGTATTCCATTTGTGTTGGGAATAACCGGGTAGATGTGCTTTGCTGCTATCTGGCCTGTTTATGGATAGCTTGCTCATTTGCGATGGAACAGTCACTTGACCAAAAAAAAATATGACTGGAGTGCTAATAATCCTGCCTGAAAATCCTAAAACAGAGTACACCAACCTCCAGCACCGCCTTTGAATCTGCATTGGCTCTGCACCACAAGGAGGTGGAGCCAGTGGAGAACCAAGAAGAATATGTGATGCAGGTCCTAGTTTTCATGAGTTATTCGCCAACCTAAATATCTAGTGCCCCACAATAATTTGCAGAATACTTGTGTAGGACAAGTAAAAGCAGATCAGCTGGAACTGCAATCCTCGTGGGCTGGAGCATCCAAGCCTGGAGGGAACCATCCAAGTGTCTGAATCACCAACAGGTTTTGACGTGAGTAAGCATATTTATTTGGCGCCTCCATTCTGAGATACGGAAGCTGATTCATATTTCGATTCCTTTGAGTACATTGCTGGAACCCCGCAGTGGCCCAGATCTGGGGCTCTATTATCCACTGGCGGAAAGTGCGACACAAAGTGATTTTGCTAGTTTCGTACCGGCACATTGCTCACTTTTAAGCCATGCATACGTTGTCAAAATAGCAAATGGTTTTGCGCCCACTTCACGCTTGTAATAGTGATGTTTTTTAAATGAGGTGTGGCCAGGCACATTGTGGACACATTGCTATTTTATGTCATTGTCCTTTTGACCAGCAAAAACTGTGTCAAAAGTCAGCGGCGCATCGCTGAACGGTATTTAAGCGACATGATTTAGAAACGTGCAAGTGCATGATGCTGGTTATGGACACAGGTTCGCCCTTGAGGTGCACTAATATTTTTTTGTTTTTATTTTTATAATTCTTGTCCTTTCATGCCATCACACTGTTTAATGAAACAGCCAAAGAAAAAAATATATATAAAATTAAAGAATAAACCATATCAATAAAAAATCTTTTGAGTTCATTATCAGAATTAAGCACGTACTGTAATTGAAAGGACATTTGGATTGCTGAAAATTCATTTAAGATATTTAGATAAATCATGTGTAACATTACAATGCAGCCCTCAGAAGGTCACACCCAGTGCCGTCCCTCCCTACACGCAGAACACGCGCTGTGCGTAGGGCCCCACGATCCATGGGGGGCCCCATTTTCCGCAAGGGGATACATTCTCTGCAAATGCGCATATGATGCGCATCGCTTCCATGAGGCACACGTAGAGCACCAAGTCAGCCCAAGGCAGGAGAGAAAAAAAAGAGACGAGCAATCTGACTCCGCAAGGTTGTAAACCTAAATCGCATTTTGTGATACAGTCATTTTACATTTACATTTACCGCATTTAGCAAACGCTCTTTTCCAGAGCGACTTACAACAAGTGCTTAGTAATCTATGACTGTTCTTCAATTTATAAGCTAGACGTAAAATCAATAGCTGTCAAGATCAATTTACCGCTAGGAATGTTATATAAAAGTTGCTAGGAAAGAGTGAACAGGAAAAGGAAAAGATTGTTAGTGGATTATTTTTTTTTTTACTCTTTTTTTTTGTAATTATAAATAAAGAAATAATATAAATACATTTATTTATACATGAATGAATGAATGTTTGGCATAAATAAATAAATAAATAGGTCGTATTTATAATAGATTGTAACAAAATCATACATGTGAATGACACCGGGAAATCACAGTTTTAATGTCAACGCGCTACAAATTGTTAAAATACTTTAATCAAATGAGGACACATATTAGAATCGTGAGGCAAAGTAACCCTCATATACATAGAATTTTCAGGAAACAGTATTTGTGTGTGTGTGTGTTTGTGTGTGTGTGTGTGTGTGTGTGTGAGCGGGTATACCTATCCTTATGGGGACACAATGTCCCCATAACATAATAAATATCTGTTTTTTTTAAGGGAAAACTCTATTTTATAAAAATCTGTGACTGCTATGACAAAACTAAAAATGCGTTATGGTTAGGGCAGGATGGGGGTTAAGGTTGTCATAGTTAGCGTTAGCATTTTTCCCATAGAAGTGAAGGAGCGGGCCCCCTAAGGATAGGTATACCTGACGTGTGTGTATGTGTGTATGTATGCATGCCCACTCCTGTCCTGATTAGCAACATATAAAAAGAACATTTTACGGTCTCGTCCCATAGGCTACAGTCATGGCAACAATATATAATACATATCCCTCAACACTAAGGCCAGTTTATAAGCAAACTGAACTATTTATGCTTGTTTTTAAACTCCTCCCTCACCCTGTGTCCTGCACTTTCATTGGCTGTAGCTCGTTGCCACATTCACTGCCAGCCACTGCACCTTTCACACCTACAGGATTTAGAGACACCAACAAGTGTACATGTGCTAGATATCTGAGATTTTTACTTTTTTTACTATCTTGCAAATCCGCCATTATAATAACAATCCGCCAAGGAACAAGCGCACCTGGCTCCTAAAGGGAATGGGAGACACTGATTGGTTAATAACATGTTATGCCCCAGACACACCCATGACTAATTAAGAGACTTAGTAGAACCATTCTGGGCCATGTGCCTGGTGCAGCGATTATTTTTCTGCCATTAAAATAGCAGAAGTGCGTTGGCCACGCTCTAAAAGAAGTTGCACAGTGCACTTCATGCTGTGCACTTTAGAATGTGTGTTCTAGGGATCTCATTGGGTAGAAGGTGATTTTTATGTATCATTTTCTCTCTTAGAGAAGCAGATCACTGTGGTTTGTTTGCAGTACCTCATAGACACTCAGCTAGAGGAGATGGGGATCTGGTGAGTATGCTGATTATTACTGGAAAAATCTTCATAAAACCGTACAGAAATAAAGTGCACGCAGTCTTTGCTTCTTATTCAAAGGTTTTCTTTACTTAACATGGCTGCAGCCTGCCATACCTTTTTCAGCAATCAAATTTTTAATTTTTTTACTTAAACCAAGAGGATATTTGCATAGCACTTAACTTAAACAACCTTCACTACAATTAACATCGCCATCTACAGACAACCCAGTATGCATTTAAACTCAGCTAACAATACTATGTACACACATATGTAGCTGTTGCACTAAATATAAACTGCATACCAACAATTATGATGCCAAGAGAAATGCAGCCATACCAGACTGTGGTTTTGGTGGCTAACTCATTTGTGCTGTGTCTGTTCTCTTCTCTTAGCGTTGTGATGGCCCAAAGACCAAAAGGCTCTAAGGTAAAGCTGGATGTTTGCTCACTGAAGGGCATGGTCAAAAATAAATGTTGGGTTAGGTGGTCACAGAGGATCTCTTGTTCTTCACAGGTGTACAATGACCCCATCCATGGACACATTTGGTTGCACCCCCTGCTTGGGCGCATCATAAACACCCCACAGTTCAACAGGCTGCGTAACATCAAGCAGATGGGGGCAGTATACTATGTATACCCAGGAGCCAGCCACAACCGTTTTGAGCACTCCATCGGGCAAGTTCACTTTCATTCATTCTTCATTCTCTTATGTCTAACCTGTAAAATTCTGTGTTCAATAAAAAGCCTGACGTGATGTTCCTGGCACTTACTTCACTATTAAGTTTTCTCCCTTATAGAGCTGTGTACCAGCCTGTCAATGCACTAAGAGTACTCAGAGCCCCCGAAGGTGATGTCTGGCTTTTGGTTCTTCTGGCAGGGTGGCACACCTGGCTGGAGAGCTGGTCAGGACTCTGAGAAAACAGCAACCAGAGTTGGCCATCAGCCCCAGGGACGAGCTGTGTGTGGAGATCGCTGGTCTTTGCCATGACCTGGGTAAGCTGTACATGTTGTATGCGTTAGTCTCCATTCCAGCTGCCCTGCGTTCTCTCCATGGCTGTGCCAGCTGTTTTTCACAGCTGCTTTATCATTATTTTGCTTTCTAGATAAATTAGGATGATATATTGCTGAAAGATCTAGAAGGTCTAAACATTAATCAAAGTCTAAACAGTACCCTGGTATTAAAATCTGAACTCTTCTTGTGTTTAGGACATGGCCCCTACTCTCATTTGTTTGATGAAATGTTTATCAAAAAAGTGTGCCCTAAGTTGAAGTGGAAGGTAATGGTAATTTTTTTGTTGGTTGTTTGTTGGGATTTTAGATCTTTCATCTGAGTTAATGGTTCAGTGTTAAACCTGCATCTACCTGGTTCAACAGTGTCTTTCCATGTGTGTGTTTCTCTCTGTCCTAGCATGAGAAGGCCAGTGTGGAGATGTTTAAACACATGGTTAAGGTGAACAACTTGAAGGTAGACATGGAGAAGTATAATCTCAAGCTGCCAGAGGACCTGGTGTTCATCATAGAGCAGATCAATGGACACTTGGAACCAAATGAGTACCGGGATCTGGTTGATGAACTGAACAAGTCCCTGGAACTGGATAAGAAGTCAACCCAGTGGCAGGATCTGCGTAACTCAAGCAAGTGCCAGGAGCTGGATGAGAAGTCAACCCAGAAGCAAGATCTGCGTAACTCAAGCAAGTGCATGGAGCTGTGTGGAAAGTGCAAGTGCGAGTGCGAGTGCAAGTGCAACGAGCCCAAGGATCCAGTGAGTCTCCGCATCAGTGATAGTGGAATTTTATTGCAGGTTTTCTCAATTGCTGTACCATATTTCATGAAACATACTTAACATTCTCAAGACTTTAAGAGCATTTCTCAGAACAGTTAAGCCATATAGCAGAACACTATGGTTTAGCTGCAAAAGCTCCAAAACAATTAACTCATGTCTCAAAAGCAAATAATTCCACCAATGAATTAGTCAGTGCTACCAAAATGAAAAGTATAATCAGCATCATTTTAACCACAAGGGCCAAAATGCTTAGATATATTGTCAGTATGTCAGTGTCAGTATGTCAGTGTAAGTATGTCAGTGTCAGTATGTCAGTGTCAGTATGTCAGTGTCAGTATGCTCCTGAGCATCAAAATTCTGAATGATAGTCAATTCCCACTTTTTCCACTGTCACTGACTGATCATTTTTCTTCAGAAAACTGATACTTCCATTATGGTATGGAATGGTGCAGGTGGGGAAAAAGGTGTCGAGCCAGTTACAGCTCCGAGACAAAGAAAGGTTTATTGAATTTAACAGAACACACTGGGGAAAAGCACAAATTAAAGGGACCACAATGGGTCCAAAACAAACATGCAAAAATAAGAAACAACTACATGAATCATTAAGTAACATAACAAAGGATCAGGGCAACACTGGGAGAAGGAATATAAAACAAGCAGCGTACCAAACACACAGTAACATGAACACAGAAACTTAACACCATGACTGACTGGGGAAATGAACAAAGGCAGGCAGTTAAATACAGTGATAATGAGGGCTAACAAAGGGCAGGTGTGAACCATGAAAGACAACCAATCAACAAGGCCAGGGAACAACAAGACACTAGTGAAATAACTTATAATTAACAAGAACAGGGAGGTATTTCACGAAGCAGGACTTCTTGCTTAGCCAGACGACTTGTCGGATCAATGGCATGAGTTCCCTTTTTCCAGCAGAGTTGATACTGTTGGTCTAAGGGGCCGGGGGACCCAATTACTCAATGTTACATATTTGTGTGTGAAATCTATGTGAACTATTGCTGTCAGTCACTTGTGTGATGCCCGTTTGTGCAGCAATAACTTCAACTAAACATCAAATATTTTTATTATATAGTATTATTTTTTTATACTCTGATTTCTGTAACTTGTCGAAGCAGCAGAGTCCAAAAGGAACCATGAAGTGAATGTACACAGGGATGTTAAACTGAGAACCATTCATCTTCCATGTGGTCAAGGACCTGCCTTGGTGTCATTACATAAATCTGATAATCCAAACGGACTCTGATCCAAGCTTTAGCGTCTCTGATTTATGTTTTTCATCTCCTCTTTCTAGTGGCTGTACAAAGGTCGCCCGGAAACCAAGTCCTTCCTGTATGACATAGTGGCGAATAAAAGAAACGGCATCGATGTGGACAAGTGGGATTATTTTGCTAGGTAAGGTTTCTGTACGTCTTTGCCCTGATGGAGGTCAGTGATTATCAGAACCAACTGATTATAGAATTGTGAGAAATGTTGTGCATGGATTGATTAAAACCAGCCCATATTGTTTTACTCAAATTATTGGTTATTAAGTTGTCCTCCTATGACGATTATACTTTAAACTTTTCCACACCTTAAACCTAACCCATAAATGCCCATCCCTATTTTTAAAGTTTTTGTCCAGCAGCTCTACCTGCCTTTGATTCTATCTATCTCCTATCCCCTATTAGAGACTCTCACCACCTCGGCATCAAGAGCGATTTTGACCACAAACGCTTCCTGTCGTTTGCCCGTGTGTGTGACGTGAATGGGAGGAAGCAAATTTGCACCAGAGATAAAGTATTTCCTCTAATATTTGCCTTTCTCTAGAAATTAGTTTAATCTCTAATATACAATATTATATGTAATGTAATAAAAGTTCTAAACAGAAACTAGTTTTGAATTATCACTAGAGGTGGTTTATCTTATGTACTCAAATATAATTTTTATATTTATACATATAAAAATGTGCATATTACTGTG
Organism: Mormyrops attenuatus; assembly: GCA_026777985.1. Classification (NCBI taxonomy): domain Eukaryota; kingdom Metazoa; phylum Chordata; class Actinopteri; order Osteoglossiformes; family Mormyridae; genus Mormyrops; species Mormyrops attenuatus. The sequence goes on from JAODKC010000041.1 coordinate 20,824,086, forward strand.
CATGTTATTGGGGGTAGTTAAACATAACCTCACAAAAAGTTCTTGAATTTATCCAAAAGTTAATAACCAATATTCAACTCTGTGTCTGATTTAATTTTTGTTGACATTCTGTGTTTGTACTAACCACAAACCCTTAACTTCTGCAGGAAATAGACAATGTCTATGAATTGTTTCATATTAGACACCGCCTCCACCAAAGGTCTTGCCAGCACAAAGTGGTGTTCATCATTGAGAAAATGTGAGTGCTGCCGTATGAAAAACACAAGCCCAAACCGTGTACTGTCCCTCCAGAATCTGTGTTCAATACCAGAAGTAAAAACAGCTGTTAACCTATGTTCATGTCACACTCATGGGGGATCTGGGCTGGAGAAACCTGCTGCATGCTTTATATTTTGGCTGATTTCCACTGGGGAGCTTTTGTCTGACCAGTGGAGTGGTTTATTAGTTGAATCAGTTAGGATTTTGCAAACTGGAAAATGGCCAGAAGCTGGAAAGGTTGGATGTCGCAAGCAGCTTAAATAGAACCATGAACCGGGTCGGGGAGGGAGTCCTTCCCCAAGTGGAGGAGTTTAAGTATCTCGGGGTCTTGTTCATGAGAGAGGGAAGGATGGAGCAGGAGATCGACAGGTGGATCGGTGCAGCGTCAGCAGTGATGCGGGCGCTGCATTGGTCTGTCATGGTGAAGAAGGAGCTGAGCCAAAAGGCAAAGCTCTCGATTTACCAGTCGATCTACATTTCTACCCTCACCTATGGTCATGAGTTGTGGGTAGTGACCGAAAGAACGAGGTCGCCAATACAAATGGGTTTCCTCCGCAGGGTGGCTGAGCTCTCTCTTAGAGATAGGGTGAGGAGCTCGGTCATTCGGGACGGACTCAGAGTAGAGCCGCTGCTCCTCCGCATCAAGAGGAGCCAGATGACGTGGCTCGGGCATCTGGACAGGATGCCTCCTGGACGCCTCCCTGGTGAGGTGTTCTGGGCATGACCCACTGGGAGGAGGCCCTGAGGAAGACCCAGGACATGCTGGAGAGACTATGTCTCCCGGCTGGCCTGGGAAAGCCTCGGGATTTCCCCAGAGGAACTGGACGAAGTGGCCGGGGAGAGGGAAGTCTGGGTTTCCCTGCTTAGACTGCTGCCCCCGCGACCCGACTCGGATAAGCGGTGGATGATGGATGGATAATAATAATAATAATAATAATAATAATAATAATAATAAAACAATTCCATTAAGAAAAAACAATTGGGATCCTGCAGCAAACGGTGCTTGGACCTTTCTGTAAACAATCTCTGGCCATGAAATAGGTAGGTAATTCACTTACAGCTCAGCAGCTAAATAATGTAATGTTTGTTATTTGTGGGTGTATATGCAGTCCCTTGGGACACTTCTGATTGGTCTGCATGACTGGCATGCGAGGAGCACTGCACTTCTGATTGGTGAGAATGACTGTCACACAAGGGGTACGGCATGAATTTGTAAAACTATTCTCACACCCCAACCTTGGGTAAAATGTGCTGCATAACACATATCCTAAATCGCAGTCTTTGCAATTTGCTTGTTTAAAATCAGGATTTCGATTTCCAATTCGATTAATCATTCAGCCCTAATGTTCTGCAAATGTTAGTTGTCATTTGAGAGATGTACCAAAGCAGTCGGGAAAATCTGTAACGATCCTAATGGCCTCGGGGTAGAAGCTTCTCCTCAGCCTCTCATTCCCGGCCATAAGGCCCTGGAGGCACCTACCTGAGTGCAGCCACTGGATGGTGAGTGTCTCTGATGATGTAATGCCCTGGACTTGCATAGCTGGATGTAGATATCCTACAGGTGTCCTAGTGATTCTCTTAGCACACTGTATCACCCTCTGTGGGGCTCTGCAGCTGTGATGTCCCCAAAAAACTAAGACTGCACAGTCATGCTGTAGAAGGTTTTTTGCAGTACAGAGGACATCTTGAATTTCCTCAACAGCCTCAGGTGATACAGTCACCGCTTAGATTTCTAGGAGAACCCAGTTCTATTTTTGACTGTTGGGTTTTTCCTCTGTATTTTCAGGATTGCAGAGGCTTTTGAAAAGGCTGACAAGTATATCCAGATCCCTGGCTCTGATGACCAGATGTATAACATCTCCACTGCTGTCTGTGACATGGAGGCCTACACCAAGCTGACAGGTCAGGCCTTCTAGTTGGCATCTTGTTAGAAAATGGAAGGGATCTTATCAGTATTGCTGAACATCCCGAAATCAACCAGGTTTATATAGAGAACTGAAAAAATACAAGTTTCTTGCATACCTTCAAGATGTGTTAAAGAAATTTGCGCAGCTGTTTGTCTTTGAGATCTGACAGTCTTGATTGTGTCTGTGGAGTGGAATTTCCTCAAACATTCTGCTGATTGGGCAACTGGACTGACAATCTCCCTCCCTAGACCACGTGTTTGAACAGATCCAGAACCTCACGGTTAGTAGTGAAGAAGTTGATAAGGCAAAGGAGATCCTGAAGAGAATTGTTAACCGTGATCTGTACAGGCATGTGACAGAGGAGCCATACCGCATAGCCAAGGAGATCAAGCAGGTGAGGATTGTCGAGTAAAACTCAGATTAGTACAGAGAGGAAATGGGTGGAGATTGTTGCTGATCTACCCCTATGATTGGCGTTTACTGATGTTTTTAACTGATAAATCTACTTCCCCTTAGGAGGAATTTCATGAGTGGTATAAAAATGAAACTAATTCCAAGCCGGATGTCAAACTTCAGGCAGAGGACATCATCATCGAAGTAAGTTTGGTTATGAAGCTCCTATCAGGCTACTGTACAAATACTCAACTTTCCTTGCTCTTTCCTGCCATGGAAACAACAGGTTACTGATTTCATGCCATTTGTCACGTTAATCATCAGAGGTGTTTTTTTTTCTGCCATCATTCAGGAAGTTAAGATGGACTATGGACAGAAGAAGGAGAACCCAATCGATAAAATGTGGTTTTACAGCAAGAATGCCACTGACGTTGCGTTCCAAATAAGTAAAGAAAATGTATGCTACCCGGCATAAATGTTCAATGCAAATAAACTGCCTGTTCATGTAGTACACAAATCAAGCCTTTCTGTTGCAAAATCTGACAATGGCAACTGTAAACCAGACATCTAGTTTGTTAGTTAGCTGCACATTTACGTTTATCCAGGGTTGCCAACTGTTTGTCTGTAAATTTACAGTCTATATTAAATTTACCCTTTAAATTTAATTCTTAAATAAATTTGATTGTCCGTGTAAAAAAAAAGGTAAAAATATGGTGTCAGTGAAATTGCAAATTTATTTGGCAACCATGCATTTATCTGCTGACCCACAGGGAAATGTGATGTAGCTCCTTGCCAGTTCTGTTAGGCCGTCCAGCATGGAAGGCATGAAGGAGCTGAGGCTTGGCTGAGATGTCACCAATCAGCATGCCAGTTCCCTCCAGTAGGGGCCTATTGCTAGAAAGCCAACTGTAGGCAGAACCTGTATACAGTACCATCAAAAGTTTAGACACACCAACCATAGAAACACATATCTGGAATTATGCACTGAGCAAAAAAGTATTAAACACAAAAAAAAATAATTAATTTGTTGAGGGGGCAGCTTTGTGGGTTGAGGCTCAGAAGGTTGCTGGTTCAAATCCTATGGTCAACAGTGTGATGCCACCATTGGGCCCTTGAGCAAGGCCCTTAACCCCAATTGCTCCAGGCACTGGCTGACCCTACTGTCTCCCTTAGGGCAGTTTCATGAGGTGGCCTCCTGGGATACTTTTCCAGCTGTCCTGAAGGAGGTCCCACATGTATGCTGAGAACTCATTGGCTACTTTTCCTTCACTCTCTGGTCAGACTCCTTCAAAACCATTTCTTCTGTGTTTAGTTCAGATGGCCAGGTCATGTGAAACAACACTATCACCCTCCTTTGGAGGCAGCTTGGCGTGTCCAAACTTTTGATTAGTACTGTATGTGCAGGTATAGCCCAAATCTGAATAGTTGGTCTTTCTGATCATGTGTCTCATCAGGGGAAGGAAGAACTCACAGGCAGCTGTAGGGTGAACTGAAAAGGGGCTTTATTAACCAAAACAAGCACATACAGAAAGCAAAGGACCACGAGGGGTAAAACCCAGGGACCGAGAACAGCTAAGGGGAAGGCGAGACTAACACCTAAACACGAGAAATGCTCCGCCCCCCCCCACGCGACCCCAATTGGAATTAAGCAGTTACGATAATGGATGGATGGATGGGCTTTTGGTACCCTAAATCGGCTCATAGGCCAGCCATCATCACAGGCAAAACACAATAAATTAAACTTCATTGATCCTACAGGGAAATTCTTGCGCAAACAGCAGCAAAAGTACATTGTGTAGACAAACATATAATGTAAATCAGACAAAGTGCAAAGATAGTACACACAGTGCAATCCTTAAGCAAGTAAAAGAGTAAAAAAGCTACAATCTTAGTGGTTCCTGAAAACTCAGTCTCTTCTAATCCTGTTGTTCATATCAACACTAGCAAGAATGCCGTTATGCTTTATCACATTCTCATGACTAAAGACTATTTACATATGTGGCGTGCAAATGTTTGATATTTGCACTTAGAGCAGTTAGCTACATACATCAGTTCATGGTAAGTGGTGGCAAAATGTGGTATTTGAAAATTAATTTCTCCAAAGTAAATACATAAAATCACTACCTTCCACTTAACATACTCAGATTTACAGTTTTTCATGCCAAAAGAACGGATTGCTGATACGAATTGTTAGCATTCATACAGTCACATTGCTGCTTTAGCTACAGTTCTCTGCTTTACAGTATTTATTGTCTTTTCCCACTTTATCCATGCCGTCGACTTTCTATAAATATATGAATTTTTCCCCCATCAAGTTTTGTTTTTTAAGTCCTAAATTTTCCTTTGGAAAATGCAGACGCACATTTTGGACTTCCTTTCGTGCGTACGCAACTTTTATAAATGAGGCCCCTGGATGCTCCTCTTATCTGGTTTCGGGTAAAAAGTAATTTGCAAAGAGCATGAATTGTGCAAACATTATGTATTAACTGCAGAGTCTTGAATGGGGGTGTAAACCGCTGGTCATTCTGATGTAGTCTGGGAAAGAGCCTGATCACTTATGTACTGTTTAACATTCTAACCTTAGGCCTCTAGGATGCTCCCTCAGAATTTCTCAGAGAAGATAATCCGCGTCTACTGCAAGAAGTCCGATCGCGAGAGCCTGGATGTGGCCAAGAGGTACTTTACACAGTGGTACAAGGACCTTAAGTAGGATTAATCTGCATGTCAGCACAGCATGTGCCATGGAAGGGGATGCATTTATTTTATACTTTATGTTTATTCCCAGAATCTTTCATTTATGTGCTGTAATTGTTGTGGTGTTGCAGTGAACTCATTTAATGTAACAGTTTTCATATTGGTGCAATTTAGGATATTTTTTCTGTTAGAATTATTATGCATGTTGGTATGTACCGCAGGTATTTGCTATTTAGTTTGGGATGTTGTACATTTGTTGTGCCCAGTTATCAGTATGTACCGCAACCACAGTGTATGAAATACAGCTGGTACTTGTTCATATCTGGAAGGTTCCTGCTACAACAGCGATGGTACACATGATTGTCCCACATCTGCCATTTTAAATCTAGGTTAAAAACCTTCTTGTTTTGTGTGCACTTGGTTAATTTCCACAGTTAATCAATATTGCACTTTTTATTCTTAAAAATACTAAGTATCATTTCTTGCTCTTTTCCTTTATTTAGCAGGCCCTGTGTTGTAGTGGTGTAATAGTGAGAATCAGAGAGCAGGGCCAGCCAATGTGCCATGAGTAGCTGGGGTTATGGGCCTTGCTCAGGAGCCCATTGGTGATATGTTTCAGCCATAGGGTTAGAGTCCCCAACCTTCTGGATATGGACCTTTTACCCTTTGATATCCCGCCTATGTTTTTTATTGTTATTCTTTCATGTTTATGTAAAGCATTTTGAAATACCATTGATTATGAAAGGTGTGACTAACCTGTCTTGCATTGCCCCCCCCCCACCCCCAATTTTATTCTCTGGGTTGTTCTTCTTGTTTATTAGAAGTCATAATGTTTTTGGAAAATGTGGGTCAAAGTATTTGCATGTACTTTGTGAGTATATAACATTATGGATTGAAAATTATTAATAAAATCTACCTTGGTGGTGGCTTGTTCAATACTGTAATTATTATTGTTTTTTTTAATCCTGTCTTTGATTAGAGAGTGATGCTGGAGAAATGGCATATATCCTGAAGAGGGCAGCATTTCTCAGGATTTCTTCCTGAGCTCAAACCCATGTACACAATCATACAGCTTAAGTTCAATCTGTGATCTGCTTCATTGTTAAACACCTTGCTACTCTAGATATAACTTTAATGGCCACAGTTTACGGCTGTCAGTTTCCATACTGAAACATTATAGGCTACGTAATTGTGTGTGTTTGACTGGACATTAGAATGAAGAGGGACATCAGTGACTCTGGACTCTGGACTTTTATGGTCTCTTTAATGAAAATAACTGTAGCATTTTACCACTCATTTTACTCACTGGTTCATTTTTGTAGTCATTTGAGCTTATAAATCATTTGAGTTTCCTGAAGTCTGACAACACTATAAATACTTTCTCTGAAAGGCAAGGACTCATCTCATGTTGGTGCACTTTTGCCTTTCTGTGAAAAAATATGTGCACCTCAATTATCTACCGAAGACCAAAAATTGGAGACACCAGACTGATTCGCCTGTCACACTCACGATCCCCCTTGCTGTCTCTTGTAAACATGATCCCATAAGACCTGAGCTCCTTCACCAGGGACAGACTTTTGCCCCTGACAAGAGGAATCTTGATAAGTTAAAATGTTTGTTAATTACTTGCCATGGTTAAGTTGCAGAGCAGGTTTGCCATGTGGGCCATGTATCTGATCTCTTACTGGAGTCAATGGAGGCTCTGATCAGGGCTCTCGAGAGACTGAGCAAGGAGTCTGAGTGTCTGGGATTGTAGGTGTCCTGGATAAAGACCAAGATCCAGAGACCAAGATTTGTATCAAAGAAGCGGTTGCTAGAGGAGTCCCAAATGAGGCACATCACCTGCATTGTGATGGAGCATCAGTTACGGCACTATGGCCATGTGGCATGATTCCCTGAGGGTGATCCGGCTCGCAGTATCCTCATTGCTGAGGACCCGAGCGGCTGTACCAGGCCGAGGGGACGCCCACATTTTTGTCACAGTAGCATGACGATTTCTTAGGCAACGCCACCTGAGGGCTCGAAGATCATGTGCATTCAACAATCCAACCTTGCCCTTTACACACTGAGATGTCTCTGCATTCTCTTAATCTTTTCACAATAGTATGTTCTGTAGATGTTGCAGTACCTGAATTCTCTGCAATCTTGTGTTGAGGAGTGTTCCTTCTGAACAAGCACACGCACTCTGTGTTTACGAAGCCACGCTGTTGTAGCCCATGCAGAATGTGTTCTGGCATTGTCCTGCTAAAATAAGCATGATGCCCTGAATAGACATCACCTTGATGGCAACATATGTCTCTCTAAAATCCTAATACATAATACCTAATACGTGCAGCTCACCCATGGCACTGATGCAGCCCCAAACCATCAGAGATTCTGCCTGTTACACCTTTCGCTGATAGCAATCTGGATGGTCGGTTTCATCTTTGGCACAGAGAACTCAATGCCTGTTTTTTCCAAGCTGAAATGTGGACTCATCTGACCACAGCACATGCTCCCACAGTCTTTTGGTCCATCTGAGATGAGCTCAGGCCCAGAGAACTCACTGGCATTTCTGCATAGAGTTGACGTATGGCTTCCTCCTTGCATAATACAGTTGCAAGTCTACACGCTCATTTACATGTATGTAACAGTTTTATTACCTTGTAAATAGTCTGTGGGGTTTGCAAACTACCCCAACACTTTTGATATAGTTAATTTTAGGTTAATAATGAAATAATAATGATTTGCTATAAGATTTCTTGCGTGAGCATGAGAGTCAGAAAGCATGAGTGTCATGTCAGATGCGTGAGTGTTGGCAAAGTTTTTTAGGTAGTAGTGCATGAGGGCTCAAAGGTCACATGCATTCAACATCTATTCACAATATTGTGCACTGCAGATGTTGCAAGACCTAAATTCTCTGCAATCTTAAATTGAGGAATGTTCTTTTTGAACCGACTTTTGGCACAAAGGGGTGAGCCACAATACATCCTTGCTTGCAAAGACTGAGGCTTTGATAGACTGTACTTTTACATTCAATTATCATACCAATTAGCCTGCTTAATGTGAAGTCTTCTAAACTGGTGTTACTGGAATATTCGGTGCATTTTTCAATCTATTTTAACTCTGTTCCAAGTTCTTCAGTGTGTTGCAGCTTTGCGTATATTCACAAAATACCGTAGGGGCTCCTGCCATTTAAGCAGAATTCATATTCCTTACCCATGCTCATGTGCGCAGGGTTTTGTGGTGAGCGCGCATTCCCCTTTCGCGCAGGGTTTTGTGGTGAGCGCGCATGCCCAAGCTGGGACTCCCTTGGCGTGGGTTTTTTCGGGGTGTTTGGCGAGCTGAAATAGACACCTGTTTTTTTGCCGCTTGACTTGTGGTAACTGCCTCTTTCCTCTTTTTCCGCCGCACCGCGACTCTACAATACAATTGAGTTGGTCAATATAAGTTTTGAAAATGTTTCCTTTGTACTCATGATAGTTAAATAAAGATTCACGTGAATTAACAAATCACAGATTTTTGTTTTCATGTTGTTTTCAAAAATGTCCCAACTTTTCTAGAAATGGGGTTTGTAATTTAAGCTGGATGTAAGGCACAACTCACCACATCAGCCATCCCCCTTTCACCTTTTTATCTCTCCATAGTATTAACAGCTGCGACCTGTTTCCGTACCGGTTCCCATGATTCCCTGTATGTATATAACCTGGTCAATCCCCAAAACCCACTTCGACATTAATTATAATAATAATAATAATAATAATACATTTTATTTGTGGGTGCCTTTCTAAAACCCAAGGTCACCTTACATAGGCCATATAAGACAAACAATAAAAACAAATAATTAAAAAGAATCATTTACATCATGCGACAACAGTTGGATCAAAGCGAGTAGGCCGATTTGAACAGATGGGTTTTGAGTTTTGAATAATGGAAAAGAATCGATATTTCTGATATCCGGCGGGAGTGAGTTCCAGAGACGGGAGCAGAACGGCTGAAAGCTGTGTGTCCCATGGTGACAAGGCGGGCAGAGGGAACAATAAGTTGAGTGGCAGATGAAGATCTGAGGGAGCGAGAGGGAGTCCACATAGAAAGGGAGGGGCGAGATTGTGAATGGATTTGAAAGTGAGTAGCAAAATTTTGAATGTTATTCTAGTTTCTATGGGCAACCAGTGAAGCT
>JAODKC010000041.1:20848474-20859831 GCA_026777985.1 Mormyrops attenuatus
TCCCTCTAAATGCAGCCCCCACCCCCCCCCCCACTTGCTTCTTTATCAACAGCTCAGGATGAGGCTCGTTTACTTCAGCCTGACAAGCTTCTTCCTGTATCCCTGTCCAGAGCTCAAAGCTCAGGCGCACCTCCTGCACCTCCTTAGCTTCTTCCTGCACCTCCTCACCCTCCCCACAGGACAGGAGACACACTGCGGTCCAGCGTAGCCAGAATCTGCAACCCACCCTGAAGCTACTTCAGGTCACTGAGAAGCGGCAGATCATGTGGGGCCGGCGTAGGCGTGGACACCCTCAGGTGGACCGCAGTTAGCAAACAAGTCGCAGACATAAGGTAAAAGATACACATTTGAAAAGCAAAATTGTTAACCAATCCGATGCCCTACTGTGGCCTTAATGGCGACTAATAAATAAAATAGTACTTAGCAGTAAAAACATAAAAAGAGTGCCTGATCTAGTCTAAAATCACATCAGTCCTTTTAGCCCCGTTTAGGCCATAAGAATTTATTGGCCACATGAAAGAGCATATCGTATTGTTTTCTTCTGTGATATTGAAACCGGAGCCATAGATTTCGGTTACAGGTTATGTTTCTGGGGTTTGTCCATGTCGGGCACTGTGGCTTTGAGGTCCCCTTTTAAACGCCAGTGTCGTGTCGGTGTCACGCGTGTGTGCCTTGACTAATGCGACATTCCTGAGCCATTAGTGACAGACACATAATACATCTCCAGAGGCCCCAGAGACAAGCAAGCTGCCGGCACCCTACCCATCAATTACGGACACCCTACACTGCTGCTAACCGCGCACTCACCGCTGAAGGGACTCCGCGTTTGTTTTTGTTCATTTTAAGAATAGAAACTGACACGAAAGGGACGGGGCAGATCGTACCAAGAGGGCGGTGGCGGGAGGGTGGTTTGTAACAGAATGTTTGACTTCGGCTCCATCGCTGATGCTCTGCTGTTACCCAACAATGCCCTGAAGATCTTGACGTCTTCAGGCCCCCACAGTTTAACGTGTGCTTTATAGCCTGTGTCTGCCTCCCTCATAAATTCCCCGGGAGCATTGGCCAAGCCAAACGCCAGGGTCCGACTCCCAGAAACACCCTCTTCAGACACACCGGCGGGAAGATGACGAGGTAAACCACGCCAGGCGAAGTGAGCTTAACATTGTGCTCTGCTTCAGGTGGAGATATACAAATGACTGCAGTTTGCACGTTCTTCACGTTCGGTTGAAAGCTTACACATGTATATGGGGGGGGGGGTAAAGTATTGATTTAATAGTACATTTTTAAGTTATTCATGTTTTTCCAATATAAAATGCACTAGGCAGTATCTGGAGGCCTGGGATCTGCCGGATGAACAGGTTCAGGGGCAGCTATAGGTCCGCGTAGACAGCTGTGCCATCCGTCATACATGAGCGCCAAAGGATGGGTCACTGAAATCCGCAGTGCTGGGGACTTACCTCCGAGCTCCCCAGTCCTGCACTAATCCTTCCCCCCCGCCCCCCACAGAGATCAGCAGCATAAACAACACCAGGGCACAAACAGCCTTTTTTTTGCTACAAACATAAATTATTTTATTGAATGCTAATTTGATGCCTGTACAAAAAGTAGTGATCAGATAAAAATCACACAGGTGTCTGGTGAAGGGGCTGTGCGGCATTTTCAGAAGCACCCCCCCACCCTACAACGTTCGTGACTTGATTTTCTTTAAAGGGATAAAAACATATACCGTAATGTAAACAAATCTTTAAACCAGACTCTCACGTGGTAGATTTCTTAAAATCCATTGTGTGATTGATGATTGGCCCAAACCTTTACCCCCCACCCCTTGCATATGAAATACTGCAGCACTAGCATTGTATAAAAACAAGTACACACATACAGAAAGGATTACCATCTAAAGTAAGGCACATATTTTGTGTAGTTTACTTCTGCAAGAACGAAGGCACACACCCTGGAGAGGGGAAGACTAACATCATGTAAATCTAAGTTGTGCAGAACAACCTGGCTGAAGCAGCCAGGATGTAATAGTGCCAGAAAGTCATAGGATGTCCATGTCCAAAAGCACGACGTAACGGAGTGAAAAGTAAAGAATCTGGTCCATTTTGGAAAGCGGCGACCCACAGGCCAGCGATTCGCCCTGCACGAACAGCCTGATTTCCCACAAGTCAGTTCTCAATGTTTACGGGGGGGGGGGGTCACCTGCTGGTGGAGCACCAAAGGTCAGGGTTAGCACATATGTCAGCGCCCTGCCTCCACAGCTCTGTGCTGAAGCAGCTGTCTCAATAAATTCCTGGATGTGTGTGGAGGGTGTTGAGAGACGCCTCCCCTCCCCCCCCAACCTTCAGGCCCCCCCACACTCGCCTGCAGCTGCACCGAGGCCACGGTCCCGAGTCAGCCGGTATCCTGGGAACACTCTACACATCCCACTCTCCATATTCCGGCTGGCCGATTCACATCCCACGAGGACGATGGAATGGATACCACATGTCTGGCTCATATGGGGGGGAAATAGTCTTTCTTTCTGCAGCGTTCAAAAAAAGGGACTTGAGGAATTAAATTTATGAGTAGGAGGGGCTTATCTCCCCGCAGACATGTAGGCCGTGTCATCTTTTCCGCTTGGCCTCCGTCTCCACTGCGACTGCAGTGCCGTGCAAATGAAGGCCGGATTTGGGGAATATGGGTGTGTCGGTCTTCCTATGAGGAGGGGGACGAACAGCAGCCGGCCACTGTGTGTTTGTGCAGCAGCGACATGCGGCTGAAGGTTCGAGAGCAGCTGGCGCACTGGTACTTCTTCACCTCGGAGTGGGTCTGCAGGTGGGCCCGCAGATTGGAGCGGTCCGCGAAGGCCCGGTTACAGTGGGGGCAGGAGAATGGCCGTTCGCCTGGAACAAAGGGGGCAAGAGTCATCACCGATCTTAGACGTCAATCAGACAGGAGTCACCAAGAGTCTGCCGCGATGCTTAAACGACCTAGATAAGATTGCACCTATCAATGAATAACTCACTCACCCCTGTCCAGCGCCGCTCTCCCATAAACCGACTCCCTCCCTCCCCCAGCCGAATCCCCGAAACCTGGCTAGCTGCAAACGCTCACCTGTGTGGGTGCGGATGTGCCCACGTAGCAGCCAGGGCCGGGAGAAAGCCTTCCCGCACGTGGTGCAGACGCAGGGAAGCGTGTGCGAGCGGATGTGCATTTTGAGTGCCCCCAGGCTGTTGTATTCCTTAGTGCAGTGCTTGCAGCGGAAGGCAGGGCGCGTGGCAGGTGCGGCGGCCTCGTCCTTCCCGCAGCAAGACAGCCGGTGGCGGGACAGTGCCGCCGGTCCGCCGTAGCTCTTGCCGCAGTTTGGGCACTGGTGTCGTTCGGCAGGTTCCGGGCTAGGGGGGTCTGATGAACGCCCTTCGTCCTCCTCGCTGCTGCTGGAATGGGAGCTGCTGAGGTCCAGGGGTCCCGTGGGAGAGGGAATGGAAACAGGCTCTGGGGTGTAGAGGCCGGGCAGGATACTGACGTCCCACACCAGGCCGGCAGGGCAGCAGGATGTAGACAGACCATTCTCCCCAGTGGGGAGCTCCGCTAAAGGGTACCTCTCCGGCACACCTGCTGAGAGGGGGCCTGAAAACAAACACCCAAGGTGTCAGGTAACAGTTTGCGGACTATCAGCATCAAGCACAATCCAACAGCCTGCTCCTACTATCCTGCCTGTTTAGCACAGCTTTGCATCGTCCAAGTCTAAAATCCTACACGTATAACGAATAAAAACAATCATCATAAAAAATCGCATATGGCAAGAGAAATAATTTCTACATGCTGTGGGGTGGCACGACTTTTTATGGGATGGATTTCTTTTCTTAATGATAGCATCGACTTACACATTCTAAAACGACGGGAAATACTTGGAATAACCGTGATTTCAATATGGAGCGCCGACAAAGACGCCCAGATCTGCCTGGAGTAGATATTTATCGTCGAGGTACTCACCGCTTTGGCCTTCCAGTTCGCTGTAATTCGGCTTTTTACTGGTGAAATACTTCTTAACGAGAAAAGACCGAGGCATCGCTGTACCTTGAAGACGACGGAGCTGATGTGTACAGATGTTGCCCTGATTTTTACGCACAGAGTCCCTTCGATCTGCGAATAGCTAACAAAAAAAAAAGTGTACAAAAAGTTAAAACCCGCTTGCAGAAACAGAAGTTCGATTCGATTTCTCGACGCGAGCTACTTTCCCAAGCCCATACAGAGATCGCGCAACTCCCACAACCGCAGAGTTATGTCTAGTGTCCACTGCGGTGCGTGATATAGTCGTGCAGGATAAGGCAGGGGGTCGGAGTGTTAGATCATAACCCCGCCCCTGAGCCGCCCACCACAGCCCCGCTGTCCCCCAAAAACAGGTGGCCCGAGGCGCAAATACACGACACCATCACGCCGACGCGGACTGTCGCCCAGCCATCGCCGTGCCATTGTCGCCCATTGAAAGAGGCACATTCCGACAAAGATTACGCAAACGATTTATCGAATTGCGCTGTTTATATCCCGGCCTGTAAACACTGCAAAAGGTTGATTGCCCATTAGCTAGTCGACAGCTCTCAGGAATGCTGGCAGACTTCCTAAATAGGTTTTAAGACTTAATACGTGCAAACAATGTAAACTTTTAAAAAACACCATTAGGCGTAAAAGTGCAGTTCCATACTAAAACATCTAGATGTCGAATAGGAAACTATACAAGAAACTAGTTGTTTTACTTTTTAATAGTTCTGTGCGATTAGAATAGAAATAATTAGGTAATTAGTATTTGACCGTACGCCTAACGACTATAATAAGGACCATACCAGGGTCGGATAAATTATGTGCATATATTAGATATGCAGGAGCAAAGCCACGTAAATTTTAAAATATTGGAAGACATCCTAAATAAAAATGCAAGCTAAGTATAAAACATTTTCCTTTCACAAAGCATAGAAGGTAATGTTTAATTTCTCATATGGTCACAGCGTCCCCTGTCGGAAGCATGCGTGGAAAAAGTCACCGAAACGGCCAAACTCCGCACTTTAAAAATGGGTGTCACTACATTTACAAGCATTGATGTGCTTCTGCAGATAAATGGTTCGTTTATACAAGAATACCTAACTATGCTTTAACTGGTTTTTTTAAAAAAGAATAAATGATCGCAAGGCAGCGCTTATTACTGGGATTTATGAATAGCGTGGAAACATTACTTGAATCTGTTGTCTCTATGGCAAAGGAGCGGTGCAGCCCTGTGGTTAGCGACCATCGGAAAAAACAACCGCTAGTCTTCCAAATTTATGCAGTGGTGGGTGTATACGCTGCTTTAGGGAAGCACAACAGACGCGGACAGCGGTTGTAAAAATCTCGTAGACGTGCCACTCTACCGTCTCCTTAAATGATTATTTATTTCTTCTCGTTGGTTGTCGGGACACCTTTAATCGGCAATTTCGCGTTTTCAGTGTTTGCTGGGGGTGTCTGGAATGCCCGTTGTTTTATTTCTAAGGAATGTTCACGCATCATTCAGATTCATATTAAAGGTATACTACATACTATTAGTTTGTTTCGGAGGTGCAGGTAACCAGGGCTAATCCCAGTTTTTTTTTTTAGATTTATTCAGATATATCGTAAATGTAAAATGTGTTTTATAAATAGATTTTATCCCAGTCAAGTTTCATTTGAAACTAGTCTCGCCTTCTCATAATCCAACTTTCAATAACTGTTTAGATATATGATTTAGTATTACATTTTAACAACCGAAATAAAATGCCATAGTACCCTACATTAAATGTTAAACTACATAACAACACCTATTCTTCTCCCCCTTATGTTCAAATGATGTTGGCAACATTTTTCAATTTTTATTTTATATTATATATTATATATATATTATATATCTATATGTAAATACATAAGACCTTGCTCTAGACTGGTAGGCTATTCAGTCAGATCCACCAAATTCAAAAACCCAACAAGTTTGCAAAAAAAAAGATGGAGTTGGGTTGAACTGTTTGTTGTTTAGGGGCTATTCTGTTATAAACTTGTTGCACACGTGTTTGATGTAGCTGCCCTACTCAATCGAGGGGACAGTAAATAATTAAATAAACGTATTAACTAAATGAAGAACTAGGCAACGCTGAGGCATTTATCTACCTTGTATTGATATTCATGAAATGGAATACCTTACGAAATTCCACCGGCTCAGCGCAGCGTATTTGCATTGAATTGCTATTGGTTTTCCAGATAGACTTAGCATTCAGTATAAGTCAAATGCCTTGATACTCGTTGATGATTCACATGTCATTTTGGGGGCATTTTGGAATAGAATAGAATATAACCACTTTTATTTCCATTCAGAACATACACCGGTGTGTATGACCGGCACATCAGAACGAAATTAGGTTGCATTAACTCACCATCGGCCTCGCAGAGTGTATTGATACTAGAAAACTTAAACTTAAAAATACAAAATCTAAATAGAAAATAAACAGAGAATAGAATATAAGTGGAACTGACATAAAAATATATTAACCGCAGTATAGCTGCGACAACCAGTGTACATCACCGTTTCGGTTATAGTGCAATACATTTGAATAATTAAAAAGTTCTTGAAAAAGTGACGTGTGCATGGATTATATGTTATTTATTAAAGTTTATCAATTTAAATAAGCAGTAAAAATTTACACTGCCCGTATATGTTAATTCAAATTCCTTTATATAACACGTTAGCAATATACTAGGACAGAACATTTAGAAAATACTGATTTTTCTCTTTCTGTGCAGGTGAAGACTCCGGGCACGACACGAGATGTCCTATACGCATTGCAGAACAGCAGGTTAATCGACGTCACCCATCCATTTTGTGTTGCACCTATCCAGCTGAAAGTCTACAATTTACATCAGAAAGGATTTAATGGAACATGTAAATGACGATGAGTGGGGAGATTTAGGTTTTGTGTCAGAAAAGCACTGTAGCTTCATCTTTCTTCAAAATCAGATCGTAATTATTCAGAAGAATTTCCCCGGAATGCATTAGTTGTATTAACATTGTAATACCCGTTGTATATATTAAGAAAATGACAAAGGTGACCGACAGCATGGTGTTGTATAAGCTATTTTATTTTAAATGACGAATGGCTATGGCCTACTTCATTTGCGCACCACGTCCGCAAAAACCGAATACACAATTTCGACAGATTGATCGCTGATGACCAGACGTATGTAGTTGACTCAGATCTGCTTGCCGTGTTTCAACATGGCCAGCCAGGGTACACCAAACCAATCGATCCCCACCCAGTGTTGACGTGGTCATCTTTTCTTTTTTGATAAAGAAAACATGGTTTGAGGTGGCCTCACCACCCTTTTATAGTAGCCTCCAACTAACCATGATGATTCATTGCCACAAAGTCTAGCACATGTGACACAAGTCTGTAATTTATCATAAACGAATTGATCTAATTTAGGTACTGGTGAAGACTGTAGAAAGTCTAACTCGTATGTAGACTACATAGTTTTTGACCGACATCAGTAAAGAGAAGAAATGCCCTCGTCAGGCAACTTAGGCAGTGCAACTAAATCGGGAGTTTAAACGCCGCAAGGTAGCTGGGGGTCATGTTTAATAAACCGACCGGTATTTTGCGTAATATCATCAGGGATTTGACAAAAGCGTTCATAATCTCTCGAGTTACGGATAAGTTAGAAGGTTAGAAACCAAAGACCGTGCGTCCGGTATTTAAGTGTGTCTTACTCAAGAGAAGCTGAATCCTGACGGTGATGCCGTTATTTGCAGGGGCAAAACCTTTCTAAAAAAAATAATAAACATGACAGAATAGTCACAACCATATTGTCTTTGTACTTTGATACACTTTCTGTGTTTGGCTGATTTCCAGCTGTGGTCCAGAAAGAAGCAACTTGTTTTAAATTCAATATAGGTCGATCTATTCGTTTCATATACGTTTGACAGCAGCAGGTTGTGAGAGGGATTATGAATCGTTACCAGATTTTTTTTTCAATTAACCATATGCTTCCAAATATTTGACTTACTTTTCAGTATTGGTTAGATTGTGTCACACTGAAAGTATTTTATTTTCCCCACTATTATATTTTAACTATGGAATATTCTGGAGAAAGACCAGTGAAATGAGCGCCATGTGAGAGCGCCATCATCTGGTCGTTGAAGTATAAATTTAATGCAATACCCTAAAAGACCACAAAGTGGCTCCAAACCGCCGTTTAAAAGAGTTTCCTCAACGACTACGGATTGACGTTTGTGAAGCTGTCGTGTTTTACCTGCGCGCTCTGTTTTCTCACCTTTTTGTTACTGGTAAAAAAATATATATCTACTTTCTGACAAGAAAACTAATCATATTCCATCTTCTGAGTTAGATTGCGGCAGGGTAGTTAAGAACTCAAACTGCCGGCTGCTGATTCACGTCTAAGGAGGGATAGTACCCTATAACGAGGTATTTATCCTGAATTGAATGGTTAGTCCTCATTTGGTAAGAAAATAACTTTAACATTGCTTTGGAAAAAAAGTGCCACTGAAGTAACTTAACATTCAAAGCCTATAGGACTCTTTGGTGAATAGTGCATGGACTATGGTCTTAATTTGACGTTCAATTCTGACATATCACTTTGCTATGTATACTGGCCATGAGTGTATGCGTAAGTCTATTCAGTACTCGAGACACAGTAATAACGTGTAGCAACACCGGCTGGAATTTCATGACTAAAACACCTGCATCCCTGTTTTGTTTTATTGGAACACCCTGTGAGTGAAGATCTGAGACTCTTTGGCCCAGGAAAATGAAACTGTTGCATCAGAAAATTCAGGTATAAATTTAATGCAACAGACCGCAACTGGCTGAAAGCTACATATCATATATTTTGTTGCAAAATACTGATTAATCCATCAGATCAATTAACAGGTATAATGAAATGTGTTTGTGGGATGATGCTATATTTTCCAAATGATTGTTTTTTAAAGGCACCATGTACAAAGAGGGAACTGATAATGAGCTGTATTAATAAACATGGTGCTATACTTTTTAGCATATGATACAATTCTATGTTCAAGGTATTACTGACATGAAAGACAGACCTGTCAACATTCCTGACATTCTTCAAATGTACAATGAGCACAGTAATGTTCAGGTTGAGTGTAAACCTCAGTATGTACTGTATCCATGATCAGGTCTGAGTAACACTGCGCTGGGAACCCCTGTTTTGGTGAAAACAATGCCCCGCTCCGTTTTATTCCAGACAAAACATTAGGAGCTTGAACTGGTGCTATAATTAACATGTAAGGACATAACTTGCTGGGTAGCATTACTGCCTCACACCACTAGGGTGGGGGTTTAAATCCTGTCTCTTCTCGGTATGTGTGGGGGCTTGCAAATCCCCCCCTGCTGCTCAGAGACATGCATTCAGGTTACAGTTACATCATTTAGTAGATGCTTCTCCAATGCAACGTACAAGTGAAGCAAATAGCACATTAGAAACACACAGCTGTCAGGGAATCGACTAGGCATAGGTGCAGCTTGGCTGAGCTTCCAGTGAGCGCCTGGGTACGAGTGTGAGCAGCAGTGCAGCAGGAGCTGCACAATAACTAACAATAATAAGAACATAATAAAACTATTCAATGACCAGAAGCACAAGACAGGAACATTCATGGGATGTGAAGAGGTATCAGGTTAAAGGAGGAGTTCCTGAACCAGATGGGTCTTGAGGTGTTTCTTGAAGGTGGAGAGGGAGTCTGATGGCTGGGGCTCCAGGAACATCTGGAGTGAGACCTTTTGTGACTTTTTTCAGGTTATCCGGCATCTCAAAAATGCCAATATTGTGTATGTTCATTTTCTGATGTGGATTGGCGTTGCGCCAAAGGCATACTCCTCCCTCATGTCTTGCGCTGCCTGTGATAGGTTTCAGTCCCCTCCCAGGGTAAGTGGTTGAAAGGTGGATGGATGGATGGATGGAGGGAGGGATTGGTGGATGGATCGATTAGGAATGTTTGGCGAATTTCTGTATCCTTGGTCATTGGTGTTTTCTTATGATCCCGTATTGACAAGCTGGTCATTCTTCATGGTTATTTTGTTGTTGCACTACTGTACGGGTAAATAAAACATCCAAAAAAAACACTATGCTTCGCCCATTGTGATATATTTAGTTCTTCTATGTGATTGGTTACTTCTTGCAGTCCTCAGCAGCTAATAGACACCGCCCGCCAGCCTCGATGAGAGTTACCTTTTTTTGACAATGGTATGTTCCTCTAAAGCTTCAGCACCCTAGTGGGTCAAAGTGTCCATGTTATAAATATATGTAAGGCGAGCTGGGACAGTGACAGGGATATTTCAGGCCTGACAGAACCATATTATGTGATGCAAGGTTATAGGGTTCGCTGCTGTGTACCAGTCTGCTTATCACGCTTACATGTAAATAATCATACGGCGTACGGTTATGACCCAAAAATATAATGACACTGTTGCATGTCGAGGAAGGAAATAAGCCATTAATCACAGCCAGAAGTCTGTAATCCCTCTGGAATTAAAATGACTTGCTTGTTAGGTTCCAAACATTACCAGACCTCAGTAGACTGGAGCTGCTGAGCATTGAGGGTTTGGGATTTTGCTCCCCTTGAAGGGAGCAGGTGTCACCCAGGCTTGTGCGGGAGGCCACCAGAGCCCCCCTTTGCAGTGGTCATCAAGGGCATACATCTGTAGGGCTCTGGGACCATAGCCGCTGAGTGATCTACACTATATTGCCAAAAGTATTGGGACACCCCTACAAATCATTGAATTCAGATGTTCCAATCACTTCCATAGCCACATGTGTATAAAATCAAGCACCTAGGCATGCAGACTGCTTCTACAAACATTTGCGAAAGAATGTGTCACTCTCAGAAGCTTAGTGAATTCAAGCGTGTTACCGCGATAGGATGTCACCTGTGCAATAAGTCCATTCGTGAAATTTCCTCGCTACTAAATATACCATGGTAAACTGTTAGTGGTATTATAACAAAGTGGAAGCAATTGGGAACAACAGCTCAACAACAACACGTAAAATCAGAGCGGGGTCAACGCATGCTGAGGCGCACAGTGTGCAGAAGTCACCAACTGTCTGCAGAGTCAATAGCTACATACCTCCAAACTTCATGTGGGCTTCAGATTAGCTCAAGATCAGTGCGTAGGTCCATAAGGACATGGATGAGCGAGTCTGGTGTAGAGGAACTTGACTGGCCTGCAAAGAGCCCTGAACTCAACCTGACAGAACACCTTTGGGATGAATTTGGGGGCAGCGTGTGGCTCAGGGGGCTAAGCCTGTGTGTTTGTGATCACAAGGTCGCCGGTTCAAACCCAGCCTCA
>JAODKC010000041.1:20869172-20911683 GCA_026777985.1 Mormyrops attenuatus
CCCCCCGCCCCCAAACCTGTGCAAAAGCCCCCATGCCCGCCCGATTCTCACCGCGGTGCTCAGGGGAAGGCGCCCCGGTGGAGACGAGGCCCAGTTCCTGGGAGCCAGCAGCACCATTACGCTCCTGCGAGGGTGGGGCCAGGGGCAGCTCCTCATCCATGGTAGCCCCCCTGCCCTCCCCCTCCTGTAATCGCCACAGGACTAAAATTACCACCACAAAATCACTGGAGCGCTCGCCGCCAGCCCTGCCCGACAGCTCGGTGTATGGACCGCAGCAGGCAGGCTCCTCCCCTCGCACCCCGGGCTCCGCGCCTGCCCCCCTGGGCCCTTGGAGTGACTGTAGCTGTGCCCCTGACCACTGCTGCATGGATGAGAGCTGGTTTGTCACCCCTCCCGCCTGTTTCACCGCAGAAGGGGCCACCGCTGAAAGCAGCCCTATGGAGGACCTGCTCATCGAGCATCCCAGTATGTCCGTATACGTCGCTCTCGGAAACCAGTCCGTCGTCCAGGAGAGCGTGGCCAGCCTGACAGGCAGCGTGAGGTGAGTCGGTTCCCCTCGAGCCGTCATCTTCCGCAGAACAGGGAGCCTTTTCGCATTTGCACTTCTGTAAACTCTGTATATCTCTGATATTTTTTGCGTAAGTCCAGAATCACTTGAGTTGGATTTACGTGGAGTATTATGTAAAAGTCTTAGGCAGTCAAAGAAAATGTTTAAAATTCTTTAGGTAGTAAATGTATATTTGCTCAGAACAGTTTCATATTACAACATACGAGGATTAAGAGTAACGCGATAAAAACCGACAGGAATTTCTTAAGTCCACCAAAAGTCACTGATAGCTCGTTGGATGGCCACCACTTTGGTTCCCAAACCTCTCCTCAGAGGCACCTCAGCCATTCTATATGCTGGTTTCCATGTTAAATTTCACCACCAGCTCGCTAAATTTATTAGACTAGTTTGAAGCAGTCACTGAAGTATTGATTAGCCATATGAGGTTGGGAAGTCAAAAAAGACATGGGTGTGTTGGATGATTGCTAGAAATATTGGGGTGACTTTAAGAGAGGTTTTGAAATAAGCAAACACACTTTTACAGATATCATCATACACCAACATGAAGATTATTTAAACATAATTTCCTTTAACTGTCTAAGACCATGGTGGGCAATGTTATCCACAAAGGGCCGGTGTGTATGCAGGTTTTTGGGATAACCTTTAGGTCAGCTGTTCAAACCCAGGAGTGAGAACTCTTCAACCAATCAGTCCTCTAATTAGTAATCTAATTAGGGATTTGCAGCGAAAGCTTGCATACACACACAACAGCCCTTTCTGGATAAGATTTCCCACCCCTGGCCTAAAACTTTTGCTCAGTACTATAAGTCTAGCGCTGCCTGTATTCCCCATTATCTTTTCTACTACGCCTTTCTTCTCTTCCTTTTTCCCCCACCCACTCTTTCCACACCCTCTCACTCTCCATCTCTCTGCTTGGGTCCCCCAGCAGGGTGGCAGAGGCCGTACCGCCAGCGTCTCAGGACAGCACCCCCCGCAGGATCCCCCGCGGAGCTGCGGCCAAGGCCGGGGCAATGGTCAAGGTCACCCAAGTGACTCGCGTGCAGCGGGCAAAAGCCAGAGCTGAGCGGCGCCACCTTGCCCGCAACCGGGTCCAGCGGCAGAACCGCGTGCGGGAGCAGGCTTCCCGTCCGCCCGCTCACGTGCACGGCACCTACCTGCGGCAGCCGTGCCAGCGCACCTTCAACCACTGAGGCGCCACCCGGGGGTGGGGTGGGGGGGACAATGTTTACACTGAGGGCATTATCACACCTCCCCACGACATGCTAACCCCAGCTTCGCCCTCTTTTAAAAACCTAGTTGTCCTATCATTTTAGCCAACCCTTTATAGCTCTCACTAGAACTTTAAAAAGACAAGTTACTTATTGTGTTATGCGCATCTAACATGACATTAATTAATATTACAATTGTGTGGTCATGTCCTAGAAGGGCTGTAGGTTCTGGGGGTCTTTGTTGTGCCCTGTACAACCTGCAGCACTCTTCCAGCATGAGTGAAACCCCCTTATTTTTGATACTTAATCAGTCTCCTGTTCCCGTTCCTCTGCTGTAGTGAGAAGGGACTAGTTCACACTAAACTCCTGGTCAGACTTGACTTGGTCCCAGTCAAGTTTTTTTTTTTGTCTGTCACAGAAACCAGCTCAAATTGGCTAAGTAACTGTTTTGTAAAAGGGGAGGCTGATTAGCGACAGGAAAGAGTATAAATTGCCATAAACGGCTTCTGCAGGTCAAGGACAGGCTTTCGACCAAAGATGCGTGGTGAGCATGTGACCAGGACCACGTGTGTTTGTGACGTGTGACCCGGGAACTGGGTTCATTATCGAGAGGTGTCTGGCAGGCGGGACTGCAAAAGTGGTGCAGATCGTTTACTTACATTCAGACATTGAATATTCTAATTTGTTTTGTATTGTAACAATTAGAAAGTCATTGTAGGAGATACGGCACCGGTGTCCTGTGTGTCTGCTAAGGATACGGCCCTGTTCATTCAAGTCCCATGCAGGACATTTAAAAAAATAATTAAATTTTCAGGATTAATTAACACAGCAGAGGGACGGTTTTGTGGCACCGTGGGCAAAAGCATGTAGCAGAAGGTGAGAGGAAGGGGATGAGGAGATTAGGAGAAGGTAAAGAGAAAGAACATGTTAAGTGTTTAGTGTGGCTCTTGGTGTCATTTTCAGACACATGGTCTCCTAGAGCATGAGGAAATGTCCCGCTCAGGTAGGGGGTAATTAGAATCTGTACATTGAGAAACTTATGTAGCTGGAAAGGAGAATGTTGTGTGTAGTGACAGAGGTACCGGGTAAGTTGTGCTAAAGAAGCTGACGAGTGGAATTAAAGATAGCTGCGTGTGTTTATTGTATATTTCAACACTGCTTTTTCTTGTCACGGAGAAGCCCTGTTGAGGCTACCTGCAATGACCTTCAAATCCAAATCCTAGGGCCATTGCTGAAAGCCTGTCCTTAGGTAGTAAGGGGAGAGGTTAAGACCTATTTCCTACCGGTACTGCAGCCAGGCAGGTGCGTTTTATGGAATGACCAGGCCCACTGCGTCACTGTGAAATGTAAATGCGTTTAAAAATACATGCGATGCGTCATGCAATGTGCGTTTGTGCTCTTTTCATAGGATCATGCCACGCAACATTCTTAATGAATTCTAAATTATGCCTCTTAATTCCAGCCGTGTCGTTCAGTATTTAAGGTATGTGCAAGAACAGGGAGCTCCACATCTTTTATAACTAAAAAAATTATTGGGATTATTGGGATGCATTTTTTTAAAACCCAACCCTAAATGGAATGACTGACCCTACCCACCCCCGCCTGTTTAGTACAACCATGCAAATGTATAGTATCACTATAATATATATTACATTTACACTGTTAATGAGAAGTGTAGAAGCATTATGGTGCTGAAGTAAATTTAATATATGCTAAAGTATGTGAATTAATGAGATATGGATGTAAGTTTGCACTGTCATATATTTCTGTGATTGAGATATTTTTTAGAAGTGTGATGTGTTCTATTACTTTCTATAAACAGAATACAAAAGGGATAGGCTGACCTGTAGGAGCATCTGATGGAATTAAATAGCTAGGCTTACAATTATTAAGTATTTAAATGTATTTTTAAATGTTACACCTGCTACTTTGAAGGTCAAACTCTCAGGAGATCTTTTACACAATTCCAGCTGGTGTCAGTACTGAGCATTCATGCAAATTAGGCTTGTAAGACTCACATTCAGCCTTACTTTGAGCGCATCCGTGAAGTTAGTAAAAGTTTTTCTATTTGCTGCAAAACACGCCAGATATGCCCCGATGCTGCCCCCTAGTGGCAAGTAAGGGGACTGGCGATGGCAAACCTACATCCCCGCCCTGACGGTGGGATTTAAAACGCAAAATGTGGGTGATTGACAGTTTAAATGAGTGGCGTAGTGCAGCAGCCTTAGGGAAATTCGTAAGATAGAGAGTGGCTGATTTTCTTTAGAATACAATAACTGACCTTTCTCTAGTAACACACTAGTATCTCCCTCTTAACCAGTCTACATACAGCATTTAAAATTGCATAGGAACGTTTTTCTTACTCTTTTTGATGGCTTTATTTTCCTCTTTAAGAGACAGTGGTGAAGCCCTCGCTGGCTAGCACTTGTAGCATTTTGGAGTCCCTGCATGTGTGAACAACCATAATCTCCCTGATCTGGGCTCCTTCCTCACTCATTACCAAATCACAGTGCCTCGTCAGCAGAGTTTGTGACTCGCCCATTAGAGATTTCCATTAGAGCTTACAGGAGCCAATAGGCATGGAGCTGGGACTGGGTGGGGACTCCCACACCTGCACTATGATTGGTCAACCTGGGCTCACCACAGTGCTCATCTGCTTCCACATTTGGCACCACCCTCTATACAGTTGTTTTATTATGGGATGCGGTGACTGGTGGTGGTGAAACACCTGTAAGCATGTGTAAACTGCGTGGCATGAGAAATTGGGGGAAAGGGTAGATTTAAAACTGAATGAAACTGAACAAAAAAAGCTTGTATTTTTCCTAAATCATTTAGACAGTAGCGCTAAGTAATTTATAAATGGGGGGGGATTCATATTGTGTTTCAATTGCTTAAAAACATGGCAGCTTGAAAATGTAAACTGAACACATAATATAGGGTGTGATGTCTATGTTGGGAAATCCCCTCCACAAGAACACGTGTCTCCCCCACCCCAGAAAAGAAGTGTAGAAAAACTGGTGTATCTGATATCTATGGTGATTGTGCCTTTCATTCGTCTGCATGGGTTTAGTGACTTTTTTTTTACTGTCCCAGTTCCTGCATCCCAATTGGACAGCAGTCTCGAACAGTAAAAGCCTATGCAAACAACAGACACGGTTCCTGCAGTCAGTCTGAAACGCAGGTACCGGGCAAAAATCTCAATAAACGCTCAGGTTGACACCTGAATTGTGACTCTTCATTCTCAGCACCTCTGTCTGGGGACTGACAATCATCAGACTGTCACCCTAGGAAATGCACTGACAAGCACATTATCACTATGCATAGGAAAGAGTCCATCCATCCATCCAGCACCGTAACTGCTTAATCCCAACCGGGGTCAAAGGGGGCGGAGCCTATCCCGGGAACAACGGGCGCAGGCAGGAACCAACCCTGGGCAGGCGCAAACACACCGCCGATAGGAAAGAATCAAACTTATGAAATATCTTTATGATTTTATTGTGGATAACATATAGCTTGACAGTTAACTGTTCAAAGAATCAAAAGGTATACATTAATATTATTATAAGTACAGTATAACAGATACCAGGATTTTAATGTCTTGTTTGTCACATACACAGACTGTACATATGTAGTGAAACGCTTTTTCCACCTGTTGCCTGAATTGTGCTCAAAAATTAAATACCCAATACAAAGAAAAGGTATATATTATGCATTATATATAATCCATCCATCCACCCATTTCCTGAAACCACTCGTTCCATTCAGGGTTTGGTGGGCAGCTCAGGATGGGGTGCCAACCCCTGACAGGGCATACTCACACAGCATTCATACTGATGGGAAATTTGGTAATTGACCTCAGCATATTTTTAAACTGGGCGGGGGGTACCGAGAGGACACCTCAAGACGACACAGGAACATGGAGCCATGACACAGACTCAAACCCTGGCCTTGACCGCGGTGCAGTAGATACTTGATATACCTGTATCAGGACGGCGCCTTCCCGGTAGCTGAACTGCAGTTACCTCTTACAGGTGTAACATTAGCCTTAACTTAAACATAGCACTAAAAGTATCAGCTCTGACGACTAGAAGAAATTGAGGTATAGATGAAAACACAGCGATACATATTTACGAGATACGATACGAGATAAAAACCAACATTCCAGGCACATAGGAATTCTTTTGCGGAGCTCTCAGAGTCAAGTTAGTAGAACACTTATTTACATACACAAAGGAAAGACATTTTAAATACAATAAGTACTGCAATATTTGTATATACTTGATTAAAATTTATTTTATGCGTGACATCTATAGCGATTTTATAGCCAATTATTCATGTTCAGTCATATATTGATCACATGACATAAGTAGGTCTTTAGAAGCGAACGCCTCCTATTGTTAGTATGAACAGCGGGAGAAGTTACTAAACTCGCTCCGCAGCTTTGGCCGCCTCGCTGTGTCACCTCCGGCACCAGCTCCTGCTGGCGCCCTCAACAAAAACCAATCGGTTTCACCGCAGTTGCCACGACTTCTACAGTTTCCTAATGCGGCAAATCCGTCTCCAGAAGCCAGTCGAATTCAACGTAAAGACGGTGTGTGACTCCGGCAGTAAACAGCAGAGCGCATTTCACACCGTGTCAAAGAAAATCTCAAACGCGCAAATCGTCCGACCACGTTTGGGTGCGTGATTTGACATCAATCGCCATCGCTTCCTATTGAAAACCTGCACCTTTAACGCACTGACAGTCCCAGTGTGATGTCAGCTGATCTTTAATGATAACCATTTTTTTCCGTGTGGTAATGGCTGCAAGGGAGTCTCGGATTGCATTTGCACTCGCAGCAAAAACACTCATAAACACAGACGTGCGCACACGGACGAAGCTGTAGAGATCGCGTTGGCATCGAGACGGTAAGTGGGTCGGGATGCTGCTGCCATGTTGATGGCGTGTTATAAGCCCGGGCGATGCGTCGGTGGCAGGTAGGCGTGTGGGCTTTGTCAGCAACGTGTGAAAATAGTAGCGCTCTGCGGGAGAAAACGTGATATTTGCCCACCGTTTTAATTTTGCTCCGCCGAATAGACGATGCCTCTGGGGAGGTAAACATGTAGTTGATCGGCAATTACCGGCGATTTCCGTCGTGGATTTTTTTTTTTAAAGCCGTGGTGAGTAATACGCTTTGCATTGTAATAAATGTGCGGGTCCACCCATTATTTAACGTGTAAAATATGCACGCTGTGCTGAGAATATATATATATATATATATATTTATTATTATTATTATTTTTTTAATTTTTAGGTCGGAAATGGCATCTCATGTCGCACCCACAAATAGATCCTGTGTATTGCATCTCTTTTAAAAAAAAATCTGCTCTGATCGGGTCTGTAAAGGCCAGGTGGCGGTGGAGAGGAGGTGTGACGGTGTGCGGTCAGCCGCTTTGCCGGGGTGAAGCCCGCACTACACGACTATGTACTCTCCGGGCGCCGACGCCATGGCCGGGTACAACAGCAGCGGCGCGACGGACACGGATGCGGGCCAGGAGACCACACTGGGCAGCGCGTATTCGCCGGTAGATTATATGAGCATCACCAGCTTCCCCCGGCTGCCTGAGGAAGACGCCCTGCCCGGGGAGAACACGCTGAAGTCCCGCAAAGATGACGACAACTTTCTGAGCGAGCAGGAAACCGGTAATCCCCATATGTGAACGAGATACCTGAAGACTACCTGTATTAATCTGGCATTCACTACACGCCTTGTCTGTGCTGTGATGGCTTTCATAGTTTTGCACATTATCGGGGCTCATTCATTCTTTGTGCTGCCCAAGATACAAGACCAAATTGTTTCTGCTTTTTAAATGATCCCATGCAGGCTTATAGAAGTTTGCTGTATGCATGCATTTTGAGTACACATGCCTGCTGAGATTCTGGTACTGGTTTCTAGCAGATCCCGACCTCTTCCTGAAGTCAGCAAGGCTCCAGCGACTTCCGTCCTCGGCGTCGGACCTGGCCAGTCACGACGGCACGCCGCTGCGGGAGACTCGCCGCGACCCCCTGGCCGAGGACTGCAGTTGCCGACAGGACGGTCTCACCGTCATCATCACTGCCTGTCTCACCTTTGCGACTGGGGTCACCATCGCCCTTATCGTGCAGATCTACTTTGGAGATCCTCAGGTGTGTGACCATCTTGATATAAGCTTATTATTTAATTGTTGGAATTAAAAAAAATATATATCTGCAATAACTATAAATTAAAGATTTATTTTTAATATAATAATTTATTAAGCAAGATGCTAACAGTTGGTAGCCTGGTCTAGCGACAATATATTTCTCCACTATTTTTATCTCTTGCAATTTTTCACGAAGTTTTTGCAAAATTTTTACTTTTTGTTTTTTTCCTGCTTGATCATGTTTTAGCCCTGGGTTTTTCTTGCCAGAATCAAAAAAAATGTTTTATACATTGTGAGGCAGGGGGGGTCAAGGTTTAAGGTGACCCTTTTTGAGAGAGAAGACGCAACTGCAAGCTGACCTGCCCAATGTGATTGTGAGGGCCGTGATATCACTTCCAAACAAGATATACAGACCTTCCGCCTTTTTGAGTCAAAGGCCAAATCCGCAACACAGCTTAATTCGCTTAGTGGGATTCTAGTTGCAGAAGTGCGTGACAAACTTGAGCCTTTGTACTGAAGAGTGGAAAGAAAAGGGAGGGGGGGGTGAGAGTAGGTGGAATAGTTGTCTGTATTAACTCAGTGACCGTCATCCCTAGTATGTAACTTTGAAAGACTGAATTGGATTCCCAGATAGTGAACAGCTGTCTCTGAGCCAGGGGCATGTCAGCGCTCACAGGTAGCCAGCATTCAGCGGGCACGCTTTGTGAGATCATAGACCCGTCTGGCGCCCTGGCACCTTCATGGCAATCTGCTAACTTTATTCACACCTCTCTCTGAGCAAGTTTGTAAAGTGCAGGACAAGGTAAGAGGAGACTTTGGACTTGTTCTAATAAGTAGGATGTATACTGTGGGGGTGTCACTCTGGAATTTCTTGTTTTGGCTTTGTGGTGAAAACATTGATGGCCCCTCCCACCACATCGCTGATTCACCTTCGGTGTGGATGTGATTATTTCCTGGAAGACTGTTTACACCTTAGACCACAGTTAGCTTATGTTGGAGTTTGCTCATGGGCGTTTTACTTGCACAAAAGTGCTCTGAAGGCAGAATGAAAAATGAGAGAAATGATCGATCAGATTGTAGAAGAGGTGGGTCCCAGCAACTAGAGGAGGCAGGACCAAGAAATCTGAGGTCAGGAAACCACTGAATATGATGCAGACTTTATTATTTCCATTGGCAAGGTTTTATCCATTTTTTGTGGTCGCTGTGTTTGTCTCGTGTCAGATCTTCAATCAGGGCGCCGTGGTAACGGACGTGGCACACTGTACCTCTCTGGGGTTCGAGGTGCTGAATAAGCAGGGCTCCTCTGTGGATGCAGCCATCGTCTCCGCCCTCTGCCTGGGTATCATCCACCCACACACGTCTGGAATCGGCGGGTGAGTTGGCCTAGCGATGCCAGACATGTTTGAGTGCCGGCATCCTGCTGCAGCAGAATGCTAATCGGCTAAAGGGATATCTAGACAGGACCGTGTTTGTGGGAGGAACTGCTACATAACACAACTTCATTTCCGCAACAGAAATGAGTCTTCACATGGTCTCTTCTGTCGATATCCTGTGTGGCATGGCAGGACTTGAAAGTCTGTTTACCCTCTCTGCAGTGGAGGAGTGATGCTGGTTCACGACATCCGGAGGAATGTGAGCCAAGTCATTGACTTCCGTGAAACAGCACCCTCTGCCATACGGGAAGAGATGTTGCAGGTCAATCCAGCTCAGAAAGTAAGGGCATTTTATGTTGATATGTGACTGCAGTTTTCATTCCAGTTTTAAATAATCATAATGTAACATTACATATTTGAATAACAATTACATATTATATAGTAATAAAAAGTTTTAAGAAAAAATAACTCTAAGTATGGATTTCACTTGAATGTGGCTCTGTGGGATAATACTCTGTGCCTGCGACCAGATGGTCTCTGGTTCAAATCCCACAGCTCAGAGAGTAATCAAATCACCTCTGAACCTTTGATCAAAGCTCTTAACACAGTTGCTCCAGGAACTGTCTGACTGCTCTCTCATTCTTCCTTCAGACAAAAGTGTCCTCTGAATAAATTAATCCAAATGTAAATATTAAGATCATTTACTGCCTATATGAAAAAGGACCGTAAGATCCCTCTTGGTAAAACCTGCTGAAAATAAGTGACCAATTTACAAAATAATTCAATTTCTCCAATTTTTCCAGTTAATGGTTGTTGAAATTGGATAAAAAGAAAATTGTAATTTGAAAGAAGTGGAACATGTCTCCCTCTACAGGTCAAAATTGGAACCTTCTAAAAGTCCTATTTGGCTACCCAGACACCATATCCATACTTCTAGGGAAATCTGCCTGATTATTGAAAACCATGCAGAGAGGGATTGTGGGTAATGGGAAGAGGGAGCTGTGGCCATTTGGCATTCACTCTGTGTCCTTGCCATTGTGTTCTAGCCGGGCCTCTTCGTGGGTGTACCCGGTATGCTGAGCGGACTCTACCAGGCCCACAATCTCTACGGAAGGTAAAGAGTCTGTGATTAAGCCAGTCCATACAGATTGTGTCTACCGTTTGCTGGAATGCATTCACTTAACCTTCTGTTTTCACTGAAACTTACACACAAATGTACTATGGACCATAATGCTGAATTTCTGTTGTCCTTTCAGGAATAAAAAACTGAAACAAATGTTGCATTTCTCAATAACAAAATTCAGGTTCTTGGAAAACAATTTAAAATATGACTGCACAAAACAAAATTACCAGTAGACTTAAAGGTGGAATGTATGTCCACACCCATGTCATTTAAGTAGCATAAAGTACTTCATGGCTTAAACATTCTTTACCCAGAATGCCATGGAAAGAAGTGGTTACCATGGCCGCAGACGTTGCCAGAAATGGATTTAATGTCACCCATGACCTTGGTGAGCATGCCTAGCTCCTAGAGGAGATCATTGCATTGTGTGCTCATGGGAGTTTTACTTGCATAAAAATGTTCTGCGGCCAGAATGAAAAATGATTGGTTGCTCTCTGAACCAATCATATTGTAGAGGAGGTGGGTCCAAGCAACTAGAAGAGGCTAGACAAAGACATCTGACTGGTTGGCCTCCTGTAGTTGCTTGGACCCACCTCCTGTACAATATGATTGGTTATCTTTCTGAATCTATAATTTCTCATTCTGCTTTCAGAATATTTTTGTGTAAGTTAAGCTCCCATGAGCGCTCTGTGTTTACACAATGACCCTAAACCATGGGGGATCAACCATCAACATGCATGTTTTTTGTGCTCTTGCCATAGCTGAGGCCTTGTCCAAGGTGAAGGATTCCAATGTTTCAGAGAGATTCCGGGAGCTGTTCCTGTCTGACGGTCAGCCCCCCCTCTCAGGACTGTTTATGAGGCGCCTTGACCTAGCCACCATTTTGGATGCGATCGCAGCCCGTGGCGTGTCTGAGTTCTACAGTGGAAACCTGACACAGGAGATGGTTGCTGAGGTCAGTACATTTCTGAAGAAACGGGGCTGTAATCATTGCACTTTGGCTTTTCATCTGCATTATTGATGATGATGAGACCCTCAGATAGTTCACCACTATCCTCCATGTGACTGTGTGTTGGAAGTAGCAGTGTTGGTGAGGGGTACTCTAACAGCAACTGCTACTACTATCCCTCCTGTTCTTGGTCAAATCTGGAACCAAATCTAGAATTGGGATACTTTTGCATTTGGGTTTTCAAAAGACATTGTCACGATGTCGACAATATTGTTTATTTTTAATTTATTCCAAAACATAAATTTGCTAAGTATCGAAGGATATAGAGTGCATATCTGCAGGTCCAGAGTTCTGGTTCTAATTTTTACCAAAATTCAGAGCAAAATTCAAGCCCGGTACCGTCCATGGGAGATGCTGGGCAAAAATAGTAACAATGTGGTATACTTGCATGATGTACTGTCACTATAAATGAGTGTCTTTTCCAGGCACATAAACACTCTGTTTTTTATTAGATTAGAGCAAATGGGGGAGTTTTGACCGAAGAGGATTTCAGTAACTACAGTACTGTCTTACAGCAACCAGTGAAGAGTTTATATCAAGGTAAGCTGATGGTTGTCCATCGACCATCAAACTTGTGTTCTGGAGGTTCCTGCTCGAAATCTTCTGTGTGCTGCTTCATTTGCAGGACATCAGGTCCTAGTTGCACCTCCCCCTCATGCTGGAGTGGCGTTGATCACAGCCCTCAATGTCTTGGAGGGCTTCAACATCACCAGCCAGGTCCCCAGGAACATCACCTATCACTGGACTGCTGAGGTACTGGGTCATTTTGTCACAGACATTCCTGGGATAGCGTCAACCGTGAAAATACCATTCTCCAGACTCCAAACTGTTTTCTCATCCAGGCGCTGAAAATTGCCTTAGCCATGGCAAGTGGCCTTGGAGATTCCATGTTTGAATCCTCCATCTCAGAAGTGGTGGCTGAGATGACGAGGTACTTGCTTCTTGGTCTTATGATGTTCATAGAACTTCTTCTTGAGGAATCCATGTTTTATATATGCTTCCTGCTTTTCCGGTTAGATATAATTTATATCATCTCCAAACTTGAAACTATGGTAATTCTGGTTCTGGCAAGCTATCAATACTTTTGTTCAAGCTGGACTCCTTAATTATAAAACTTTGTCGGTTGATCTGGAAGATCTGGAAGGTCAGCTGTGCTAATTAATGAAGTTCACAGCTGGAACAAAATCCAGGGCATGAGCTGAGCCTCCAGGAACAGGATAAGGAATCCTCTGTAACAGATAAAACCTGCTACAGAGATGGATTAATCTCATTATGAGAACACATCTTGGTTTTTATTTTTGTTGTTTTTTTTCTAGCAAGTCCCAGGCTGCCGTGTTCCGCCAAATGATCAGTGACTCTCAGGCATCCCCACCCCAGCACTATGCCTCCTATTACTCTCTGGAGAGTGGGGATGTGGCCAGCCAGGTGATGGTTATGGGGCCAGATGACTTCATCGTGTCTGTGATGAGGTAATACATCTTCACACAGTCTACCCCAAGGTTTTTTTCCCGTATGATCATTTATCAGACCTCCTTCCCTTTCAATGGCACAGAATGTGTTTCTTATTCCCGTCTCTGTTATTCCTCTTATTCCCAGCTCCCTGAACCAGCCATTTGGCAGTGGGATTGTGACATCCTCTGGGATTCTCTTGAACAGTCAGATCCTGGCCTTCTCTTGGCCCAACAAGACTAATGGCCCTACCCAGGCCAACCCGGTACTGATGGCCATTCACTAGCAAGTTATTCACTTGCATCATATCCTATAATTGCTGTGATTTCCTTGTGATAATGGTAATGGTTTATTGTAGTTTTCAAATCCAGTCCTCCCCTCTCTAATTAGTTTTTCTTTTTTTTTGGGGGGGGGTGTAGACAGTTATTCGTAATTGTGTTCCCTAGGACACTGAAAGTTGCCTGCCAGCCTCAAGTAATTTAGCAATTGGATCAAGAACAAAATGGCTGAGTGTACTAAGCATTGAAAACTGTGCACTTGTAACCTCTGTATCAGTCTTTAAAGGGGATCTATTATGCTTTTCCATTTTAGTGTGTTATGTAGCCTTATGTGCATGAAAAGGGTCTGCAAAGTCTTAACTCAAAGTAAGATAAAATTAACTTTATTAATCCTACAAAGGGAATAACTCTCACCACAGACACCACTCTTCTCTAATCTCCCTGAAATGCCTCATTGGAATTCCAGCCCTTACTGCTGCGACGTGGTGAGGTCACTTTGTAGCACTATCCTTATTGGCTGCCAACCTGCAAGGATCTGTCTGCAGACTGCAAGACAGGGGCAGAACGTGTAAAGCAAGGTGGCCAATCCGTCAATCTGACCAACCAGAGCACACTGGTCTCATCAGGGGTGGGGCTTAAAGCTCTAACAGAGTGTTTCAGGGTGAATAGAGATGTATGGTATGAGAAAATAATGTTTTTGGAGCATTGAAGCATGTAAATCTATCTCTAGTAGACCGTAGAAATAAAATTATGAACAGTGAAAATCAGTATAATCGGTCCCCTTTAAATAATTGTACTGTGTGGTAACATAGTACTGGAGCTTGGTAATGTGTTCCTATCCAGAGAAACTTCATTCAGCCTGGTAAGCGACCCCTGTCCTTCCTCTTGCCGACTGCGGTGAGGCCTTCCCTGGGACGCTGCGGTACCTATGTTGCTGTGGGTTCCTCCAATGGGGACCGTGCTCTCAGCGGTATCACCCAGGTGCGTCTTCGTACTTTAGCTTGTTTTTGTCTGCTATTTGTTTCAGTACTGCTTGAATTTTCAATTATAGTGTTTTTGTGCCGTACTGGTTATTTTCTCATCGCAACTGTACTCAATAAGTGGTTTCAGAATTTTCTAGATGGTTGGGTGGATTTTAGTCTGGAAATGCTCATAAATTATGTAAGCATTGCCCTTGGCTTCCTCTGGGTCATCTTTATTGACTGTGATCATTTTTCCTTATAGGTTTTATTGAACGTCTTGTCATTTCGCAAAAACCTGAGTGACAGTCTGTCTTATGGAAGGTTACATCCTCAGCTGGAGTTGAACACACTGCAAGTGGATTGTAAGTATTATTTGGTCACCTGGGTCAGTACGTAATGTATTACATATATCTTTACATGCATGCATACAGATGCTCCTTGACTTACGATGGGGTTACGGTGCCAAACCCATCGGACGTTGAAAATATCCTAAGTCAGATGGATATGATATGACACACTTGGGTGTTTAATAGACATAATGGGCTTGGGAAAAATTGATTAAACACTGTAGGATGCGTTGTTAAACACTGCATGAGATGTTTACGCTTCGACCGCTACAGAGTCTGAAAGAGACTGGAAGGTTAGAGGCTGCCGTTGCCCAATATCGGCAGAAATTATCGTATGGCCTGTCGTTGCCCAGGAGCAGATCGAAAGTTTGTTGATTACTGAATGTACATGGCTGTAGCACCGTCATAAAGCTAGGAGCATCTGTACTTAGCGTTAACGTATTTACGAATAGTGTTTTTTCAGGTCAGTTGTGGGACAGTTGTGAAAAATTCAGACGTACTGCTCTCACACACTGTCTCAATGTGTCGTTCTCATTCCCGTATGTCTGCCCTCATCGGACCTTCAGCGAAGTTCACTAAGGAGGATGCGCACTACCTCCGGGTGAAGGGACACATAGTGCAGCAGGTAGCAATACTGTCACTGGTGGAGGGCACAAGACGGACCAACGACCTGATCATCGGGGTGAAGGACCCACGCAGTTCAGATGCATCCGCTATAACCATGTCCATGCCCTAGTGGCTGCAATTTCAGGGACTGGGAACAGGGTTGGGAGGTCTGATTCGTGTGTAAAGTGAGTGTGTCCCATAACAACCCACGGCAATAAATGGCACATCATCTCTGGTTCCTGGTGTTCTCGCTGTATATCTACACAGAAAATGTTGATATGGCTGCTCGTGGGAGTTTTACTCACACAAAAAAGTTCTGAGGGAAGAAAGAAAAATTGATTGGTTCAGAGAGATAACCAATCAGATTGGTTGAGGAGGTGGTCCATATGACTACAGGAGGTGGCCCAAGATATCTGATTGGTTGGTCATATCTCCTTTAGTTGCTTGGACCCACCTCCTCTACAATCTGATTGGATCAGAGAGAGAACTAATCATTTTCCCTCCTGTTCTCAGAACATTTTTATTTAAATGCCAAGCATTCCCAAAGTCCATCATTCCTCCAGTCTAGAATGGAACAAGCATGCAAAACAAGTAATTTTACCAGTTCTCAAGAGTCAAAGTTAGGGAAGTCTGTAGCATCATCGTGGCATTTTTGCAGCATGAAATCATTTTTCCCAAGTGATGATTTTTGACCAAGATTATTTATGGTTTGCTTGTTCTAGGCTGTAAGTGTGGTTCTTTCTTGTAATTCCATTTCTGTGCAGTGAAAAGGAAGGTCAATGTGCATGTTGGTTTTGGTTTGAAATCAACTCTGGTCTAGTCAATACCCAGTCTCAGCACCTCCATCATCCTTGAGATTACCGAGATGAGGTACAGCCAACACCGATCGGACGTGCATGGTTATTTACAGAAGTAATCAAGTATCGAATTGATAGAGTGGTTGGAACACGAGCCCTCCTGCGCGTGACCTTATGAATTTGTGACCAGTGTATCTTGCAAAGCAGAGCTAACACTATCTACGCAAAGCCGCTTTCGTAATATGTCGTGAAACCTGTGTTTTTGCCAGACTAACTGGAACCTCACAAAGACAACAATGCTGGAGAATGCTGATAACGTGACTGCACACGGGGTTCCAAAGAAATCAATAATCACATAAATATCACTGTTAGTATTGCTAAAACTTGTTCTGTTTGAACACTGAATAAGGGAAATACTGCTTATGATCCCTATCTTGTTAGACTTGCTTTTGTGACGACATCTATAAAAAAATCTCTAAAACAGAAAGATGTTTATGCATTTTATGAATGTAATACAAGCATAAGACTGGAGTGTTTTGCTTTGTTTTAAGGAAATTACGGTACTAATTGACAGTTTTAAATATTCACTCGCATTGTGTTTATGCTGGGTAGAAGCCCCACTATTTTGAAGAGCGGCTACAAAAGGCAGATACATAGAATGGAGGATAAGGAATTGTACTGTTACCTCAGATTACAGGTAGGGTGGCTGCTCTTGTATTGCTAAGAAAATTGTTCCTAAATCTCTTCCACATCCATTGAGCGCCATATGTATGGACAGCAAAAGTAGTTAAGAATTTGTAAATAAGTTTGTGTGCTAAGAAAAGTAACCACAGATAACTATAACCATCAGAGTGTCTGAGTATTTTTCTGAACGGTATTCAAGATTGCAGTCCTTTTACAGTCTTGCTGTTGTATTAAACATTCCTTTATTTAAAGAAAATGGAATCTGCTAAACCATCAGTAAGTATGTTTGGGTGATCATTTCCTTGTGTAAACATCCGCGTTGTACATTCCCAGTTTTGTGATGTCTTAATTTACAAGGTTACCATTAAAATTCTGCATACTTTTTTTTTTAATTTCTGAATTGAGAAGGAATATATTCGAAAAAAATCTGAGCAATTAATTTTTATGTTAAATTATATATTTTAAGAGTAATTAGGGTTTATTCTTTTGTTTTTGATGAAAAGTTTTATGGTCATTTTCTTGTTTACCTGAAACTATTTCCCACTTTAATAGTCTGCTCACAAAGTCCTCTGTGAATGTTCGGTGACCGTTTATTTTGTTTTGTTCAAACTTCTCTTGCTAAGAGAAGCTTAGTTGAGTTTGTAGGCAAAGTCAGATTTCTTTTTTCAAATTTGGTAATAGTTAATAGCACCCATGATTAGAAATTGACTAAAGTACTAATTTATAGATGTTTGATTTGCTTTAATATATCAGTCTTTGTAATAGTTTGTGCTTTGTATGAGGTGATGCTGTTAGCAGGAATGGAAAAAAAAGTTCACAGATGGTTGTTGAATTTAGTCCTCTCTGTAAAAGGCTAATATGGTTTTAAATGGGGTCTACTTTATCCACTGAAAAAATCTGAAGGTAAATATATTTTGATGTTTATTTATATGAAACGTGTTTAATCCTTTTTTTTTTGTTCTAAAATTGTTGCTCTAAAAGTTAATTTTCAGTCGACAGACGGACATGTGTGTTATTACATATTATTCTGCAGCAGGCATTGTAGATTAATTTTTCAAATAAAAACTGGAAAAATACAATAAAGTCCTAGAATTCTTTAATATGTAGATGTCCGAATTAACTGTGCACTACCAATAGATATGGGTTGGGATCTCTCTTACTTGAAATTGCTGTAGTTTGCGATTAAACTGTAATTTAACTATTGGTCCCGTCCCTAACGAGATGCATCTCCTGTTGCTGGATTGTAGGTACATTTCGACCAATCCGTTTGTCCGTTACTGCAACCATAGTTACCTTGCAGCGTTGTGGCCCTACGCACACGGCGCAGTAGTTAGCGTACAAAGGATGTTTACGTGCAGATTGTTTCAGGAATACGGAGAAAAGGCACACACACGCGCGCGCGGGGGGAGGAGGTGGGGTTTCTCTTGAGATTGGGCTCATTTGTTCCTCCCACTTCGTGCGTGTGGTCACGGTTACCTGGTCCCTGTTTTGTTAATGAATAGGAGGGATAATTTACAAATGCACTGACCTGGTAAGGGATTATTTATCTATTTATTTATTCATTATGAACATGAGAATATATTGGCTACATCACTTGCACTGTTACCAATCTGGGAAACGTAATGGTTCAAATACTTATAAGTAAAAGCAGTCACTTAGTACCGGAGCTGGTGCTCCTGAATCATTAGCTCAGTGTTGGTGGCGGAGTCGAGCGCTAGGCAACCCGGGCCCTTATGCCCGGGCGAGGTGTGAGCCGCAAACGTCTGGATGTTAGCCGGGAGTGCGCGGTTTACTCCCGATCCGCTGACGGGAAGGCTTCACCCGAGCATCCTCCGCTCCAGCATGGGTGAAATAAACGCAGACCCCCTATTTGAAGAGCAGGATGCACATCGCTGCTTTATCTGGATGAGGTTGCTATATAAATAGTGCGAAAAGTAAATTTGGCAGTTTGCGAGGTGCATTTAACTTCTTGGGAAACACACTGCCATTAACGGAAGTTACCCCATACGTATAACAAATAGTTGAAACTGATAAGTAACCATTTACTGCGGTTAGTTTAAACATAATCGACGAATATCCAGTGCCGAATGAATCCGCAAGAGTACGGGCCAGACTGCCAGATGCACCCCAGTGCTGATCCCCCTGCGTGCGGATATCGGCCCTGAATTCCACCTGTTGATATACAGCTCGTTTTCAAATTCCCATTGCAACTTTGTTAGTAAATAATGACACGTTACGTCTTTCATTGTGTGTTTCTAATTTTAATTATAGCAAATATGCAGTCTGATTTAATTAGAACTCCGACTATAGTAAACCATTGACACATCACATAACGAAGTACTGTATATTTAGCTATGTTTCATAAACGTTAATGATTGCAATAATACATTCACAGATTTAAGGTTATGAGTTTATTTTTTACATGTTCAACGCATGTAAACTAAAACGAATTTTCACAGATTAAGCTAGCGACAGAACGGTCACTAACTCATGTTTAACTTAAGGCATGATCGATTTATGTGAGTAGTATTAGCAGACATTACAAGTTTAAGAAAATTTATATTCCGCATTTCATTTTTAAACCACTCAAAATCAAAGTCGTAATCCACTATTCCATAGTTTCCGCATAACTCTTGTGTCATATGCATGTGTGTCACGTGACCTGCAGATGTACATCTTAAGGCCAGCAGGGTAGCCAGTGTGGGACAGTACACTGCTCGGCTCTCCGCCGGGATCGACGGCACACCGGCAAGCGCCAGCGACACCTTGTGGCTGTGCAAAGGCTGTCGTGATGAACTCTGAGTCTGGGCAGGGCTCTAGTGTGGAAGATGATGGTAACCATGGAAGCAGCTTGTCGTGTATGGAGCAGGAGATGGAATCCACAGTCTTCATCGCCTTCCTGGGAAGTATGGACGATGAAGACTTCCAGGAAAAACTTGACAGCATCTTGAGTGGTGTACCTGGCTTACTGCAATTAGGTGAGTCTGTGAGTGACATTTTTTGAAAATAAAATGACGCTATGGCGAAATGTTCTATTTTACTTATTTCTTTTGTGATTTGTTCCGGGAAGGGTGTAGACTTTACACACTCCTCCTCCAGGTTGTGGAGCTTCATTTCACCTTACCGGTAATGATGCACGCTTCACCGAATAATGCGCTTGGATGAGAATGCTGTCCCCCATGGACACTCTGATTCACAGCGTACAGCCCTGCTTGAGCTGGGAGGGGAGGGAACGTACCCATTCAGTCGCCCCACTGAACACAAGCCAGTTTGCGGTTTCTGGTTCTCATCACTGCAGGCTGATAATGCAGGAAGGCAGGGGTCCAGTTGTTGGAAGCGGCATTAATTACTGCAGCACAGGGAGTCTGGCAAAAAAATATGCTGCATATTTTAATAATGAGAAGACACAATAATTATGGCCCAGGAGTAAGATTAGCACAGACCTAATAATGAATGGACAGCGTTAGCCCAGCCAATTCCTTTGGGTTCGGTTACTCTGTTACTCAGAAGTTGGGTGAGAGAGACACTGGCCTTAGCTGAAAACTGATTGGCCCCCACAGTGCCCTCTCGCCTGTCACTCTGCCAAATCAAAACATATGATTGGCTAAAGATAAGGTTGGCCTCACTGTATGAATTATGGCTCCTCTTATGCCTTCCACCTTAAAAAAATAAAATTGTAGAATTGCCCCAGGCTCTCCCCCTGATTGGTTCCACTTGCCGTCAGATGAGAGACTGCGCCCCCTATGTGTGGAGCCATGGAACAGCGTCCGTGTGACCTTCAGCATCCCCCGAGATGCCGCCGCGCGTCTGCGCCTGATGGCCCAGAGCAGCCAGCAGCAGCTGCGAGACTTGGGCATCCTGTCTGTGCAGATCGAGGGTAGGGGAGCCTCTCTGGGCTGACCTCATTAAAAGGGGAATGTAACAGCACAGCTCCATTGTGTGTTTGACAAGATGAGTTGCTAGTGTGTGTGAGTTGAGGTAGTACTTGTAAATTACAATGGATTGGTTACGTTTTAATCTACACTTATTTTTGTATTGGTAACTCGTGGAATATTACTTCATTATATTCTTAATTTATGACATTCACTTTCCAAATGTTGAGTAACATCACAGAGTACATTAATGATAGGCCCTAAATAATTCCCATCAATTAATATCCCTATGGCCAATTACTTTATATTGCTTCAGTTTATTTATGCATATTTTGACTTATTTACAGTAACCCAATAAATTTATTACAAATTTATTACCCGACGACTATTTGCATGTTCAAGGAGAACTTTGTTAGATGCATAGAGGTTGGCCTTATGGAAACCTGATTCAACAGTATGCAAAACGTTAGTTTTATTCTGATCTCTGTGTCAACACTAGTCGTATCCGTTCCTGACTGTCCACCATTGGTGTGTTAACATTCTGATATTCGGTTATTCACATTAAACAGTGTCTTCCACTAATTGCAGGTACTTTAAAAGAGTAGTTATTTGGCAAGTGGTTGTTACGGTTGTTTGGTTGTCTGTGCAGTGCTCGCAGGGGATTGGATGAAACTGCACCAGTTGTAGTCCACGTTAGAAAAATGGTAAACACACTGATTGGCTTAGATTCCCGTAACTGTATGAATATGAAATGATGATATTTCGATGAAGTAGGCTTTTGATGTGTCTTTGGTTCCATTCAGGGGAGGGTGCCATAAATGTTGCCTTTGCGCAGAATAGAGATCAGGAGGTCAGGGTCAGTGGACCTACTGGAGCGGCCACCCACATGAGGATGGATGGAAGTTTCTCGATGCACATGGGTCCAGGTGAGGAGAGAGCATGTCTTGGGAGTTAAATGCCTAAACTTACCTAAGACATTAGTTCTGATATCAGAGAAAATGATAATAACCACTAGAATTGAAAATAAGAAGTTCTATAACACTTCCTCCCAAAACTCGGAAAAGCAGTGACTTGAATCTTTTGTATCTTTTGTTTTTAAAGATTGTATTTTTACAGATATTTTTTCCCATTTGAGGTGTGCGGGTGACCAAACCCTCTGAGCCAATGGTTTCCCAATGTCCGAGAATGCCCCCCCCAGGGATGGTGGCAGAGGCTACTGGCGAGTTACTGGTGAGGGCTCCCCACCCTCACTCCCCAGCAGGTGAGATTTCGCTGATCCCACAGCTTTGCTAAGTATCCTAATGATAACAACGTTCTGTTGGTAAGGAACGGCCTTCCTTTGACAGCTAGGGAACCTTGCTGGGCATTTTGTTTCACCTCTGTGTTTTGACCTTAGACTCAACGAACTCCATGCCCTTCAGTCTCTCCGTGCAACAGCAACAACATCAGCACCAACAGCAGTCTTACCATGCTCAACCAGCTCGCTGCCCGACCCCCATGCTCTCTGTGCCTACCGACATGCAGTCCGACGGGCAGCTAAACCCAGTGACCTTGCACTTTCAACACCAGAGATCCCAGCTCGCGCAGCCAGGGGGCACTTGTGCTCCATTCAACAATCAGATGCCCGTTCCGGCTGGATGGAGCCGGCTCCCGTCTGGTGTCCTGCAGCCCCCGCCCGCCCAGGGGTCCATGAGTGGGACCTGGAGAAATGGGCTTCAGCAAGTTCAGATGGCACAGCACCCTTCAGTTCAAATACCAAGGCAGCCTCCACCTCCATACCCCTCTGGGAGCCAGCAAGCTGGCCAGGTCTTTAATGCCATGGGGCAGCAACAGCAACCGGGCAACCCCCAATTCATGGCCCTGCAGTCAAACAGCCTCCAAAGGCCAGCTGGACCACAAATCCCTGCCTCTCCACTACCCTACGCAACTCACCAGGGTCACCTCAACTCAAAGTCCCCTGTTTCTTCCCTTTCTCCTTTCCGACAAGCCTCTCCCCCAAAGCCGGGACAGAATCAGGCC
Organism: Mormyrops attenuatus; assembly: GCA_026777985.1. Classification (NCBI taxonomy): domain Eukaryota; kingdom Metazoa; phylum Chordata; class Actinopteri; order Osteoglossiformes; family Mormyridae; genus Mormyrops; species Mormyrops attenuatus. Next base: position 20,891,630 of record JAODKC010000041.1, read on the forward strand.
CACCTGGGCCCCCGGCTGCCACAAGTCATCAGCTCTACAGGCAGGATGATGTTGAGCCAACAGTATGGGGCTTCTCCTCCAGACATCATGGTCACCTCCCAGCAGATCCAGGTGGCCCAGGTCCCCCATGCTGGATCGGGAGGTATGTGTCACCCCGCCCCCAGCATTCAGCCATTTTCATTTGTATGGACATTTTACGTCACCTTTAGTCTACCATAGACATGTCCAATCGTATACCCCTGGGTTTAGTTAGTGCACAAGGCGGTCAGAGGCAAGTTCAAAGTTGGCCCAAGCCCGGTGCTTCAGAGAGCCAAGGCCTGAGTACAAACCCTCAGCTGCCAACCAGCCCGAACTTGCCACATGCAGGTACCGACATCTCTGTAATGGATCTGTACAAGGTGAAACCACAAGATATTAGGCAGACAGTCATTGATCTTTGATCAAGCGAAATGAGACTGCATCCAGGAAGGATGGTGTTATTGCTCATCAGTCCTTCTCACTCCTGATGCTTTGCCTGCAAGCTGTTGGTCCACAAACCCAAAAGCAGGACAGCTTTCAGTATAGAAAGTCAAAGATCTGCAAGACTGTAATTGCACTGGAGGATTACACCTAAGGAGAATGATCCCATTTGTAGCTTGCCTGTCCTTCCCATGTCTGCACAACAGTCCTCTGGATACTCTGATTTCCTCCTGCAGTGCAAAAAGATGTGGGTGGTGTCTCTGAATTTCCCAGACTGCTTGTGTGTAAGTATGTGGGCTGGCATCCTTTGCAGGGTGTACTCAGGCCTTGTGCTTTCTGGGGTCGGCTCCAGGCACCCCAGGACAGCTAGAGTGGTTCAATGATGGATGTATAGAAATTTATTTGGTTTGCTCACATAACTCCCATAGTAACATTTTTGCAGATTTACATAGATTTTTTCCAGGTTTTTCCAATTCAGGTTAAATCCCAGGGTCCCTTCTGGGACACGACCTAGTGGCAACACACTATGAGTTACTATAGTAGAGTTCTGTTTCTAAAAATATTTCTTGAGTTACTATGATTCCAGTATGATATGTGTGGTTGTCTTAAACTGTGTGTATTACATGGATTTTACTATTTGCTGACCTTTAATCGTATAATTTAAATGAATTTCAGGAGCTCTTGCTTCTCCATCTACCCTGAGTCTCATGCAAGGGTCACATGATCAGAATGACATCATACAAAGCAACCAGAGTGGCATGGCTAGCCAACCACTGGGGTCCACCACCTCCCAGGGCAATCACACCTCCTTTGCTGGCCAGGTGGTCCAAGGCCAAGTTGGGGGAGAAACAGTTGTCACTAGGCCTCAACATTCAAACCCGGGATTGATGGGCAACCAGAACCCCGATAACTTCAATGTGGGCCTACAACAAGGGATGACTCCACCCACATTACTAGGAAAAGGGCAGCTTATGGGCAACCAGGGGAACCAGTCAATGATGAAGCAGCCAAATGCTATGATGGCGGAGATGATGGTTAGTCAGATGCAAGGAAACAAGCAGGGCTTTGGGTTTAATGGTCAGATAATGAGGTCCTCAAACATGCAAGGCAACCTGGTTCAATTTCACGCTCAGATGGGTCAACAACAGCAGCAGTCGGCTCCACAGCAGATGCAACAGCAGCAGCAACATATGGAAAAACAGCAATACCAGCAGATGATGCAGCAGCTTCAATCCCAACAGCAACAGATGCAACAGCAACTACAGCATCAGATACCGCAGCAACAGGTTCAACAGACACAGCATGAGAAGATGCAACAGCATCTAATTCAGCAGCTGCAGCAACTCCAACAGAGTCCAGTGAATGGCAGTGCTGGCCAAACAGCAGGCCTTCATCCACCACTTATGCAATTTCAACAGCAGCTGCAACAGTTTCCGCAGCAGGATGTTCAGCAGCACACACGGTCACTTGGGGATAGCACTATCATCTCAGAGGAGATGCCTTTGCAACAGGCATTGCCTGACCTACAGAACCAACAGCCACAGATAGCAACTGCCCAATCCATGCTGGTAGGGAGTAGTCAGTACTCTGGTCATGGGATGCCCTTCAACCCCCATTTTCCAGGACAGATGAGTACGGAAGGCCTGTGCGTGCAAACCGATGGGTTCATGGTCAACAATGACATCACGCTCACAAGTCCCCTTCTGGTCAATCTTCTTCAGACTGACGTCTCAGCAAATCACTTTGGCCCTAGCAGAAAGCAAGGGGGTGCAAACCAATCAAAAGCAAAAAAGAAAAAAACCCCAAGCAAAAAGAAAGGTAAAGGAAATGCAAGATCACTAGCACAAGCAGAAGTTGCCCTTTGGTAAGTGTGGCCTGCAGTAGAAATGGGGAGAAACTCATTATTTCTTTGTGATGGAAATGGCTTCATTAAGAGAATTGTGTTCTCTGCAGTGGACTTGACTCTCAGAACTCTGTGGAGGTGCAGTTGATGCATGGGGACCAGGGACCTGGAATAGATCTCACTGGATCCAATCTGCCAGACCTCCCCAACAGACCCACAGGTAAGTGCTGTATTGTTACCCGCTGATGAGTCATTACCCATCGTGATCGCTATTACATATGATAGTGTTCTTTGATAGAGGTATGGGAAAGTAGTATTACTTCATTTTATTTTTGATGACTTTTCATTATTTCGTAGGGTTTCCAGGTCAACTGGGAGATCAAAGGGCTTTACATCAAATACCCATTCAGTTCGTGCAACAGCAGAAATTGCAGAGTCTGCAGGTGCCCCTGGGTCAAGTTGGACGAATGTCCCAAGGGCAACGACTAGGTCAGACCCAGGTCAATCCACACCAGTTACAGCCTCAACAAAAGATCGAGCAGCAGCAGCAACATCACCAGCCGAATCACCAACAGCAGCAGATGATAATGCTCCTGAGGCAGCAAGAACAAGCTAAAAATAGAATGCCTCTCTCCCAGGGAGTCCTGTATACAGCAGATGGCCAGAGGATGCCTGTTTCTCAGCAGGGAAACATGCCAGTAATGATTAACCTACAAGGCAATGGCAGTGTCCCACCATCCCCTGACAAACCGAGGGGACTTCCCTTCATGATGAACCCACACGTAACTGTGAGAAGGATTCCTGTCTCGGATTCGGTACGGGGAAGTCCATCACAGAATTCAGAGGAAGGCTCCAGAATACACGTTCTGCAGACTTGCACTTCTAATGACACAGGAAGTGGTGTGCCACATATGGTTCTTAATCAAGGTTGTAATCTTCAGCCGATGAAGTCGGGGATTTCGCCAAAACCACAGCGTCAAGGAGCAAGTCCCCAGAAGCTGCAGCAGCAACAGCCGCAGCAGGCTGGCACGATGCCAGCTTCACATAGCCCTCATTTCACCAGCATTTCAGCTAGCTCACGGAGCTCCAGGCCCAAGACACCCAACCCAGCTAGTCCCAGGCCATATCACAATCCACTTCCTGAAACCAGTCGGCCACCTAGCACTGAGCCCTCTGAGATCAATCTCTCCCCAGAGAGATTAAATGCTTCAATAGCTGGACTCTTTCCACCAAAGATAAACATTCCTTTACTTCCTAGGCAGTCTAATCTTAATCGAGGATTTGACCAGCAGGGCCTTAACCCCACTACCCTGAAAGCCATTGGACAAACCCCTCCCAATATGAATTCACTAGTGAATGACAACAACAATAATCAGCTGTCTTTTCTTGAGGCTAGCAATAAATTGATCCCAGGTGGGAAACCTGGAGGCCTGGTGACAAGAGCCAGCCCAAGCAACAGTACACATGCTAGCACAGCGTCAACCCGCAAGACGGCACCTAGCCCTGGATGCCAGAAAGGCACAAAAACGTCCCTATGTTCCCCTCCATACCAGCAGCCCCCGGTTAATAATGCAAATCCAATGATTCACCATACTCCAGTTCTCAACAGTCCAACGCCCATGCGGCCAGCTTCTCAAGATGTGCCTGAAATGCAAAATCCGTTCCATGATCGCCATGGCTACCCCATTGACATGACTCGTGAAGGACAAGGAATACAACCTGAGAAGCACCAGTTTTCCCAGCTTACAAGTGACCCTCCAAGGGAGAATGTTACAAGTGCTCCATGTGGCAAATGTGTTATTGGAGAGCCAGAAATTCAGGAGGTACAAAAAGCAGAAGAGACTGATGCTTTATCTCTACCGCGACCTAAACCCGATTCTTCAGTAGCTCTGAGGGATGTCCCAGCCTCTTCAAATCAGCTGTTGGACAGTTTGCTTACAGATGCAACTTTTGTAAAGCCTGACCAGGATCATACTGCAGAGGGAAATATGAGTGAAAATGAAAACACTGTGGGTGAAAAAAGCCAGCTGCACTCTGATGTCACCACTCTTACAGAAAATGAACCAGAAGTGAAGTCTAAACTCAGTTCAACTGCAAGTCCCAAACTTAACCCATATGTCCATCAAAACCTCATCACTGTTGTCAGTTCCAGTTCAGGCATTACTTCTAGTTCAGGTCCAAGGTCAATTACCAGTCCCATTTCCGGTTCTCACCCTAGTGTCACCATTAACCAAAACCTTGCCCCTAACTCCACCACTAACTCCTTGACAAGTGCTGCAGTCTTGCAGAGTGTTACCTCAGGAGCCACCGTTCCTTCCAACCTAATCACCATCTTTGTCTCCTCAAATTCCGTAAGTTCATCTGTGAACACAACTTCTAGTGGAGTCTCAGCCTTAGTCTCTGCTGTAGTTACTGCTCCTAATGAAGGTTCTGCACCCCAGGAGGGAGCAGCCATGCTTACTACAGCTGCACATAACACTTGTTCCCCTCAGTTTACAACAGCTCCTGTGTTAATCAACCCAGTTCTTCAGGATCCTGCTTCTTCCATTCCCCCCAGTACAAATGTTATGTCCCTGCCAGTTACTGCAGTGGGGTCAGTAAAACTGTCAACAGATCTCCAGCTTACACAAGTGCCTACATCAGCTCAGTCTCCTGTAAATGGCATTCCCAACAACCAGGCAGGTCATGAACTTGTTGCACAGGTCAAGATGCCCTCAAACCAAGTTGCTGCTGTTGGCAGTGTTTACCATGCTCAACAGCCATGCCTTGGAACTGTAAAGCAGGGAAAAGATTCAGTTGAAGAAGTTGCACTAGAGCATAGTCCACTTGGGCAGCTATATCTATGTCCCAATACAGCGAAGGCATCCTCTGTCTCCAAGCCCCTGTTACTGGCTAATCTGTGTTCTAGCCCCGAAGCTGTTGCTCATTCTCAAGAAAACCCCATATCTACTATAGCTTTCTTGTCCAAGAGCAGCCCAAGGCAGGTGCTCATGACTGAATCAACTGAAGCTCCATCCCTCACTGTACAGAAAGCGGAAGAACAATCAACTCAAGTTTCTGAGGTTGCAGGACAGTCAGACCATACATCCAGAAGTATACTACCTCACTCGTCCCATCCGACTGGCCAGTCAGAGATTCTTGAGGAATACCAGTCCACTTCTCCTCCAAAACGACCTCCCCCACCTGTTCCAGAGCTCTCCTTTCCCCCTAACTTTTCCCCAGCAGACACTGCTGATCCTGGACCAGTTTTAGTCAGCTCTGTAATCATATTAGCACCACCCTCCCCAGATGGGGAGCAGAACCCACCTGCAGTGGTTGAAACCAGCCGCCCAGCTCCAGAAGGCATCCAAGCTGGAGAACCCGGATTAAACAGTACACAGCATACTGGTAAAGTTTGTGTTACAGTTTAACATATGCCTTGTGTTTGAGTTACATGAGTTGATTTTTGTACAACAAATTTTTTTTTTTAGAAAAAGTAGCTATTTTGCTAATATTTATAGGCTTGTTCAGTGCATAGAATCATAGTGTCACACCTCCATGGTGAGGAGTTCAAATCCCACTCTGTATGTAGAGCTTGCATGTCCTTCCCCTGTTATGTGAACCAGTATCTCTAAGGGCACTTTTCCACCACACCAGGTACCATACTTTTGAAACTTCAAGCTGTTGGACGTGACACATGTTCTGCACATGCAGTTCCTACATCGCTAGTCAGCCATATTAAAATCAGGCTTTTTCTTACTGTCTTTTCTGTACTGACATTATAGCGCAGGGGGTTAAAGTTTCGCTAAAATATTTAACTCTGTTACCATGTCATAGGAAAAAAATTGCCAATTTACTTATTGCTTTTATATATTATCTAATATATGTTTAAAAGTCAATTTAAAGTTTACATGAGTGCTTTTCATCTTTGCTGTTTAAATCGCTCGAAGATGGTTTTGTGAGAAATTTGAGAACTCCTTTTATGTTATATAAATACCCCAATATTTATTATGACAAAATCACATTACTAGGACAGGACACTACATGCATTATGTTAGTATATGAAACAAAATACTTGTTTGATTTCTTGTAATGCCATCCTGATGTTTATGTTATATCTGTTCTTCTGACCAGATCGCAATATTTTCAAGTCCCACCCCAGAGTATGAAAATAGTACCCCAGTTGGTTTTGGCACTGGAATTTTTGGTAGTGGTACTCGACCTGAAGTCAATGGAAAAGCAAAAGTACCATACCAAGACTACGGTACTTGGTGCAGTGGAAAAGCACCCTAAATGCCCATAGTGTGTGAGAATATGTGGCACTGAACTGGCATCCCATCCAGGGTGTACCCCTCCCTTGTGGTACCTGGGATAGGCTCCAGGCCCCCCCTGTGACCCTGACCAGGATAAGCAGTTGGATGATGCAGGCATTATGTATTCTCAGCAAAGTTATAAAACACCCTATCTTTTTTAAGTGATTGTTTGCTTTTATCAAGTCTCTGCCAAGGATCCATGTGGAGTTTGCATGTTCTCCCCGTGTTGTAGGGTTTCCTCCAGGTAATGTGGTTTCCCCACTCAGTCCAAAAACATGCTGAGGCTAATTGGGGTTGCCAGATTGCCCAAAGGTGCGCGTGTGTGAGTGAATGGTGTGTGTGTGTGCCATGCGATGGGTTGGCTCCGGGATGGGCTCCGCGACCCTGTTTAGGACAAGCAGTTACAGAAGATGGATGGATGGATGGATGGATGTTTGCTTTTAAATGAAATCCACATCTTTAGGATTTGTGTCTTACATGGCGCTTTCACATCAAATTTCAGGAATGTAGTTCCTGGTTCTGAGTTCCTGGGCTGACTCAAGTGGGAAATTTTGTACTTACTGGCCGCTGTGCGTCACTTTCCCACCATACAACAGGAACTGTGACCATTTGCTAAATAAGTACAGAAGATGTAAAAATCTTGTAGGTTGAACTTCACAGTGGAGGATTAAATAGTTGTTTTGTTAGTTATTGGCAGCGGTGGAAAGTTCAGGTCCAGACAGTCCAAGTCGAGATCAAGAATTTGTTCCAACCAACCAGCTGAGAACTTTGTGGATGTGATTTTTATACTCAGCTGGTGGGTTGAAGCAAAATCATGGTCTGGATTTGTACTTTCTGAACCTGAACTTTCCACCACTGGTTATTGAGTGGATCAGTTGCGTGTTCCAAAAATACGGATTAAATCGCATCCCATATTCAAGACGGGACACAGCATTTTATTTATATGACCTCCGGCATGTTTATAATTCATTGTGAAATCTGGCCAGCAAATCGATCTTTCATTTTCCACACCATAGAAAATGTGACATTATTCCACTAATAAGCAGTGGCACGTTTCATCACTGGAGTTATTAGACAGGAGTATATCGGTTATCAATAAAATTTTCCAGTGCAGAAATATGGAAGTCCAAGCAAAAAAACTATTCATTAAGCATTTAATGTAACGGATATATTCAATTTTTGCTCCACTACTTCTATCTCTTTACTTTGCCCTTCTGCATAACTTCCAAGTGAGCTCTGGTGTTCGTGGTCAACCAGTCAGTGTATCACGATAAGCCCCATTCAGCAGTTCCAGGTCAAGAAAAAAGTACCTACTCCCAAGTAGGGACTAAAAAAAGGTTCCGGAACTATCTCAGAGGAACCACAATCATCTGCTGTGGAGCCAGCTATTACAGTGTAGTCGAGTACATGCCCAGTTATACTGGTGTCCCATCCAGGATGTAGTCCTGCCTTGATCCCTATGCTGCCTGGATTTGGATCCAAGCCCTTCCATGACCTTGACTGGGACAAATGGTTGGAAGCTGGATGGATAGATACCTACAACAGTGACTTTACGTTAACATAAGTGTTTCAGTTGAGCATTGCATTGTACCAGTATCCTGTTACTGATTTTATTGCCTTATATAATATAATATCATATAATATTGTATATGTAAGAATTATTACCTGTGGGATAAGTAGATGATCCCTCCTAATATTTTTGCTTTTCATATCAAACTGAAGAAGGTATATTGGGCATGTTGTGATATTACCAGGGTGATTAGTACCAAACTGATTTTGAGATTAAATAATGCTCGGGTAATGTGTGCCAATTTATTAACCACATGTCTTACCACCCCCCTCCCCTCACCACCAAAGGAGATGATGCCGGAGCAGCTTTAACTGAGAATGGGTAAGATGTCATCAGGGGGGATTTTGATATTACGCCTTGTTTAATTCCACATGTCCTGTTTGACCGATAAATAGCATGGCACCGTGTAGTATGTTACCCGTGACTGTTTAATATGCAGATCTCTTCATATAAGCAGCAGAATGAATTCCCTTTCCCATTCCAATAATTCAATAACATTCAAATTTCTCATTCGTGGGATAATAAAGGTTTATTCTATTCTATTCTATTCTATAAGCATCATGCATCTCTGTAGGAGTAACTAAGTAATGGGATGGGAGCTTAGAGCGTTTTTTCCCCCCCAGAAGCATTTGGGCATATTCCATAGATGTGTGAGTGTTTAAGGCATGTGGAATGTGGTTTTTAAATATTGACCAGAAATATGAGTTTTTGTTGATGAATATGCTGTATTTTTTTATGGCTCAGGGCTGTACTGCTTACAGGAGAAGAGCATCTAGCTCTCAGCATGAGTTTTGCTGGTTAAAGGCACAGTACCGTAGGCTGGAGAGCTACCGCGATGCTCCTCATCAGTCATGGATGTGTTTCGGAAATGATCTCAGCAGGCTAAGCGTATTAACTGGGCCTTTTGTTTTCTTTCCCAAGATTGGTTAGCATGTAAGGGCCTAACTTTTCAGTTACTCCAAGTTCTAGTCATTGGCCTTTAGAGTAAGCTGCTCGTCTTTTTTTTTTTTTTTTTAAGGGATGCTGTTGGTGAACCAGAGAAATCCAAGTGTGCAAGCCGACGCAGCTCATGGGCGGAAATGGAGCCAGATGAAGGGGCCCCTTCTGCACTGGAGGTGTCTGATGGAGGACAAAGGAAAAGGGTGGAGAAGCTGGGAACTGGGTCTGCCTCCGTCACCTGTACCACCACCACTGGACAAGGTCTAACATATAATTATTATACTATAATTATCCTGTTGGGTTGTATCTTAGCTGGACAAAGAATATAATTAGTCTATTAGCTAAGTTGCTAAATTTTAATGATGATGTCGTTTTATGGATGGGAGGAACTGATGAATACCCTCTGCCATAAATTTAAAGAGAGTCTGCGGCCTCCAGAAGTGTTGATGGTCATTTGGTTTGATTAACAGGCAGAAAGTTCAGAAGTATTTTTATGCCAATGGATACTCTCTCTCCATTACAGATACAAACACTGGAGCAAGCCCTACCCAGGCCAAGCGGAGGAAATCAAAATGACTTCTGAATAGTCAAAGCTGCTTGATTTCTTTCTTTTTATAATGAAGTAATCATTCACATTTGTCTTACCAGTACTACTGTGTCTAAGGTCTGCTACAATGCCGAAGATTTTTGTTTGATTGTAATTGCTGGATTAATATGCTGCCTAAAGTTTCTATTATATAATTTTGCTGATATCAGAATGTAGTTTTCCACTTTATTGGCGATGAAATAGGATAAGATGTATTTAGCCGTGATTTAGATATGAATAAAATTCACAGAAGTAGCATTTTTAATAGGTTTTAAACTTACGTCACTTTTTGTTAATGTGAGATCTGTTTAATTCTCATGGTTCCTAAACATTTTTTCTTTTTTGTATGACCCAGGTGCAAAGACGTAGCTCTGATTGATTTAAAAACTCTGTAAAAGTTATGTGATTTAATAACAGGCAGCTACAAAAACTTCAGAGCCTTTATAACTACTGAAAGCTACAAACCAATGTAGAAGTGCACTGAATAATCTTTGTAACACTGGGCTAGCTGGCTTAGAATAACACCACTGTGTGCTTTACCAAATGTGTGGCATGTTTTTGAAAATAAATTAACTGTAATAATACAAAGGTAACACTGATGCCGTGGGCATACATTTGGGTCTTATTCCTTATAGTCGCAATGTTGGTGATTTTAATCTAAATAACTCAAATATGGTGCAGTAAGAATGGGAGGAAACGGGCCTCATTTTTAATAAGTGACCGTGTTATCTATAGTGTCAGTGATGTTCCCAAATAATAGGATCTTATCCTATCAGAATCAGAATCAGATGGTAATATAATCATCTCATTAGAAAATGTAATAATGGATATAGACACACTTGTACTACCAGCCAAGGTTTCACAACACAACAATTCAGAGTCAGTGTGCATTTAACTGCCAAGTGATGGGTGAGCAGGGGCTTTCAAAGCAGTGGGTGAGATTATGCACTGTCATTCTCCATCTGGTTTATCCTCTTGGTTATTTTACTGATGACATAAAATCCAAACATCTTTCAGCCACTAATCCAGTACAGGGTCACATTGGGGCCTGCAGCCCCATCCCAAACAGGAGAGGATCACCCTGGATGAGAAGCCAGTCCCTCACAATTTACATGCCTTTTGACTGAAAGAGGAAACCCACAGTGAGGGAGAATTAGGATTCAACCCCCCACGCTAGAGGTGTGAAAAAGCGGTGCTACTCTTAGCAAGATAAAGAAAGAACTAAAGTAAACGCACACGGATAACGTAGCAACATTCGAACTGACAGAAAAGTGAAATGTAGAAATATGAAGCCGATATCACCATTTAGCCCTTTGAAAATGTTTTATAGGCTATATTTATATTCATCCATTCATTCAGAGGGTTTCCAGCTTTGGTCAGCTGGCTGGCCTGAGATTTTCAAATCGAGAAAAGTCATGTGTGTAACAGTTTTTTAACCTTGTAAATAACCAGTAGGGTTTGCAAACTATTTCAACGCTTTTGATGTAGCTAATTTTAGGTTTATAATGGAATACAATAAAATCCCGTTATAACGGACTTCAAGGGACCTGGCAAAACAGTCCGTTATATGCAGAGTTGCTGTATGCCCAGAACACAACTACAGGACACCATTTACTCATGCCACACCCCAGCAGACACACTTGTGGTATAGATTATTATATTGTACATGTAGTAATCCAACTTAACCTGAGCAGATGCGTGACTATTAATAATCCCGACTACGTATCTGCGCTGGATATCACCGGCACGCCTGCATGTCTGTCATAACCGAACAAAACTACAGCTAAAAGCGGCCCTGGGGACCAAATTGTTTGTCCGTTATAAGCGAAATTCCGTTATATGCGAGTCCGCTATATCCGATGCTTTTTCTGCATGTTCGTAAAGGCGCACAACACCTGTTCCAGCGGACCTCGTCCGTTATAGACGATATTCCGTTATAAACGAGTCCACTATAACAGGATTTTACTGTAATATAGAGTCACCGTAGGATTTCTGGCGTGAGCGTGCGAGTCAGAAAGCGTGAGTGTCACGCCGGATGCGTGAGAATTTGCGGCACTTTATTCATTTCGTCTATTTTTTATTCTTTGCCATTTAGCGATAAATGTAGTATGAAAAGTAAGGACCTATTCCAAAACAATCATGCTTGCAATCAGAAATTCGTGATGATGCCCTGTTTGCGAAAAATGTTGGCTATCAGGCGGCGGGTCTGTGTAATCCAGGTGGGAAATGTTACGCTAATTACAGAGTCACGCCGAAGGTGGGAAAAGGGAAAGAATCACTTTGATTACCATGTTTGATCGTACCTCCAATTACTTTTGCTCCGATGGTTAGCAACATTTTTACTTTAGGTATCGATTTAAGACAGTTATTTAGTATTATTAACACGTTACGCACGATTTAAAGTGTTTCCCCGAATCACTTCCGAAGGTGGTATCAGCTGTAGGGTACTTGCTTTTTTTCTGAATTTGCTACCGTAGACTGGAGATCCTGCCTTGGCCCAGCAAAGAAACCTCCCGGGTGTAATTGGCTGAAAGATGGCCGGGAAGGGTCTGATAAAAGCTTTGCAACTGAGCTCGCACGCCTTGGATCAAGCCGAGGGGCGTGTGTCCCTGCCCGTTGTCTCCCTCATCTCCTTGCACGACATCCTGGAGCTGCAGGACCAGCCGGTGAGTGAGGAGCAAGCCTGGGCTTTGTGCTACCAGTTGTCCGTACTGCTATCCGACGGCGGGGTCTACGGCCCCCGGAAGGCACTCCGGCTCCGGGACACCGACGGGATCCTGCTGACCGGCGACGGCAGCGTCCGCCTCAAAGTGAACGATGCCGGTGCGGATTTTTTCTTTAAGATCTCTCTCACCGCTGGTTAAGGATCACGTCAGCTATTGTAGAGAATTTAATCTTTGTGAATATTTCGTTTCACATATACATATAAAAAAACTAAATTTACTAGTAAAACTTTAATTGGTCTAATTCATTCATTCTGTCGTGGACCTTCAGAGGACTATTTTACCTTGGAGACTGAAGATCAGGTAAGTCACATTCAAAATTCCCCCTAAATTAAGTCCTTGAAACTAAGCTGAAGTTCTGTAGCCTAAGCTGTGCCAATTCATGGCTACCATGAGGTTCAGGAATGTGTGCCTTCCTCCTGGCTGTATTTCCATCGATTGGAATCTCTCCAGGTTGTGGATTACCTTGGACGACTGATATACTCCTGTCTGGACTGGGGTCTGGGCAACAATGTGGAACGTGAGCTGAATGCAAGTCTGGAAGGTCTGGTCTGCCAGATGACTAAGGTCACCCTTGGCCAAAACATGGACTCCTTTCAGCCTGTGCGCACCCTCGCCGAGGTCATCCAGGTAGGAGACCTTAATCTTGTGGTAGTTGTAGGGTTGTAGTCTGCAGTCTTTGATTTATCGATTTATTTATCCATCTATCTATCTGTCTGAAGTTTAATTGCAAAGATAAATCGGACGCCTGTGTTTGTGGCTCTGCAGGATGTGGCCGGAATAGTGATCTCAAGCAAGGCCCTTAAGCCCTAGTTGTTCCTGGGTCAATCTGACCCGGCTTTCTTAATCGTAAACCACTGTGGATAAAAGCATCTGACTTAATACAATAAAATCTGAGACTGAGTATTTGTTGCCATGGGCAAGGTGTGTAATGACTGTCACGGATGACTGAGGCACGATACTCTGAAGCTTCCTTGGAGATGCTGCTGATACCTTTGCGCCAAATGGATTTCCACGTGTCTGTTTGTCGTCCCTTGGCTCAGATCTGTAAAGACCGTCTGTACGACCCGGACCAGGCTGCACACCATTACAGGAAAGTGTGCTGCACCCTCTTCTCGGAGACTGTGGAGTTGTGCCGGTACCTCTACACCATGCAGTGTGCCAGAGAAGTGTGTACAGGCTCTCTCTGCCTCTGTTTCTATCGCGCTGGTGTTAAGCACATATCACATGTTTGCGGACCATTTACTATGGATGGTTACTACTAGATGTTTGTCTGTCCATCCATCCTCCAACTGCTTATCCTGGTCAGGGTTATAGCCTGTCTCAAGCAGCATGGGGCACAGGGCTGGCGTATACCCTGGGAGGGGTTAGGTGGTCAAACCGCTGCTTTCATATGAATGAATCATGCTGTCACTGCTAACTTTGTTTCTGTGACCTACTGATTTAGGTCTGTATGTTGGAGTTAAGTTGACATGTTCTGTATGTATACGTTTCTGAATATTACCAGACTCTACAAAAGTTGGTCATAGAACCAGAAACAAGAAGCGTGTCAAACTGGGTAGGTACAGATTTTTTTTTTATGCGATGGGTGACCCATTCATGTCAATCTGACTGCAGTGAACGGGGTGGGGGGAGAGTTACTGACTGGGGAATGGGCAATAGTAAAACTTATTGTCTTTGGCCACATGACAACCTGTAAGATAGCAACATGGGTAAAAAACGTGTAAATATTGAGAGTTGATATCTATGGTGACCATGCATGCATGCAATTTTTTTTTTTTAGGTGTTTGCGTGGAAAACCCTGGTGGATGAGCTGAACAGGGGAGTGAAACTGAGGCACGTAGAGGAGCGCCTGAATATGAGTGCCCCCTTGCCTGTGGAGCATTCTCCATTCCAGCAGCTCTTGGAAGACATCCAACACCGGAGATTCAAGCTCCGCAAAGTCCAGGCGAGCCGCACTGTTTCGTGTCTGGCTCTGCTATTTGACACTGAATATTTCAGGTCTGTTCAACCCTCCTCACGTTTTCCTTCTGCAGACTGTAGATAACAGACATAAGCGGATGGATCCCCATGGCTCTCTTCTGGAATTTGTCCGTTCGAGGCCCAAACTCAGGCCTGTGAGTTTTATAGACCATGGCACGGGGTGCCAGGAGTATGGTATCCTCTTGCAGGGTTCCGTTGATTCGCCGTGGTAACTCATGTTGCTCAGCAACGTCCTCCTAGACCCGTCGCCATGTTCTCTGTGCAGGCCTCTGATCGAAAGCTGAAGACCCGGCCCAAAGAGGAAGCTAGCTTACACGAGCTACTGATGAAGGAAATTCAGTCGGTGGATCAACAGAAACTGTTATCCTCACATAAAAGGAGGTTAGCATGTAAAGGTACTTTTCAACTGATTCGACACGCGCTTTAAGTGCTTGAAAGATCCAGAAAGCAGCTCTGTTTGTTTTTTTTGTTTTTTTTTTTTTACTTCAGTCAAAGTAAAGTCTCTCGTCTTGCACAGACAACCCCAGCTCTCCCACAAGGTGCCAGAAGTCTGTGTTTGCGGATTCCTCCTCTGAGGACGCCTCCTTTCTACTGAATCCCATTTTGGTGCCTGATCTTCCAGAAGACGACTGTGAGGTAGTGTTCTGCCCAGTGATTGATTTGATTGCCCACTGATGCTTTTCAGACTCCATTTGTAAGTGTCTATCCCTTCCAAACTGTCATAATAAGGATAGGGAAGCATGGGTTATAACTTAGATATGCAACTGGTCTAACTTCTCATCAGATCTGAGTAACTTGTACAAAAGCTGCCAGCTCTTTTTGCTTTTAGGAAGATCTGCATGATGAGAAATTGTTTCGGAAGAACAACATAACAGGTACAGGACTTGCTAATTTCCCTCAGATGTGTGTGTATATATAGATATTGTGATGCTTGTGGGCACATGCTTTGTGCTGGATGTCCCTATGTTGTTCACCCAAAAGCTGTACTTCTGCCTTGGGTGTGTTCAGTACTGGAGCAGGAGTTGTTCTTCCCCGTGCTGTCGTCTTCGCCCATGGACCCCCACCACGGCTGCTCCAGGACGAAGCAGAGGTCCCGTTCCCTCACCAGCAACTTGAGACTGCATTCTGTACGTCTGCTGCCCTCATCTCCCCTAATGAGCTTAACCCTGTGACTCTTCTTGACAAGGATGACAAGTCAATCACTGATCCTGATGAGCCCTCTTTAAACGTGAAGGTCCCTGGAAAGGTAGCTGTCCCTTTAACTATTGCTGAGGTCATCAAAGTGCGCCAAACGGAGACGAGGGCCCAGAAAGCCACATCCTATGACAGATACAAAAACTGGAGGGTGAGCATATCCTGTAGTGCCATAGGCAAGTAATATTAAGAGAAATCTTATTGATCCCAAGAGGAAATTGTTGCACATACGGCAGTAATTTCAGAGTTCAGATGAACATGCATACAGCTGGGGGAAAAACTGAGACCACAGCACAACTCTTGTTTCACTCATTTCTCTATTTATGGGTGTGCATCTGAATTTTTTTTTTATTTTTTTTTGTAAACTCCAGCCTGGTTCTTCTGTTCCTCATTAATGAAGGGCTTGTTCCTTGCTTTATGGGTCTTCAGTCCTGCTTCTAGGAACCTGATACGAACTGTCCTAGCAGTCCACCTCACACCTGCACTTAATGTTTCCCATTCCTTTTGAAGGTCACTTGAGGTCATCCTCTGATTGATGAGGCACTGTCGGATAAGTTGACTGTCATCTCTGGCATTAGAAAGTCACTTCTGCCTTTTACCTGCTTGGTTTCTGGTCATTCCCAGTCACCCCTGTTTCACTTTATTCTTGTGTACTGCAGTCTCAGAAATTTTGAACCTGGAAGCAGCCTGCTGCTCAGCGTACCCTTCTGCCAGCAGAACCATGATTAAAACAGGATTTAAAAATGCTGATTTGTTTAAAAATGTAGAGTGGTGACTTATTTTTATTCCATGGCTATACAGTGCAAACAAGTTAAACCAATTTTCATAGGTGTACAGATAGAATGTATTTGAAAATATTGGAATATTAAGGTGATTCCAATTTGCCATTTTGCAGGTGTGTCACTGTTGCTCGAAGAGGAGCGTATATTTCACCTGGCATAACTTGTGCTCCCTGTGCAACAAGTAAAGTCTTCCTGTTTATCAAATGTGTCTATTTTCTGTTACATTGCACTCTACACTTACTCTTGAGCCAGGTCTACATTTAAGAAATTAATCCCCAATGAGTCCAACATTTAATCACTGATATGGGTTATAGTATAGAATACAGCAGTGAAGACTCCTGGTTGTTAGTATTTAGCCATGGCTCTTCAAATATGGTCCTTGATTCAAAATCCAAGCCTTGTTTTCAGTTTTTCGGGCAGTTCACTGATTCTGATTGGCCACAGGCTTCACACCTGGCTTATAGGTAAAGGAAGGCTGGAAAATCAGCAGGGCCGTGATTTGAATAACCCTGATTTAAGCTGTATGAAACTTTCACTGGGAGAAAGTCAAATTCTATCTCTTCCCTTTCAGTGTCGTATGCCCAGAATGCTGTGTTGAGGTAAGGAAGTTTTGCCATGTCTTTGTGATATTTGGGAGTATTGGTTACCTGTTACATCTGATTTACTCCCCTGCATCTTTTTAATTATATATGGATGTATGTTTTTCTTTGTAGATGCGGATTCCCTTTAAGTGGTGTATAAATCTCCCAATGAGCTTTTTCAAGAAGATTGTTCTGAACAAGGACCAGGGCAAGAGCCAGTTCTGGAGGGAACGTTGGTCCTGGGACTGCTCCAGGTGGCTAGCACGATGTGCCTTGTATGTTTAGAGGTCCAGAAGAGCTATTTTCTGATCTCCATTCAGGATGGAACAGCGTGTGCCACTATTTCTTGGCGAATGGTGCAGTTAAGGTTTTCCTCTGCTTTTTCAAGGGTTCCCCTGGTTCTGGAATCTCAAGTGACAGCTTCTTGCCCTCCAACCAGCCTGGCCATGAGAGACTGGCACAGCCAGGATGTCTGCACATCTTGCAAGGGCTACTTAGTGGACGCTTGTGACACCGTGTTCAGGCTATGTGCCAAGTCTGGTGCCCAGGAGTGCTGAAACCACCACCATACCCCCACCCCCCTGCCCGATTGACCAGTTTGGTCGTTCCAGTTTCTTTTATTCCCCCACCCCCCACACACCCTCTGCACCCTTTTAATGAACCACCATCTTGTTTCAACACAAGTGGATCAGTTTTTTGTTGTTTTATTTCACTTTCATTTCTGTAAATAAATGCCCCATTCATTTGGCACTTCCCAGTCAACATTAACCCCTCCTATTCTACCCCCCACACACTAGGTTTGAGTATTTTAAAGCCTTAAGTGTTTTTAAGATTGCTTGTTTTGTTGTTTTCCCCCATTTCCAAAATGGAATAAATATCTATTGAAAGTTGAACTTCAGATTTGTCTTATGGTGTCTAAATGTTTGACAGCATTCCAGGGCTCCTAACTCTTAAAAGCAAATTAAATCTTGTACTTTCATCAGTTGACAATCGATTGGTTGGGCTTTTAGGTTTATGTATTATGTGTAACGTCCAACACAATTCAAAATTAATCTAGCTACAGGTCCCTGTTTCAGTTGTCAACTTATAATTCTGTTCATCAGTTTTAAAAACCATTAAATCATTATGGTATATTCACCCAATTCAACAGTCTGTTTTTTGTTTTTAATTTTCAGGTAACAACTTATCAGTAGTGACTGTGAATGGAGAGAATTACAGAAATGTCTCAACTTCAACAGAAGAAAAATTCCCTAGTATTAAGATCCATAATATTCTTCAATTCCGGGCTTGTCAGTTAATAGAACTACACCAGAAACAACTATCTAATGACTTGTGCCTTGGATTTGACTAAACTTTTATATGCATAAGTTTAACACTTTATAACTGTATGGATGTGGGAACCTAATGGGGAAGGTACTCAAAAACTTAAATTAATCAACACTTTTATTTTTACTGAATATCATCTGGTCTTGTTCTGTACAGCTGTTGCTGGAGGTTGGATATGAAATAGATTTCATTGACAATGCCTTTGTACAATGCAAGCTTTCATTTTACTGATGCCCATTGTTTCTTTTAGAAAACCGATTTTGTATGGCTCACGTTGCTGCCAGAATAAAACTGTTAATCTGCACGTTTTTGGATGGAAAGTTGACAGTAACAGCCAAAGTCCATGGGGCACCCTTCGCTGCAGCCCTCCCTGTCGGTGGCCCCTCAGAAGATGGCACTCTAGGTGGCCGCTTACGTCACCTATTGGGTTGACCGGCACCAGAAGTAACTTGCTTTTGGTTGAGCTACCAAACATAGTCTGGTTGGATTGAGCATATGTGTTGGATTGATTTTGGAATTGTTGTGATTGTCATATAGTGACGCACAGTACACTATATAAAATCAGGAAATGAATAAACACTGAAGTGTTAATGTTTGACCACAAGAACGAAAGCTGGAAACCTCTCTGTTTCAGGCTGTGGGTTATTTTTAACCTCAATAGGAATGAAACTTGACAAGGAAAAATCCTGCTTCCGGTTTAGTTTGACTCTCCGGTACCTGATGTACAGAGCTTGGCTTTGTTGAAAGCTAAAGCTGAGATGTTTATTTTTATTTCTATTTTTTATCAATTTTAAAAGATTTTTCCAAGGCTGGGGGGAAGGGTTGGAAAAACATTGTGTCCCTTTACCTAATGATTGTTTTTGCTGGGGTGGATCATGATTAACAGTTCCCTTTTGTGGAGTTTGTGCATCCATAGGCTGCACGCATATTTTATCACTATGGAGGAGACGCCAAAAATCAGTTACTTTGCAGATTTCGACCATCTGCTAAATGTATGGCGTCCTGTGTTTGTGCCAAAATTGGTCAGGTTGAATGGCCTGTTTTTTTTTTTTTTTTTTTTTTTTACTTTTTTTTTTGAACAATCTGTGTTCTGTAGTGGTGTTCTGCTTTCTGTAGGGGTGACTACCAGATCGGTGATACTGAGACAAGCTCTTTTGTTACAACTGGATTTACAGAAGTTGACGTGTAGAATGACAGTTGGCAATGTTCATTGTAAGGTATAATACCACTCCGCGTGCTTCAGTAATCATTTATCTCATAAGAAACCGACGATTTCAGAAATGTACAGGTGAAAATTTTCAGTACCAAGGCCTTTCACTTCCAAGGTTTGTAATACAAATTTGGGCCACACAGCTGTGATAATTTAACAAGTGGTGTGAAGAAAAAACACCAAGGGAACTTCTGCTTTCATAAACAATAGAATTATGCAGAATTTAAATTATATAAGCATATCATTTCCTTTTGTGATCCCCACCTGAACCCTGCAAGATAATTAGAAAGCATGCATCTTACCTTATCTCCTGTTCTTATTAAATTTACTGCACGTCTCCCAGCCAGATTAAGGGTAGAGACTGATTGATTGATTACTGATGTTTGGTATTTGAAATAGAGAAGACATCATCTATACTCCATGGAGTCAATTTGAAATCTAAGGACCAGAAATGACTCATAACACAAACACATCATGGTTTTTACTCCACGGGGTGGTGTTTTGTTTTGGGGGGGGGGGGGGTGGAGTGTGTACGGTGATTGCCCGGGCCGGTGCCGAATAGGGGC
>JAODKC010000041.1:20911783-20927524 GCA_026777985.1 Mormyrops attenuatus
ACATCATGTTTTTTACTCCACTGGGTGTTGTTTTTTTTTGGGGGGGGGGGGGCTGCATTTTGTACTGTAATTACCAAGCACTATGCAGAATATTGCATAAGAAGTAATAAATTAAGCTTTTACAGTATGAAAGATGACGGACTATTTTACATTTATGGGATAAAATACAGTGCATGAATCAATCTTTGATTTTCCAGTGAATTACAGAGCTGGGTGGCATGATGATGCAGTGATTAGCAGTGTCGCCTCACACCTCTGGCACCAGGGTTTAAGTCTCCAACTGGGTTCCACGTCTGTGGAGTTTGCATTTTCTCCCTGTGTCCTCATGCGGTTTCCTCCGGGTGCTCTGGTTTCCCCCCACAGTCCAAAAACATGCCGAGGTTAATTGGAGTTACCAAATTGCCCATCGGTGTGAATAGTGTGTGAGTTTGCCTTGCGATGGGTTGGCATCCCATCCTGGGTTGTTCCCTGCCGTCTGCCAGTAGCCTCCAGGATGGGTTCTAGACCCCCCACAACCTTGAATAGGACAATATAACAGAATATTTTATAAATTAAAAATACATAGGCAACATTTAAAATGTCTAACACATTAGATTTTATATGAATATTAACAGGAGCCCAGTTATAGATTTAGGTGCCTTGAAAGCATCCAATTATGTTCCAAATTTTTTAGGGCCCCTGTCACTCAGGGCCTTACGAATGCTCCTACCCCCCCCCCCCTTTATGGCTCCCCTGAACATTAGCGTACTTAACATCTTTCAGCGGCTTCTTTTTCTACAAGACATATTAAACTTCCATAAGGTTTAGTTCAAAATGAATCACAAACTTATTCGAGAAAATGCCAGTAATAAAGACAACTTCATGGGGATAAAACGTCTTTTTTTACTTACCAGTTCCGCACTACCAAGGCGTCAGGATACTTGGTAAAAGTTGCGCGCGTACTTTCTCTGTCACGGTAATATGGACCCTGACCGAGCGCCACGGCGCGGCGAGACCACCACAGAAAGACAAGCAGCAGCTCCGAGGTCGCCTCTACCCCGATGGTGGCCGGTCCAGAGCCCGGACTGGCTTTATGAGAAAATGAATCTGTGCACTACGGAATGGGAGGGACTCCATTGGACAGTGCGTGTCTGTCCCCCCATTTAAACGGCCCCGCGCATGCGCACTAGCTCATTTTTTGGACTTAGTCTGTTACACAACTGCTTATTTCTCCATTCTGCCCACCTCTTCTTGCCGGCATTTGCTCCTATACATTTTAATATCTTATTTAAAAAATAAAATAATACCCGGCGACAGAATGGGTGGAGATCATGGACATAAGGACTCCCAGGTAGCTAATGATACAAACGTTTTGATATGTCATGGCCGAAAAACCTTCGCTTTGACAATGAGTGTTATAACTAGACAGCTAATAATGTAGCCTTGCCGTGGCAAGCAGCGATTTAGTGAAAAATATATTTTAGCAAAAACTGACAAAATCGCCCAGGTGCGGTAAATTGAAATAGATTTCTTATCGAACTGGTTGATATTCGGGTGACAACTTTATGAGTAGTTTTGCGGATTTTTGTACTGTAAAAACATTTTTTCATAACCTTAGCTAGGTAGTGAGCTGGCTGCCTTGCAGATAGGTTTGCTAGCTTGTGCCGGGATACGCTTTGAATAAATGAGAAATTTTGATATTTTTCTTTTTGCAGATCGATCCCGGATCACGAATTGGTGGTGAGTATGACATTTTCCTATAAAGGAAGCATAAAATGCAGCGCGATCGTCCTCGTTTTGCACTCCGGATTGCGAGCCCTCGGTTTTCTGTAGTTAGTTTTTTAAGGACAGAAATGGCGTCCCAGAGACTAAGTCCCTTCTCCGTTACTCGCAGGCGCCTATTGTTCAAATGGAGGGCTTTAAAATCGCATTTAAGGCGGTCAATATTTCCATCTGAAGGCACGATCCTGTAGAGCCGGACATTGTTTTCCCCGAAATGGGGCACATTTGCGCCGGGATCGCGATTAAATGGTTGTTTTTTGGAGCTGAAAGTGGGCGATTTGTGGGTTGAGGACTTAGTCTCTGCGCCATTTTCTTTTTCTCCGGCGGCTCTGAGTGCCGAGAACACAAAGTGCAGATCTGCTGTGATATGGAGGCGAAGGCACAGGGACGAACGGGGGGGTCCTGGCCTGCCAGGATGCTTGGCACCTTTTTTCTTTTCATTTAGAAAAAAATAGTAATAAAAAAATCAAAACGCTGCTGCTGCGGTTATATGTAGCGCGAATTAGTAATATTGTTAGTAACTTTCAACACGAATCTGATCCCCGCGGACAATCTGCTGGTTTGTTACATTTTTTATCACGTCTGGCTTAATTGAGATGCGTTAACTGGTGTAATTCGTGTTGGATCACTTCTTAGGGTAATTGTTTTAGCCTGCGCCTCACTGATCCTTCATATAGCATTTATATATTAAGGCAATTTGTCATTTGAAAACTTTTCCCTCGGTGTTAAGTGCCTCTTACGGTATTACATATGTTAGAACACAGCACGACTTGGGTCGGGGCTGAACTATATGCTCTCTACGCACACATTTAACATTTTATCCCATTTGCAATTTGCCTTCATCCTTAAGGATACCGGATCCCACAACCTGGACAGGTTATAATCTTCCTTGGATCAAGTTCAAATTCAGACTGGGCCCGTTTCTGCTGGAAAATAAATTCCCGAATACATTTCACAGTCCTCTTCCTATAGTAGTGATTTAATAGTTAAAAAAAATAAATTATGCATAGAAATATTAATTTACCCATGCGTAATAAAAAAAATAAGATTTCTCCAAACACTTTGTCCAAATTGAGGAAAGTCTAGAGGACAGAGAGCAGGCTCAGTCTGTGTCGTTGTAGAAGTTTGGGTTAAGGGACTTGCTCTTGGGCTCAATGGTGATATGGTTACTCTGTCAACCATGGGGTTTGAACCCACAATCATTCAGGCATGGGCAGAGAGTCTTGACCCCATAATTTTCTTGATTATTTAGTGTATAATGTGTCGAATGGAGTTTTATGAATGATAGTTATTATTCTTTTATTGCTTTGAATGGTATATGTGTGTATTACCCCTTAGGTTGTGATGAGGACATTTTGACCAGCTGTGAAAGTAAGCTCAAAAAGTTCAAAAGTTAGCGCACCACATTTCCATGTTTGTGTTTCACAAGTGTTGGAGTTTACAACTTTCACTAGGAATGTATGGCCATGTTATCTAAATGTTAAAAAGCATGAGTCAACATAAATGTATCTTTTTTTTGTGACAATGCTGCGACTGCAGGCAGATAACAGGCCCACTGTTGTAAGTGACGCCTTGTGTTTGTGTTTGTCAGTATAGCTGACAGGTGTATACTGAATTCATGCTATGTATCTGTGCATTTGGGTGTCCCTGGACATGAGTATGGCTGACAGGTGTACACTGAAGTCACTCTGCTTCCAGACTGCTACATTGAATGTGGGACCTCCTCTTATTGCCTCTGGAGGTAAGGCTGTCATATCTGGGGAGATTATGGACCTTCCAACCACAAGTAGCAAGGGTGGGCAGCGGGGTAGGGGTGTGTGTGTGTTGTGTTTTGTGTTGATAACATTTAGAGCAGTGTTTGATATGTGGCTCAACAGCTTAGAGATCAGTACTTGGTTCCAGAAGGTTGGTCGTTCAAATCCCAAGTAATACCTCTATTGGGCCCTTAACCCCAGCTGCTCCAGGGGTCCTAGATACTGCCTGATCCTGAGCTTTACTCATTTCTACAAAAGTATCTGTTGAATAATTGTAGATTGACCAGCTCAGTGGGAACCCTCATTCTCCAGCGTTCTGAACTCCTTTTTTGACCCCAACCTCTTGGGGTCGATCTGTAGTCAGACAGGAAGGTACAGAGTCAGGGTATAGGGTCCCTACAGGAGTCTTACACCAGTTCGCTCAGCAGACGTTTAGTAGTTTGTACAGGATTTTCTCAGGAATCGTGAAGTTTTGAGGAACCATGACCCAGCTGGTCTCGTTGGCTTGTCCAGCTAGGAAGTGTGAAGGGTGTTGGTTTTTAATTATACTGCAGGATTTCCATGAGCTTCCAGTTGTTAGGTTCTTTTCTTTTATACACATATGTTCAATCAAGAGACTGAAAGCTGAGTATTAGCACACACTGTGTATCTACTTGCATAGGATTATTCCATACATCTGATAGATAAATACTTTCATCCATCCATCCATCCATCTTCTCTAACCACTAATTAAGTACAGTTGGACCTGATCACATTGGCCTTGGAGTCTATCCCAGGAAGTACAGGACACTATGCTGGGAACAGCCTGGATGGGATGCCGGTAGCAGGGCACACGCACAGTAAGACACAGTGAGCAATTTAGATACACAGATCTACTAACTGCATGTTTTTAGTCTGTGGGAGGAATTCCACGCAAACTCTACACAGACAGCAGTGTGATTCCACAGTGCTACTCTCTGAGCCACTATATCACCATACAAAAATACATTAAATTCATAAAATATTATCTGGGGAAGCTGTAAGGGATAATAAGTGCTGGTGGCCGCTTTCAGTATAGAGATGCTCTGGTGGTGATTTATATGGCCATATCATACCGAATAATCATCCAGTGAGATTAGGGCAGATGGTTATAGGCAAATGATTGTGACTTCAAAATACCGGAAATCCAATTGGACGCTGGATAAGATAAAATGAAAGCGAATCGTGATTCTGGCCACAAAATCTGCTGAAAGATGAGTGAGTCGTTCGGCTGGTTCAGCCGTAATGAATACAGCACATTAAAGATTGCGGCCCAAACAATGGCTTTCTTTTCCAAGCTTTTAAATCAGCAAAGATCATTCGGTATTTTCGAAAACACTGTCATACTCATGCCAAACAATTGTAGAAAGTCTAACCACTCTTAGCTCGGAGGGAGGAAAGGCCTCAAAATGAACTCTGATTCGTTTTTATCCGTTGCTCTGAATTGGCGAGTGAGAGAACTCGTCATACGAGTTCAGCATTTATCATCGCTAGGCAAACAACTGGTAAGTGACAGTAATCAATGGAGAATTTTTGTGACTCCTGCACTAATTGGGTTTAGCTTGATCACTGTGGATGAGGCAGTGCAAACACTCCCTTTTTAACTACTAAACTCTCCTAGAAACCATCTGGTAAAGATTTGCTGAGCTTAATGTTCGGTGGCTGACTTAACTGATGTTTAATGCCAGAATCCTTATCGGAACAGTTGCTAGCAGGTATCAGTTTCTGCTCGTTTTTATTGAAGTGCCCCTCTCGCCGTGATCCTCCTCCTCTTCACCTCACATCTCAGGTTTTCCACTCGTGCTTCCACGGAAAGTGTGGATGCTTTCTTCGTAGATTTTGCGGAGGCGCTTCTCTGTTGAGCTGTTAGTCTTGCTGTAAGGGGGCACTGTGTGGCTCAGCAGATAGAGACAATGTACACGTGATTAGAAGGTTGCTGGTTCAAATCCCGGGATCAGCAGAGTGATTTCAGTCTTGGGCCCCTGAGTAAGACCCTTAACCCCCAATTGTTCCACGGATTACTTTCTCAAAAAAAAACAAATACGTACATCACTTTGGAAAAACGTATCTGGTGAATAAAGCGTAAATGCGAGGTGGATTTGTTGTACCACAATATTCCACTGTATTTGGTCTTCATAAGTTATTGTGATGAAATCATGCTGAGGGGCCTTCAGTGGGGGTACAGATATTCTCGATAGACTTGCTAATGACTTATGTGACTAATATGAACTGAGACGTACGAGAGTATAGCGAGTCACCGCGGCTGTGCTAACTGGTTGTTTAACTCCGCTCGCACAACAGTCCTGCAAATCATTTTAAACCGAAACATCTGTCTGCGTCCTCCATGCCGGGGCTTTGTTTCGGGATGGTGACACGGGGCACGGAAAGCTCTGCGCCATCATCCACCTCAACCAGGAGGCACATCGAGAAACGTTGGCGGCGTCGAAGGGGAGACTCTGCAGGCACTGCTTAGAGACTGGTTCTCAGAGTTACAGGAAAGAGGGGAGGTTGCTGTTTTTTTTGCGGGGAGGGGGGGCACTGAAATGAAAAGCTCCATGTTTTATTCAACAACTTGTCAACAAGTGGCGGGTTAATACATCGAACACGCCATGAAGACCCCATCGGCATATTTTGTGTCAGAACAGAAGTAGACACGGCCTGGTACAAAAGGGGCTTTCAGTTCAAATTAACTGCAGTGTCCTCACATTGAGGCTCGACCTGTGTGTTGAATTCTTTATTCCTGGTCTAATATTGGCCATTTAATGTAAATATAGCTGATTAAATAGTTATGCAGGCTTGACAGTGATCTTTACATTCCCATCTTTTCGGCCTGCTTGACATTAGGTAAATACTTCTATCATTTTGCATACTGAGTTTTTCTTTAATCTGTTTCTTTATCCTTTATCCAGGAGCCCTGAGGAGAATAAAACGCAGCCTGCTGATTATTTTGTGCTGTAAACTTCTACATAGGGCCTAAGTTACAGACCAGGTCAAGGTAGAGGGTGGGGTAACTCGAGATGAAGGCGAAGAGGCTGGTGATTTGCTTCGACTTGCTTTCTGTAAGGTGAAGCAATGTTTCGAAAGCACAAACAAACTCGCAAAAAGTGTGGATCTATATGTGTGTCAGATGTCATTATCCGTGGCTTTCCCCGTTCTCCACGGAGGTCACGGATGCCTCTTTGGTCTGTCGGCGGCTGCTTTATCCCCTGCAGAGGATGTGAACTGTCAGAACGTCAGTGATGGGTAGTTATTGTTAGTTCTTTAGCATAGAAATTTACCTGTGAACAAGTTCCCTGTGTCTCGGGGTGTAAAATAGTCCCGTTGGATGTGGTCGCCGTGGTAAAAGCCATGACAGTTAACAATTCCATGCTTGTGGCTTACACTGGATTTACACCGAAAAGGGGATTAAGAGTCTGGGATTACAGGATGTGTAGCACCTTCTGGGATATCTCTTCGGCAGGTTTGGGAGTAATTGAGAAGTGGTTTAGTCTCATTAGTCCAAAGCTGAGGTTTAAGTGCTTTGGACTGAGACTTCTTAACTTCTGTACTAAGACCCCCCCCCCCCATTACCACTTTTTTTTTTTTTTACTTTTATGTTTAACATTTATTGCTTTTTTTTTTTATTTCTCTGCGGGTTCAGGGGACACAAGGGAACTTGCAATGTTCCAAGGGCTTGAGGCTGATCCGATCCATCCGCTGGGAGAAGGAGAGTGTCCCTGTACCACCCTGCGACTCAGACAGGGTGCAGGCAGGCCAGCTGCAATGCTTGTCTACGGCGGCTTTCACGCCTTGGCGTGCTAGGGAATGCTTGCTCTTTTCATTTCAGCCTTTCTAACAGGCAGTACAAAGTTCCTGAATGGGGGGGAGGGGTGTAAACATGGGCCGCTTTAAAGCCGTAATGTGGAACTCCTCCGATCTATCCCCGGCGGTTCTGCGATAGTTCCGCCTTTTTATCTTTGGCGGAAAAGCGGGAGGTGCTCGAGGAAAGCCAGGAACGGCCTCTGTGAAGATCAGCTCCTTAATGTGCGCTCTGATCGCTCCCTCCGCCGCCGTCGTTTAGATTGCAGCCCCCACCCCCCTCATCAGGTCTTTTAGCTGACAGTGACCAGGGATGGAAAGGTGAGAGAGACATCTGTGTCACTCCACAGCACCACAATAACTAGACCCAGACCCATGGCTGCAGGAATTCTACAGTAAAGCGGCTGGGAACCATAAGAATTTCTTTTCAGGTAGCACTTTGAGGTGTGTGAGGTGGTGAAATTAAGGCACTGTGTCTCTGTATTTCTTGTCTGCCTGGTACGCCCGCTCTGGTCATCGTGACTCTTTGCAAGTGGACACGCCTCTGCTGTCATAACCTTCCGTTTGTTTCTTTTTCAGCAGCACTAGGCCACTTTGGTAACAGGCGGTTACTGATGACACCCCAGTGGCCAGAGCCTAACACACTCAAATTGAGGGGAATCCTCAATTCCTTGGACCCCTCCCATTAGAGACAAATACGAATGAATGCCACCCCCTCTTTAGTCGCGGATGCCTTCCCTCTGTTTCCCCGACCGGCTGCTTGTGCTAACCGCGTTTTTAGACGGCAAGTCCCAGGTCCGGGTTTCAGTTCCTGTTTCTTGCTCATTCTGATACGTCAACTCCTTCCTCTCCTGCAGACTCCCACAGACACAAAGAGAAGCATCGGGACAAGGAGCACAAGCACAAGGACCACAAGAAGGACAAGGAGCGGGAGCGGGTGAAGCCCAGACACGCTGACGGGTACGTCACCCCCCAGCGCCTCTGAGAGGAACCTCTAGTGTGTCTCAGGTTCTGACGTTTTTCCTCAGGTGTAAGGAATAATAAAATTAGTCCACCCCCCCTCCCCAACATGGCTGAAAGTCTAACAGATACTGATCCCAAAATCCCCTGCAGGTCAGAGGGTTCAATTTCCCAGGTGGTGGGCATGGATCTGATAGATGATGATGGCTCTACTGGGAACCCAGTTTCTGCCGTGACTCGCTGACTCAGTGTAGTGACTCGTTGTTGTGCAAGGCTGCTCTTTGCATAGTTGGATTAGACAGTTGGATTAGAGTAGGAAACACAAGCTCTATGGCTGCCGCCTTTAATGGGGACCATGTTCAGGTAGCACCCCCAGCCCCCCCCCAAGTCACAATTTGCCAGGGCTTTATTCGATGCACAGTACTGGGGTGTCGTGAGGTGTCCTGCTGAATTGACCAACTGAGGCACAGAGAGTACGAGGAGCTTGGCTCTTTAACGGCAGGGTGGGGGGAGTGGGGTGATGGATTATATTATTGTCAGCCCCTCCCTTCATCCCCTGGCCACACCGGGCCTCGTTTCCCCCCATCTGTGATGGACTCGCCGAAGAACAAAGGGCTTCTTAATGACATCTGTTAGTAGTTTGTTGCTTCGTTTGCAGCGCAGTGTGGTCTGTGGTTCTTGGCTCCGTAGCATGATGTTTCTGAGGCTGAAAGCCAGGGGGCACCGAGGCTGGGTCACAGGCCTGAGGGTAGGAGGACATCAGGAGCCTCATCCCTCTGCACTCACTCGGGTCAGCCGGGCCTGCCGTTCGCCTTTTTTATTCGCTTATTTACCTTTTTCTCTTTTTGCATAATGCCCTGAAGCAAACACGAGGATTTCGCAGAGAGGAAGCATCGAGACAAAGACAAAGCGAAACACAAAGACCGCAGCGTGGAAAGACACAAGGACAAGCACAAGGACAAGGAGAAGAGGAGAGAGGACAAGGTGGGCGTCGGCTCTAGGTCATCCCGACCCGTGTGGAGTCACATTATCAAGGGCCGGGTGGTCTCTGTGTAGCCCTGATCTGTTCCCCCAAACAGGATGGAGAACTATGGTGACCAGGGTGTCGGCAGGGGGCACTGTGAGCTACTTCGGGTTTTACAAACTATTTTAAAAGTGTAAGGCTCCGGTGCTTGGCTTAATAGTTCAGTTCTTGTGCTTTGACTGGTTCGTTTCCTTGACTGAAAGACTCATGCAGCTGTTTCATATTAACATTAGTGACACATTCATGATTATAGAAGACTGACCAATAAGCACACTGCAAGAACTCAGCGCTAAGGTGAAATCCGGGTCCTTTTAATTGAAATGGTAGTTTACAAACCCTGTCCTAGCTCATAGCGTCCCCCCTGACATGGATTAGGTGGTCACCCTACTGACATCAAAGCCATACACCATGTTTGGTGTCAAGCTACTTCTGCCCAGCCTTTTTTGAATCTGCCTCTGACCTCGTTTTGACCCGAGCCATACGGGGTGCAATTTCACACAGACCTAGATATTCACAGATTCCGCAAACTCATACATATTTAAATCATTTAAGAAAAAACATTTTGAATAATGTAGCTGGTTCAGTGAGGAAACAGCGCATTAAACTGAAAGCTTAAATGTGAATTTCATATTTTTTTTTGAATGGTGCTTTTATGCCTCGATGCTTTTCCACGCAGCGGTCCTCTTTGTTTTGGTGTCTTTGTGTTTTGTGAAGTTCGTCAGTACTGCACCTTTTGGTAAGAGGAGCCCGGTGGTTTTTATTGCAGAGCAAAACTCTGGCCTTTGACGAAAAACCAAGGAAAGAGCAGGAAAATGGATTTGCTAGGTAGGAATTTCCTGCATGTTGGAAAATTCTGTGTTGTGTCCAAGTTCTTCTGGGAACGGCAGTCTCTAACCTGGTGTCTACACGGGTGTCAGGTATGACATAGTTATGTCTGGTCGCGTCTGAAAACCCATACTCAGTGCGAGCTCTCCCTCTCCAGTCCCCCACGCGTCAAAGCCGAACCGGACTGCGACGGCTTCTACCAGTCTCCCAGACATGAGAAGTCGCTGAAGAGGGAGTTTGAAGATGATGAGTGAGTACTTCATGGGTGTTTGGTGCGGGGGTGACCTCCCCCAAGACACCGGGGGCAACGCTAATGGTGGATGTCTACATGTGTAGTTACGGAGTCGTGAATCTGACATGGTGCGGAGTGTTTGTGAGTGTGTGTCCCTATAAGTTTGGGAAAATGAGTTTGTGTAACTTTTTCAGTTAGCGTGTTTTCTATGTTTGTTTTCAGCACTGAATTCAAACCCAAAAAGATCAAGATTGAAAACGAGAAGAAGGTAAAGAAGCGGAAGATGGAGGACGAGGAGGTCAGCCGCGTGTCTTAGTGTCGTTTCTCGTCGCAACATTTTTATTATTCCTGTTCCATAACCAGGGGTCCTTTAACGAGATTAACGGGAACCAGCCTCCTGATTTTCTTCTTGCTCTGCTTGGATGTCTTAGGACGTCAAACCCAAAAAGAAAACGAAAGACAAGAGGGAGGATAATGGAGAGACCAAGAAGAAGGGGAAAAAGGAGCCGGAGGAGAAGTGGAAGTGGTAAGGCCTCCGCGGAGACCAGTGATGTCTGACCCTCCCACATATGTTCCCAGTGTTAAGCATTTCAAGTCCAGAAGGCGAAAATCCAGACCAAGATTTTGTTTTTACCAACCAGTTGAGCACAGAGAGTCACAGTCACAAAGTACTCAGCTGGGGTGAGTTTCTCGAAGACTTCTTAATGCTACGTCGTTCGTTAGTTCTATCTTTTAACACAGAACTTACGAACGACGTTGTGTTAAGAAGGCTTCGGGAAACTCACCCCTGGTTGGTAGAAACAAAATCTTGGCCTGGATTTGTAGCTTCTGGTCCTGAAATGCCCAACATTGCCTGTTACATGCTGATCGTTTTGAAGGGTCTCATAAGCATTTAGTTGACCACATTTTTTCTTTGTTCTTGAGAGGTACAAGAATACCCCATACTGAAATTAAGTAGTTAGAGGGTTCTGTGAGCTTGGCCAACGTTGGCCGTCTGATTTGTGTCTTTGAATGAAGTTCAGTGAACCGTCTCTGAGTGGTGGGCGGAGCTTCTGTTTCTAACCGCTCATTTAACGAGCGTATAGTTGCGTCGGCTGCCTTCGTGAATCATTCAGCAATACCGGTGATTTAGCGGCGTGAGGACATCGTCTTCCTGTGTGTCACGCTCAGCCGTGCCTGCTAGCGAGATGATAAGCATCCAGGTGGATGTTCGTAGGAGTGTCTCTGAGCCGGGGTGTTGGACTGATTTAAGTGGGATTTAATTGTCTGACTTTCATTTCGAGTTCCACCCCAAGTTTGCTCAAAATGGTGGCATAGCCTTAATCATGTAATTTCGTCTTATCACCTGAGTTTACATGTGTGAGAGGACTCTTGGTTTAAGTGTTTGATGGTGCTACAACTAGAATATAATTTGTAGATGTAGATTCCCTCATTATTGACTTATGTGTTGCTCAAAGTGGATCTACTGCCGATGATGGACAGGGTTAACTTGCCACAGTGTTGAGGTAGTCTCTCCAGACAGGCTATGCTGACTTGATACTGAAATCGCTCCTTCGTTTGTCAATCTTCATTTGGTCTAAATTTACGTCATTTTTGTTAGGACTCTTTATTGGCAACTTCCTTTTCTGTAAGTGTTCATGTGATTGGTTCAGAGGAATGATCCCATCAGCAAGGCCTCAGTGGTGTATTTTGGTCTCCTGTTGTTTTACCATATGTACCATATTATTATTTATGTTGTAGTACTGATTAACTAATGATTACTGGTGCCAAGAAGGACACCTTGTTGATTACATGGGACAAACAATCCAGACCCTGGTCATGACCACCTCATCATGTGCAAAATGATTTGAAGGGTCTCACTTTTTGGATTCTGCTCCTTCTTTTGACGCTAGGTGGGAAGAGGAGCGATACACTGATGGCTCAAAATGGAAATTTTTGGAACACAAAGGTCCCGTTTTCGCCCCGCCTTACGAGCCCCTCCCCGAGAACATCAAGTTTTATTATGATGGTAAATGCGTGCTTCTCCTCATAGTTCCAAGTTTAATTAAGATCTCATTCGTTAAGCTGCCATACCAGGAATTTTCCTTTATAAATTCTAGTAATCCTCGTGAAACTGTCTGGGATATACGGATGGATGGAATTTTAGATACATTAATCATTCAAGTTAAATTGTAATGTCGATACCTGTAAGTGATGGGGAAAATTTTATTGTTTGGTTTTGCTGAAACATCCATCCATCCATCATCAAACCATACGTGCAGGACATTATCTTGGTTCCTGCTTAAAAATAAACACAAACAGTAGCAGATGGGATCGAGCTGCGTGCTGATTGGTTAGGCTCTGGCTCTTAAAGGGAAGCACATGAAGCTCAGCCCCCTGGCTGAGGAAGTGGCCACCTTCTTCGCCAAGATGCTCGACCACGAATACACCACCAAGGAAATCTTTCGCAAGAACTTCTTCAAGGACTGGAGAAAGGTGAGGGTGGGCTCTGGCTGAGCTGGAGGCTCATGGGAGTTCTTCTTTCATAAAAATGTTCTGAGGACAGAAGGAAAATTATCGGTTCAGATAGATAACCAATCAGAATGTAGAGGAGGTGAGTTCAAGCAACTAGAGGAGGCAGGACCAACCTATCAAATGTATTGGTTCCACCTCTTGTATTTGATTGGACCCACCTTGTCTACAATCTAATTGGTTATCTCTCTGAACCAATCGTTTTTCCTTCTGCCCTCAGAACATTTTTTTTCCCATGAGCAAGCTGGAGTCCATTATTGGTCAACGACTGTTTTGGTGGAATTGTACAGGTTTCGGAGCACTGGTACGCGGGTGAGCGGTCAGTTAGCGCATCTTGCTTTCTTTCCAGGAAATGACGTCGGAGGAGAAGTCGAGAATCACAGACTTGAACAAGTGCGATTTCACTGAGATGCACGAGTACTTCAAGGCTCAGACTGAGGCCAGGAAGCAGATGACCAAGGAGGAGAAGCAGGTACCTGTTTGTAGAGCACTCCCTGGGAGGGGTGGGGGGGTTCCTTCTTCTGGTGGGACTAACTCACCTGCAGGAAGACTAGCTGGGTGATTTTTATTGCTGCCCCCCCAGATGTTTCAAAAACTAAATAAATAGATAGTTAATAGAGTCAGAAGACCATATCTAGCTAGCTGGTTAGCAGAACGTGCTGCTTCAGCTTCTCCTAAATTTAATGTTTAGTGTAATGACTGTTTGTGGCCAACAGGGGGTCCCAAACCTCAGGGGCCTCATGTAAATGTGTGATTTGAATGGTGGTAAACAACTAGACTTTACAGTGTTTGGCAGAATCATAGCCAATTATGGAGACATGTCTTTCTGCTGAAAATGCAGGAATTAGAGAAAAACCCCATGTTTGAGATGCAATTAGGCTGGAAGATCATGAACAAAAAGGAACGTACAGATTAATCACTGCACACGTCGCTTTTAGATCAGGCGATGGGAAAATATTGTAGCTGTGGTGTCATGATTACTTTATTAGGTTTATTAGGATAGCATGAATATTTTTAAAGACACTGAATGTATTTTTGAAGGCTGCAGAATATATCCGTTTCTCAAGAACACAGGAGTCATGTGACTGCGGAGTCCATCACGATAGACCAGCACCAGTCTCCTATGCCACATTTTCACCAACACGGAGCCGGTGCTGGGCTGGTTCTCGCTTGGTGCCTTTGAGATCTATTTCGGATTTTAAGTTATGACATGTCGCACTCTGTCTCTATTGCATGTATTCACTTTTGTTTCCTTAAAGACTCCCCGTCTGTTTGTGTGAGTGAGTTTATTCTCGCTCACTGTTTTACTGTTGTCCATCTAAGGATCGCGCAATTAGAGTCTGCTAAAAAATGAACTTTGCTGTCCGCCTCATGATCTCGTCGCCACTCGAGTGCCGCGATATTTTTTATTTATTTGACCTGTCACATGTTCATAATTAAATATTATTAAATCTGGCCGGCAGATCAATCTTCCATTTTTCACAGCATAAAAAGCTGTGTAACATCATTCCGCTAATAAGCTGGCTAGTTGTTTCACTGCCGGCACCGGTGATATTGGACTAAACCATTGGTTGTCGATTGAATTTTCCGGGTATGGGGGAGTTTTTGGACAGGATAGCCTATCGCTTATGTTATGGTTCCGAATTCTGAGACATTTTTTCTGACCCAGGGGCAATTTTTGCAGTGGAAATGCGTAGATCTAGTTCCAGATTGGGGAAAAAGTCTCACGCCAACTCTGGCACCGTGTTGGTGGAAACAAGGCACTAGTCACGTAAAGCTACTTAAAAATGCCACCGTAACTTTATGGCATACAGGCGCTGATAAATGATTGGTCGTGTCCTTGACCTGAAACCTCTGCCCCCTCTCAGAAAATCAAAGAAGAGAATGAGCGGATTCTGCAGGAGTTCGGCTTCTGTGTGATGGACAATCACAAGGAGCGGATCGGCAACTTCCGCATCGAGCCACCGGGCCTGTTCCGCGGCCGTGGCGACCACCCCAAGATGGGTATGCTGAAGAGGCGGATCCGGCCAGAGGACATCATCATCAACTGCAGCAAGTGAGTTCCGCCACGCTCCCCGCATGCACTCCGTACTCTGGGATCCTTCTGCTGGCTTGCATACGAAAGAAGGTGAGATTGGATCTGGGTGGGACTTGAATTTCTGAACCGTGAGATGGCTGGAGAAGGCTCAGTTGTATCTGTAATGGAAGCGCTACAATGGTGTCTCACTAGCCAATCAGGTAGCACTTCCTCCATGAATATTAATGAGCTGTCCTCTGCCATGCTACATTTCGAATTCATGGGCGGGACGGTGAATAGTCAGATCTATGTGGCACGGGGATAGGTGGAAGGAGAACCGAAGTGAAGACGGGTTTGACACAAATGTCAGGGAGGGGTAAAGCCGTGCAGTGGCGGGGGGAGGTTGGGAAATCGATAATCAAAAAGCCAAAGTGGTGTCAGCTCACGGTAGAAGCCCATGTAATGCTTCAGGCAAGCCTCACTAACAGCGCCCCCCTTCCCTGCCAAAGTGAATTTGGTTTACTGTGTCCCTCAGAAGATGGAGCCCTAGGCAGCCGCCTATGCCGCCTACTGGGGTGACCGGCGCTGCCTGTATGGCATGCTGATGGCAAGACTGACCTGCACAGGGGACTGTAGTCACTTAACAAAATGCCCTAGCACTTCCATAAGCGTATGGAAGCATTTCTGGAATCGCATCATAATCGTAGTTACGCTTTTGGCTGTGCTTCTGGGTGGAGTAAGTGGTTTGCAGTTGGGTGCATAAATCTTGTGTGTGTGTGTGTGTGTGTGTGTGTGTGTGTGTGTGTGTGTGTGTGTGTGTGTGTGTGTGTGTGTGTGTGTG
>JAODKC010000041.1:20927624-20943514 GCA_026777985.1 Mormyrops attenuatus
ACATTATCGTTTTTTGTCTTTTGTGTGTGTTTGTGGGTTGTTTTTGTGGTTTTGCGTTGGGTTTATCTATTTTGTGTGTGTGTGTGTGTGTGTGTGTGTGTGTGTGTGTGTGTGTGTGTGTGTGTGTGTGAATTTTCCACAACCTTGTGCAGTGGCCCTGTAAAAACTGATTTTGGAAAATGAGAAAACATCCCCACAGAAACTCACCTCTATTTAAATCATATCTCCTGTCCCTTTTTAAAATGTGCTGTGAATTTTTCAATTTTTGATTTTCGATTGGCTGCCATTTAAATGGAAACCAGGCAGGAGTTGGCATCAAAAAGCGTGGTGCCTCTCTCTTTCGGCCCGATTGAGGGGCCCCGTGCTGCGTCTGTAAGGGGCCGCTTGTCTGGGCCAGGCACATGGGGTCATATTCATATAATGAAATTTGAAGTTTTAACACAGTTCTGTTCATCCACCTCTTTTCCGTACTGCTTGGCCGCTACTGGGTCGCAGTAATTCTGGAGCCTATCCCAGGAAACACAGGGAACCCCCCCCCCCTTTCAACCAAGTGTACACTGAAGTGTTATATAGGGGGGAGGGTGGGGGCTGGAGCCTATCCCAGGAAGCACAGGCTAGAGGAACATCCTGTATGGGATGTTGGTCTGTTAGAGGCCCTTAGACACACTAAGAGCTTCTCAGAGATGCCATTTCACCTACCTGCCTGTTTTTGGACCATGGGAGGAAACCAGAGTACCCAGAGGGAAGGGGGACCATGGAAATGCTAAAAACAGAGGCAGGATTCGAGCCCCCATCCCTGGAGGAGTGAGGTGACAGTGCTGCCCACTGAGCCACCGCGCCTCCTCACTCGCCCGAATTCCTCTTAATTATGTCTATGATAATTCTAACAGATCCCTAGCTCTTTACGTCCTCTGGGTTTCAGGGCCTTGGCTGGCCTGTATTACCCTGCTTGTGGCTGTACCGAGCTGCCGTTGGCACTCATCGACCCCCCCCCGAGTATCTTCGGTGATTACTGCCCTCATCATCATGGTTCATTGTGGATATGACTTACAAACCGTGACATCATAGGTGCAGCCTTCAATCAGGCCAGTGTGGGGAACTGACTCACTGATGGACTTTGGCTTTGATCTTGACCACAGTTTTTTAGCAAGCAAGCCCACTCTTTCTATAATGTTAGCATGCCTAGGGGGGGTGGTCAACCAGTTGACCTTGGACCCCTAAAGGTTTTTTTTATCTCTGCTTGGGAGTTTTTAATTTTTCTCTTCTGTTGTTATCTGGATTTCTGTCTTTCATTTCTTTGTCTTGCCTGTTTTTGATTTGTTCTGGATAAATGATGCAGGAATGTATAACATACCATCATAAAGTGTCTTGGGGTGACTGTTGCGAAAGGCAGAATACAAATATAAACTGAATTGAAATTGAATCATCATCATCACGCCATTTTGTTACTGTTCAGCATTTTAGCAGGAGGTTTCCGACCTTGGAGTCGCGTCCTCTTAATTTAGGTTACGCAACGTTTTTTCTTCAAGGACTAGCTGCCTCTGATTAGATCCAGGTTGGCCTAACATTGCCTCCATTTGCAGGATAGCTCTGAAGGTCTTTGTTACAACCGACTTCCATACCATCACACTTCTTAATCTCGGGGGTCTTATCCTGGTCTTTTGCCTCACCTCCAGGGACTCCAAGCACCCAAAGCCGCCTCCTGGGACGAAATGGAAAGAGATCCGGCATGACAACAAGGTGACGTGGCTGGCGTCCTGGACAGAGAACATCCAAGGGTCCATCAAGTACATCATGCTGAACCCCAGCTCCAGGATTAAGGTCAGTGTTCCCTGATCCAGCCAACCCTCTCCCCAGCAGCTCCGTTCCAACATGGCCATCTGACTCGGTAAGGTAAATTTAGCAGGACAGGAAAAGGTTCCTCCCACTCCTGCTATTTTTATCTGCTTTGTGCGTCGAGTTCCAGTGATTCAGGAAGAACCATAGTAAACACGGAGTATGCATACTGGAGGATTTCAAACGTGGGAAAAAAATGGGTATAATTGGGCTTAGTCCAGCTTTAGCGCAATTCCGCATTTGTTTTGCGTCTTTTCGGCATATTTCATGGGACCTTCATGGGGCTTCAGGTGTGGCATCGGTGTCACCATAAGTGCTTAGCACCCAAATGCGCCTATCGACTGTCCCCTTTTACTCCTGCAGGGAGAGAAGGACTGGCAGAAGTACGAGACGGCCCGGCGACTGAAGAAGTGCGTGGACCGCATCCGGACCCAGTACCGGGACGACTGGAAGTCAAAGGAGATGCGGATCCGGCAGAGGGCCGTAGCACTCTACTTCATCGACAAGGTCGGGGGGGCTATTAGCTGCTGAATCCACTGCCACCTTGTTTTCCCTTACTGTTGTTTAATAACAGCTTCTGAACTGGGCAGTTCTGTGCATGGCGCTGTTGTCTCACACCTACTAGACTCGGGATCTGGTCCCCACCCGCCCGGTGTGTGGATTTTTCGCATGTTCTCCCCGTCTTTGCATGGGTGACCACCCTCAGTCCAAAAACACTGGGGTTAGGTAGAGCTGGTGTCTCTAAATTTACCCGTTGCATATCAGTGCGTGCCCAGCGATGCGCTGGCATCCTGTCCTGGGTTTCCCAGTGCTTCCCGGGACAAGCTCCAGGCTCCCCCTGACCCTGCACTTCTGAACCTTTTCCCAGAGCTGCACCAACAAGCACTGGAGCCTCAAATGAAAATACTTGTCCTTGGCAGTAGACGTAGGCTAAATTAGCCTCAGTGGACTCTCTAATCCAAACTGCCATACTGTTTAACAGTCGAACAGGCTAACAATTTAATGATTTTATAACTTCTCTGTACTAAAACAGTTTATTTAAAGTGCTCATTGCAAGGGACAAGTTCACAAATCAATGTTCCTGGCCTGTATATTCCCTGCTGTTATAATTACTAACTCTGTTGGCTTCTGAAGCAATTTTCAGGGTCTTGTTAAAAAAAAATGCACGCACACACACACAGTTCCCTGCAGTTCCTGTTAAACGTTTATATAAACTGGTTGAAAACTGTCACAGTGCATTCTAAATCGCATACTTGTTTGATATGTAGTAGGCGAAATGAGCAGTATGTCTGAATTATGAATCCTCAGTATGGATGAGACGTAGGTGAACGGTACCTGGGTGACATACTCCATTCAGCAAAATCCCGAATGGATGCTACACTGCTACACTGGAGGCCCCTGGAGCTGCAGCCAGAGATGGAGAACATTGCTTGCTCAGAAATTTATGTCGAGATGGTGGAGGAAGCACCTCCTCTGAACAAATTTAAGTAAAAAGCAAAATCCTTTTTTTGTCGATAGTTTATAACTTTTGCAGGGGTCCAGCTAGGTCAGATAACATGCAAGATGGCGACCACCATATGTCCAAGTGCATGCATACATACAGTAGGCACTATATCAATGGTCGAGTAGTAAGCTTCTGACGAATTTCAGTATGTGCTGTTTAAGTAGCGATTTCAGATGTACCCTGAGAGTAGAGTAGGTCACATGATTCCATGGAGATGAGCCTTATGTAGCACTGCCTCCTCCCTCCCCCCACAGCTGGCACTAAGAGCGGGCAACGAGAAGGAGGAGGGCGAGACGGCCGACACGGTGGGCTGCTGTTCCCTACGGGTGGAGCACATCAAGCTGTACCCTGAGATGGATGGCCAGGAGTTTGTAGTGGAGTTTGACTTCCTGGGAAAGGACTCCATCCGCTACTACAACAAAATCCCTGTGGAGAAAAGGGTAGGTGACCACAGGTAGAGCTGAAGATGAGGGGCAGTTTCCATGCTAGTAGCACGCGAGTGACCTTGGCCACCAACAAGTGGCGCTGAAGATGAGGGGCAGTTTCCATGCTAGTAGCACGCGAGTGACCTTGGCCACCAACAAGTGGCGCTGATGAGGGGCAGTTTTCATGCTAGTAGCACGCAAGTGACCTTGGCCACCAACAAGTGGCGCTGATGAGGGGCAGTTTCCATGCTAGTAGCATGCAAGCACCATGTGGAATAAAGAACCCTGGTTTTTGAGGGATGTTTTTCTCAGAAATGAGGAAACACATTAATCTGGTACCTTTTTGATTCTGTCTTTTAGGTCTTCAAGAATTTACAGCTGTTCCTGGAAAACAAACAGCCTGAAGATGACCTCTTCGACCGCCTCAATGTAAGGACCCTCGTATATAGCACATTACAAACATTTGACTGTCAAGGAGTCGATTAGGAATAAATGCAGCAAAGTTAAGCTTTCAATGAACAAGTGTATGAGGTATTGGAGCAGGAACCTGATCAGCAGAAAGTAGAATATTAGGGGCTTTCAGGAAACATGGAGTAGTACAGTCTAGGTATAGGGTTATTGAGTAATTATCTCCAGTAGAACCCTGCTTAGGTAGGCGTGTGCTACCTGTGCTCAGTGGTGCCCTCTGTTGATCCCACAGACCTCAATTTTGAACAAGCACCTTCAGGAGCTCATGGACGGTCTGACGGCTAAGGTGTTTCGAACCTATAACGCCTCCATCACCCTGCAGCAGCAGGTCAAGGAACTCACTTGCCGTAAGTGAACCAACACCCAGCTTTGGCACGAAAACTCACCTGGGATGTGACATGTAAGGCTGATCTCCTCCATTACGTCTCCTGGAGCCTGACTGATGTTGTAGAACTTGGAATACTGCCAGACTTTGTCTGATTGATTGAAGTGAGGCTATGTGGAGGTTATGGTTTGCTGGATGGACCTTATCAAGCCAGAACTCTTCACTTCTGTAATGTCCCCGGTCACCAGCTGAAGATAACATACCCGCCAAGATCCTGTCCTACAACCGGGCCAACCGTGCCGTGGCCATCCTGTGTAACCACCAGAGGGCTCCACCTAAGACTTTCGAGAAGTCCATGCAGAACTTGCAAACTAAGGTACAGAGTGTTCCTGAGAGGCTTCATTGCAAGGGGGGTGGGCAAGGGACAGCTCTAGCCAGTGCTCTTCATGCCTTTTGTGCTGCACTCTACATCGCCACAGATAGACGCAAAGAAAGACCAGCTAGGTGACGCCAGGAGGGAGCTGAAGAGTGCCAAGGCAGATGCCAAAGTACGGAAAGACGAGAAGTCCAAAAAGTAAGAGACGTGTCCAGCTCTGTCAGCATACATAATACAATATAGTTTGAGAATGATATGATACAGAAGCAAATGTGCCTGTAGGCCTCGAGGTGGGTATAACTGTCTTAACTGTTTATGTAATGTGTTGATTTATTTACTTTGAATCAGAATTCACTTATTTGGCCAGGTGCACAAACTTGTGCATTTCTCTTGGCAGCACTGGTGCATACATTCAAATATACATTTACAAAAAAAAAAACAAGAATAAAATAGATTTAAATGTAAGCAGTAGTGCAAATCGGTGAAAATTGCAGTCCGTAAATTGGTCTTTTCAAACTTGTGCTGAGTGTACAAGTCTCAGCTAGATATGCAAGCTTACAAAGGATTTGGTAACTCGCTTAGGGTAACTGTAGAATTTGGTGGTTGTTTGGGAAATCGCATGATAGAAATGATCACCTGGCTCTTCAGGACAGGCTTGGGGCAGCTCTGGAGGTACTTCTTTCCTGGTTTTCAGAGCCGTAGAGGCCAAGAAGAAGGCTGTACAAAGAATAGAGGAGCAACTGATGAAGCTGGAAGTGCAGGCCACAGACCGTGAGGAGAACAAGCAGATCGCCCTGGGCACCTCCAAACTCAACTACCTGGACCCCCGCATCTCAGTAGCCTGGTAAGACCCCCACCCCCCACCACATACACACACACACATGTCGGGTAAACATATCTTTATGGGGACCACTCATTCATTTCTATGGGAAAAATGCTAACGCTAACAATGACACCCCTAACCCCTACCCAGCCCTAACCATAACCATGAGTAACCAAACAAAATACAAGTTTTTGCATTTTTAGTTTTTTCATTGCAGTCATAGTTTTTTATTAAATTGAGAAAACTGGTCCCCATAAGGGAAAAAAACAGGTATTCATCACATTGTGGGGACATTGTGTCCTCATAAGGTAAGGTATACCCGCTCCCACACACACAATCCTGGCCACCTGTTGATCACTGGGATAATATGAAACCAGTTCAACTATTTAAAGTCATAAATGAAATATGAGTGAAATTCTCCAAAATAATACATCAAAAAGCAATGTTGTCATTTGTCCAGTAGTCGCCAATCCCAGAGGCACATCATGTTTCTTTTTCAGCTTTGTAATTAAATTAATGGCTTATCATGAAACTTCTTGGCAGATGTCTTGCTTACATATTGCTCATTATGGCTCATGAAGACTAGATGTAACATCTGAAGTCGTTGGCACTTTCATAAATACTGTGGTCATCGTGATAGCTGCAAATTGCAGTTGCTTTACTGGAATTGATTAAACCGGAAACCTTGAAAATTTCTTCAGAGTCAGGGGTTTTCTCTGCCAAAGCAAACAGTAGTTCAGTGTTTGGCCTCTTTTTCTCCTTGGCTACGTCCCCAAAGTGGCAAGGTGGTACCTCTCAGTCTGTTCACAGAACCAGCAGACTAAACAATCCGGCATGGATGAGAAAGGTGTGCTAGATGCATACTTTCAGATTGTCATCTTGTTTTTGAGACGTCAGCTGGCTGGCCTACTTGCCATGCCGCTGTGGGTGGATGACGCTACAGTCTTGACCTTTAGTGTTACAAAGCGCTACGCAAATGACAAAGTCGGTTCGGAAAACATCAACTGACAAAGCACGTGACGGAGATAACAGTTTCTGGCCTGATAGTTTCCTGCTGGAAATCCTTAAACTAGTCTGGCAGTCTAGTGTCAGTTGTTGGTACCAGTTTGAGTCACTCTCGTAGCCCATTCAGTGAAACATTGAAAAATGTGTTTACTGGTATATGAAAGTGACCCATCTTGAATATCAGCTTACCGTTTTGATCCTGAAGTTGAAATTTTGGCTTTGACAATCACCTCAAGGAGTAAATAAGATACAGATCTGGAAGAACTTGTTCAGGAACACCAGGGGCTGCTCTTTTTTTTTTTTGTTTGTTTTGTTTCTTGTTGTTTTGTTTAAAGCCACAAAAACAATGGGGTTGTATGGGCACCGTAAAGACGGCCCAGTTGATGTGTTTGTCGTACACGGGAAGGAGTCCCACAGCTGTGTCAGGACGCTTCAGCTGAATGAAAATCAAGCATGGTCTGCTAATGGGATTTAGCGTTCCCGCAAGCACCTTGCACTATTTCGGGAACATCTCCTGTGCCGAGCGCTGCAGAAGCGCACGGAGTTCATTGGCCGTCATCCATCTCCGCATCTGTTTGGTCCGTTAGCGCAGGCCAGCTTTC
Organism: Mormyrops attenuatus; assembly: GCA_026777985.1. Classification (NCBI taxonomy): domain Eukaryota; kingdom Metazoa; phylum Chordata; class Actinopteri; order Osteoglossiformes; family Mormyridae; genus Mormyrops; species Mormyrops attenuatus. The sequence continues at coordinate 20,934,989 of JAODKC010000041.1, forward strand.
TCCACGGTCCCCGGGGAGGGCCTCACAAATGTCTCGCCAATCTCACGTTTTTGTTTTTACTTCCTTAACCAGGTGCAAGAAGTGGAACATTCCTGTCGAGAAGATCTACAACAAAACCCAGCGTGAGAAGTTCGCCTGGGCCATTGACATGGCAGACGAGGACTTTGAGTTTTAACTGGCTTTGGCTGTAACTTTTTCAGCATCCGGGTCCTTGAATATTGGCTTTTTTTAGGGTTATGGATTTTTGTTATATGCCCGACCTGACCAGGATTTGGAGGATGACAAAGGGGCGTGGCTAAAAATGAGATTGAAGGAGCTGAAGTGTGTGTGCGTGTGTGTGAGTGAGATGTATGAAGTGTGGAGCATCATATTTATGAAACAATGGGTTGCCACTGTTTCTTTTTAAAGCTGAAGTGGAGGGCGAAATGAGGAAGTAGTCCCAAACCGCTCGTGAGCATTTTATCTTTGGAATTCGGTTATATACAGTGGCTTGGTGTCTAACCTGCACCGCTCTGACACTCGGAAGGGTTCGTCGAGCTTGTGTATGCTGTGGTTTGATGCTACTGTATTAGCGAAACCATGATTTTTCTTAAATGTTCTTTTAACCTGTATTTTAGCCAAGATTTATTGGTGAATTCTATATTTTAATAGGAAGATGGTTCCTAAAATACACCTGCGCCTTGTGGAGATGAGAAACCAAGAATGAACCGACTGCAAAATGTGTGTGTGATTGTGTGTGAGAGAGAGGGAGAGAGGAGGTGAGTGGAATAGAGAGACAGAGCGAGAGAGAGGTGGAGGGAGAGGTGAGAGTGTGATGCGTTGTGTTGATTTTAGTTACTCTGAGCTGTGGAATTCATTCCGCAATGAATAGGTGTCAGAATCAGTATGGAAAAAAAATACTATTACAACTATGTTCTCGTTACTAGCACACAGAATGTGAATTACATGTGTTTGTTATTTTACAGTTTCAATCAGGGATTTTTTTCCTTCAATACATATGTGAAAAATATTTTCCTTTCAAGTGCATCTTCAGAACCCTATGAATTCTCTGTCTGCACAATTCTGTGTTACCATCCGATTTTAACTTCCCTTTCAGCTATTTCCAGCGGAAAGCAAAGTCTGTTACGTTAAGAAATGCCTATATTTTAATGTTCCAGTGTAGATTCGTCATGATATTTTTTTCCCTTTCAAAAGGTCAAATGAAAAGATATGTGAGAGAGATGTTCTTTGCCAAAAAAACAAAAAACAAAAATTAAAAAAAAAAAAAAGAAATTTTAAAACCTGGTAAATTTCAATTTAGGGTGTTTTTGTAATTGTATAAAGACAGAAAGGGAGAAAAAGTAACTTAATGTGAATTTATTAGTTACTCTGTATAGGAAAAGCATTAGTGAAATTAGTCAATGTTAATGCTTTATCGGATAATCCTCTTGTCCCCCCCCCGTAGGTTATTTAAAAATAAAACCCCATATAACTTTTGTTGTTGTTTTATGTGAAGGCTTAAATAACTTATATTGATAAGTCAATCAACACTGAAATTTTCAACCGGTGTTAAATGACAAAAAATGAACTGTACAACTGCACTGTGATGCAGACTAAATCGGTTGTGGGCTGATCTTACATTGTATACATGTAATTGTAAAACCGCACTTGGGGATCCACAATTAGGCAGGAGTGCACCAGGCATTGTTGGGAATGGAAACCAGGAAATGTGTAGGTGAAATCAATTCCCTTATTCAGAATTATGTCTCCCAACTTGTTTTTTAAGGGAGGAATCAATTTCTTAATTCCCTCCCCGATTTATGATGTTGAAACCACTGCTTTAAAACGGTGGGAATCTTGTAGGCAGTATATAGACCTATGTTTTAGGCTGCAGGTCACCTTGTTTTGAAGGATGGTAACATCATAAGTAGCTCTAAATAACACATTTAAAAATTATTTAATATTTAATATCATCCATCATAGTTCTTGACATCCCTTCTACCACCAGTAGAGGTCCCTGTAGCTGCTGTTTATGACTGCAGGTAATTTGGAAAGGCGCTCGTCATACTGATGATAAATTTTTCTAAATTTTAATTTCGTAATGAAACATTGTGAGGCTTCAATTGTTTTTGCAAGGACATGTGTAAGTAATTCACATATAGGCCTAAATTATACGATGTCATCAATATATTCTAGTAAATGTATCCCCTTGTATTTTCTCATCCTTAATACATGTATTATTTGATTTTTTGACATATAAGGCAACACCCAGCTTATATATAACTACCACAACAAGGATAACTGTCCTCATTATTGTCATCTTCTTTCCAATTGTACAGCTGTCTTAAAACCGTTATGTGTGGTGGGTGGGTAAATTCAACCAGTTTTTCACCATTGATAGACCTATGCAATTAATAATCACTATTGCAAAATAGGGGACTCCATGTGGCCCCATAAGAAATTATACCTTAATCTTAATATCTGTCCTGGGAATGCATAAAATGAAAATTTGGCTTACAACACAAAATTTGAGTCGTTCAATATTTATATATACATAGCATATACCCTAGGGAATCAAATGAATTCTATGACACTATACTTGTTCCAAATTAAAACTGTGTACATATGGTACTCCAGTCTTCATTTTCATAAACTGAAACAACGATATGCATTTTTTTATAATAATGGAAGAATATTAGCGCAGGCCCATGAACAGGGGTGACGCTAGAGCTTTTTGGCATTTAGCCTATTGGACCCCCAACCCAGACCACACAAATTATATTTCAATATTTTAAGGGCCCCTGTCACTCAGGAGCCGTCGGAATCCTCCTAACTTTCTCAACCCCCTCCCCCCCTTTTTCGGCACCCCTGCCCGTAAATAGTAGCAAATTCATATGGGATGCATCATATAAGGATCTTTACAACATTTTATATATTGTTACATTGTCCATATTTGCTGCATTTGTTTACAGTTAGCTAAATAGTTTTTCTGGACATTTCCTGCATTTCATTTGTAATTTCCCATGTGTAAGATTAAATTTGACTGGTCTAGGAGGGTGAAAGTAACGTCAATGGAAACGGGAATGTAAAGAATCAAAACTGGTGGTCATGTATAAAAGTGATGTGGGGTGCAGCTAAAACCAACCCAGAACAAATTGATACGAAGGTATCCAGTTTTCAGTGAAGCTTTAAAGGCCGGACGCATGCATGAAACTCCGAAATAAAAGTCGAAGAATACGCGTACGATGACCCTTCCTGGTACGCCGTTTAGGCCTATTTTATTTGGTATCTTGGCTTGGATTACAGATGGAATAAATCAATTTCGAAAGCGACATGCAGCATTTCATCCGTGTGTTCAGTTGCATATCGTTTCAATTCAGGTGAAGTGCCTTTTCTGAAAGGTACAAGATCAAATCGATCAGGGTGATGTCAAACCTGAAAAGGTGTTTCACCTCCACGCTGACTGCTATGGTCAAGCAGTAAGTATCAGAAGGTCTGGCATGAACTAATTAGTTATTCTACCCTGACAACTAACAAAAAACTATAACAAGTTGTATGTCTACTTGCTTTTATGAAAACACTACACGCAGTACATACACTGAAGTTTACATTTAACTTCCTCCTAAAATAGATGTTTGTAATTTAGATATCCGGTGGTGCTAAAATGCGCTTTTTAAGGAAAGGCTGTTGATTTTTTATTTTTTTTTACCTGGTGCAAGATGCATGGCAGGCCGAAAGACGGGGCTGTATCTTTAAGAGGTAGATCCGCCCGGCGCTTTGTTATACAGAAGGGGTCGGGGTGGGGGAAGGGCAGATGCGGCGTCTCAAGCGCACCGCCTAGCCTATGGCAGACTCTATGGAGGCTCGCTACGGGACGCCGAGGGGAAAACCGCAAAGCCTTTCTCGGGAATAAAAAAAAACAGAAGAAAACCGTCATTTTAGGCGCAGAATGATATAAACGGGCGGGTTTGGAAAGGGGTGGGATACGAGAGGATAGCCGGGGCCGGCGCAGCAATGTGCGGGGCCGAGATTGCACTGAGACGACGCATCGTGTTGCTTTTGTTGCGCCGATTACGATTTGAGAAGGTAAGGCGAAGGGTACTGGAGAGGGGGACTGAAAAGCCCGGCTCTACCTACAGCGATCGCCCCTAATCCCTCTAAAGCCGCCAGCTTGCCCCCTCCTTACGGTCCCTGCACCTCCGGCGGAGCTTCACTCCTTCCAGTGTTGTCGTGTCGGGATTGATTTATACATTTCGCTGTATTAAAAGCCACAAAACCGAGGAGAGGGACAGCAGCTTGGATATGGCTTATAGCTAACCAAGTAGCTGCATGGGAAAAGGAAGCGTTCCTTCTGATCGGCTGCGTTTCATGCACATGAAAATGCTGTACTTTACTAAAAGTCACATTTTGTCTTCGTGGGAAACGTCTTTGTATAGATAGTAGGCGACAGTAACGATTACATGACGATATGCTCATAATGTTATTATTCTCTTTTGAAGCATACAGGTATATGATTTGTACCCGGTATATTTTAGATATTTAATAACGCGTTGATCGCAACTTGTGGCCAACTTGTTTTATTTTATTATTGCTTTAATCGTGATTTCTCCCCCCCCCCTTTCTTGGCAGAGCCGTGACAGTGTCGTTTCTTTTCTCATAAATAGGTGTCCCCGTTTCAGCCACCCAGCTTGTAAATTGTTCTAAAAGGAAAAGGACAACAAACGGGGGAAATGACCATGGCCGGGACCAATGCCTTCTTCTCCAACGGACCCGGCGCCTGGATAGAGAACGACACCGAGGTTAACAACCTTTACAGGGACCTGGAGCTGGGCACCGTCCTGACTCTCTATTACTCCAAAAAGTCCCAGCGGCCGGAGAGGAGGACATTTTCAGTAAAGCTTGAGACTCGGCAAATCATCTGGACCCGAGGCACGGATAAAATCGAGGGCGAGAGTGAGTATATCCCCGCCCGATATTTCTCAATCAGAAGAAAAGTTTCTTCATTGTCATCTTCAGCTATATGATCCGATGGGTCACATGCTGAGATGAAATTACGATTTCGTTGATCATAGCACAAGACACAGTAATAAATATGAAAAACATTTAAACACGACATATTCAGTCAAGGACATAAGAGAAAAATGAAATTAAAATGTATTTGAAAAATGCAATGCAAAATATATCCATGCAGGTGTGCAAATGGCCAGTGTGTAATATGTCTGAAGCCATCGCGGCCATTAACCGTGTTTATTGACGGTGCCTGCAAATGCTGTTTGTTTATAAGGTGATGCGATCGCCCGATGAAACCGTGCTATCGGATTTGCTCGGCCTTTAGAGGTGAAGTGATGCTGCATTTCGTGCCTTTTCGTGTTCGATTGTAAAATACTTCTTTTTTTCTGATGGGGGAAAATTTAATGCTGCCTGAAATGATCAGACTGGGTGCTGAGAATTTGTGGCAGACCGTTTAATTAAGCCACAGGCTGACCTCGGTGTAAAATAATTGCATAATCGTAATTTCAGCTTGCCAATTCCAAGTATGTAATCAAAATACCGAAACACAAGAAAACTGTATGTTGGCAGTATGCCCCGTAGGCTGTACTACGTGGGTATTTTCTTTCTGTTAAGGCTTTTTTAAAGGGACGGTAGGGAGCATACAGTGTAAATGATTTTTCTTGTATATGGGAACGTGAAAATGTTTTAGCCTAGACTTATTTTATTGCGCTTGGGTGATATTATTATTGTTATTATTTAATTAGATGGGGTCCCCTGCGTTGATGTGGTAGTCCGTCCCGTCCTTCGCAGGATGTCTGGCGAGCGGCTGCACTCTGCTCCGGATGCAGCAGAGAAAAGGGAAAAAAATCTTTAACGATGCGGAGGAAAAAAAAAACAAGCGGACCTCTGCAGATGGTTGTCATACATGTGAGCTCATATCGGCCACTTGATACTCCAGATGGGGCGTTTAGTATTGGCGAATGCTGCCCATCAGGGTTTAGAAATAGCTGCAAGGCTTGCTTTTACTGGAAATGTAGACTCTCTGTGTTCCTGATTTTTCTTTCGTCTTTTTGACTGGCAGAGCAGTGTACATCCTTTCTGTTATTGTCTTACTGTACAACAATCCACAGCCGTTTCAGTAGTTAAATTATATGAGAATGTCCAGCTGTTTTCTCTGTTTTGGGCTGAGTTAGGAAAACAAAACATATTTCAGTCCAGTTTTGTTTTGGAGGTTCGTGTTTCGGACAACTAGAAGTATTGTTTTTTTTTTCCTTTTAATCACTGGTTTTAGGTGTGATCGTCTGTAAATAAAATTCACAGCCAGGATTTTGGTCATGCAGACAGTTAACATCAGTTGGGTTTATTTCACATAATTTGTACTGCAATATAACTCTGTTCTCACAGATGTCTCTTAAAGCATCTGTTTTGTATTCATTTCCTGCAGATTCAGTTCCACAAATTGTGCAGCATTAACATCTGTTGTATTTTGGATAAAATGACGGGTAATCAATAATACTGCCTGTAGGCGTGTAGATCTTATGCGTAATTATAAAGTCACACATTAAGTTTTCAGCTGTCATTAAACTTAAGTAATTGCCACACTGCAGTACCGTATTAAAAAGAGACGTGCGTTTGCGATTCAGTTTCACGCAAACTTTATATCCGTCCAGCCTGACTGTTACCGAGTGGCCGGGTAGGTGCCCCGGCTGCTCTTTTTTAGCCACTCGGGGGGCCGCAGGGAGGGTAATTTCAGACAGAATAATTTGGGGAGCAGCTTGTCACTGATCTCGCAAGAGGCTCTCCTGCAGTTTGTGAACAGCCCTGAAAGATTTTATCAGCGGTCGTTTATGTGCCGCTTACACCATAGGGTTGCTCTGCCAAGCATCAAATCAGTTTGACCTGTTAAGTTATGGAGGCTGAGAATAAGATTTTATGTGAAGACTACATGGTTTTTCCTTCTGTCGGGCCTGAGACACAAACCTGGTTAATGGCTGTGTTTAAAAAAAAAAAAAAAATTTGCTGCTGGTACATTTGTGAAATAACTCTTTGGTGATTCATTTTGGTCACATTAATTTATCATCTGAAGAACTTGTATGTGGAGTAATTTGTGGCACCGTGGATGGTTGTCTGTTCAGATCCCAGGATTGGCAGAGTTCTTTTCCGGTTGAGTCCTTGAGCAAGACCCTTAACCCGTAGTTGCTACAGGGACTGGATAAAAGTCTTTGCTTAATAAATGTAACCTCTGGCAACTTTTGGGAAGTTTAGGTGTAATACAGCAATCTGTCATTTGTGTGTTAAAGGATGGGGTCTGAACAGCTCTTTAGATCCCCCCAGAGACACCAGATTCCCCCCCCCCGGATATTATTGTGTGTGTGTGTGTGTGTGTGTGTGTGTGTGTATGTGTATATATATTTATTTCTCCTCATGTTTGATCACTACCTTTATCTGCTTATCCCCTGATAATTGTAATCTTTAAACTCTTTAAAAGGTTAAGATAACTGTTGAAATCAGGTCAATGCCAGGTCAAAGGGCCCATCCATCCTAGGTGGTTGTGGGTAATACAGACGCTTCTCTACTTACGAAAGAGTTACGTTCCGAACGGCCGTTCATAACTTGAAATGTTCGTAAGTTGTTATTCAACATCATTTTAAGGGTAGGGGTAGCGGCCAGAAGTTGTACTAGGCGGAATTGGTTGCAGGAAAAAATTTTGATGTTGCGGACGGGAAACGGGAGCCAAAGGAACACAATTTGGACTTAGTCCTCTTTGTTCGTATGTCTGAAAGTTTGTAAGTTGAAAGTTCGTAAGTAGAAGAGCTTCTGTATTCACCATGTGAGTCTAGCCTGATGTTAAGGAAGCCAGTCTGAAAGTGGCAAGGTGTCCTCTGTAATCAAGCTGTGCCTCTTTGCCACCTTCCTGGAGATGCGGGCAGACATCCCCGCCTCAGGATGCACATAGACAGTTCAATTGGGAAAACGGTGAATCAAACGTGTGCATTTTGGCCACAGGTTCAGTCGGCGCTCGTCACCGGGAAGATCCCGTTCTTGGGACTTCTTTAAAGACCCGAACAATGGCATCGTTTGTTTTTTTTGTCTACATTTAATGATAATTAAATTGGAGAAATTTTAAAGTAATGTCGGTCATTTTTAATTTTTTTTTTAAATGTGATTGTGGTTTATTTTTTGGCTGTGTTCTCTATCTTAAGTCTGTCTCCATTACAATGCTCTCTTTTTGCTTTATATGTGGCTTTGGCATTATGTCATCATTAATAATGATGCCTTGCCACAATAGCAGAGGGTATATTTTGGTACCCAGTGGTCACTGGTCACTTTTTTTTTGAGTTCCTAGGTGAGGTATATGTAGTCAGAGGAGGTGGACAGGGCCACCCCGCCTGTATGCATCGTTCTGGCGGCCAGATGCATGCAATGTGAGCAAGTCATCCTGCAGTGAATTAGAGTGGGTTCTGAATAATGTGCCATTGTTAGGTTGGGGTTGAGAAGGACGCATCTTAATGGGTTGTAGCATGGGTCCTGTGATGGGACGCACCGTGTGACATC
>JAODKC010000041.1:20964452-20977236 GCA_026777985.1 Mormyrops attenuatus
GGGAAGACCCAGGACACGCTGGAGGGACTATGTCTCTCAGCTGGCCTGGGAACGCCTCGGGATTCCCCCAGAGGAGCATGGATGAAGTGGCTGGGGAGAGGGAAGTCTGGGTCTCCCTGCTTAGACTGCTGCCTCCGTGACCCGACCCGGATAAGCGGTGGATAATGAATGGATGCAGTGATGCTGTGGTGATATTTAAGTTCTGCTTTGCAATACTGACAGGCTGTATTTTCATTCAGTCTTAATGTGAAGTGCTTCCACACAACTGAAGCTCTCTAATTTTTATTGGGACCCACATCTTTTATGCGCCGTCCTCTTTCTCCCATATTGTAATCGATTCGGAAAATTTAAATTGGTGCTTTTTAATAATCGAGTTTAATCACATAATCATGATGGAACTAGTGTGCACCTTTAGGGACGTTGTCATGTATGTGCGAGGAGTGGTTTAAGCAGTGCATTCTGGGTTTGTCCTTGCAGGGTACAGGTCTGTCCCACTGAAGAACAGCTACAGCGAGGACCTGGAGCTGGCTTCCCTTCTGGTGCACATGGACATCATCAAAGGCAGAGTAAGGAACTTTACTCGACCTGTTGTGGGGGTGCAGGGGACTGAGCAGGATGAATCCCTACCAGCCACATCTCTCCCTCTATCCTTTCCTGAGCAGCAAGAGAACACGGAGATGACCGGTGTCCCCCTGGGGGCCACAGCAGCGGTCTCGGGCCACATGGGCAGGGACAGACTGGCAGACGTGGCCTCCCTGTCCACCGGTGCCTCCCTCTCCCCGCTGGCCGCCTCCCCTGGCCAAGCCCTGGCCTACCGGGGGCACGAGGGCTCCTTCGAGGCCCGTTACCAAACACCCCTGGATGAATTCCGGGTGTCCCAGGAACCTCTGCTGGACCACATTGATGCTCAGAACAGACGGTATGCTGGCTTCCCTATGTGTGTGTGCGCAGAACAATTCAATTGTCACACATTAATAATCATCCACTGGCAAATTCACTATTAACTGCCAGGAATGTACTGCTAATGGGTTTAGTCTCCATCAGCCTGAACTCGGAGGTTTCTAGAATAAGCAGCCTTGTGTAATGTCACCATTGACAGATTGTCTGCTGTTCCGTTGTTTTCAGCCATCTGTTCTCAGATTACATGCATATAATAAGATAAGATATATTTTATTGATCCCAGGGGGATCCCAGATGTTTTGGAAGTAAATGTATTACCAGGTCCTGAATATTTTTGTGTTTTTTTTTTTTTCTCCCCCCATTCAGACTGAACCGCAGGACTAAAGTTGGTGGAGAGAACAGGGTGTAGGCTGAGAAGCAGCTGATTTCAGTGGACCACTGGAACCTTGGTCGCCGATGGCGGTGGTCTTGTAGAGAAATGTTGTGGCGCTAGCCAGTCTCTGATCCGCCCCCCTCCCCCCATCCCCCCATTTAAACTGTGCTTTGACACTTGTGGGCACCAGACACCCCCCCTCAGATGGTGTTCCGGAGGACCCTGCGCTTAAACACAGGTGTAGCGGATTTCACGCCTGGGAACCTGGGAATATGTATGCATCATGTTTCTCATTTTCCAGGTGCCCCCCCCCCCAGCTCAGTGTCTACCAGGAAGTGGAACCGGGAACAGCTAACCTGCTCTCTGAGAGCTGCCTTTTCCATGTTTTTTATTTTTCTTTTATTTAAACTTTACATTTTTTTGTCTCTAAATGTATGTTAGGAAATAACTTTCCATTCAGCGCGTGTCTCGTCACCGAACGCAGTGCGTTCAGCCTGTCCCGACGCAGGCAACCCCCGGGTGGACCTTGGAGGATGTAAACAGGAAGTGGAGCTTCAAGGGGAGCTCCAGGAAGGAGCTGTTTGTGCCGGAAGCCGTGATCTCAGGAAGGACGGGGCAGGCTCACTCTCTTAAAGCACTAATCCCGTAAAATACATTAAAAAAAAAAAAGAAGCGAAATATAACCAGGAGGAAAACCGTAGGAGGCCCGTTTGGAAATGTACGTGTTTGTGGTCTGGAAGACTGACCATGCTCTATGACTTCAGAGGAAAATTATCTGAAACCAATTTGGGAACTAGCAGTGTAGTTTTTTTTTCTTTCTTTTTTTAAATAGCATTCCTTCCTTTATTTTTCAGTAATTAAGTTCCCCTTCCCATACGATCACCATTTTACAGATTCAAACAATGTGGGGATCCAGCCCAGCGACCACAAGTGCTTTAATTTTTGCCCCCGGCGTTTGCTTAACCTGAAATTATTGTTGTGGCTCATTCCCTGCATGAGCAGCCCCTTCGTTTCAGTCAGCTGAGAGCCAAAGCCCTTTTTTTTAGTTTTTTAAAAAACCTCCTACACCAACAAGTTAAGTGGACTTCATTTTCGTGGCCCGTCCTTGGAGGGCGGACTTCATTTTCGTGGCCCGTCCTTGGAGGGCGGACTTCATTTTCGTGGCCCGTCCTTGGAGGGCGGACTTCATTTCATGTCGACGTACGGCTACAGGTGCCTTGGACACTTTTTAAACATAATCACCCTCCATAATCTTTTTAATCGCAACGGCCCTGCATCCAACTAGCCACTTACTGTTGTATGGTTGGAGATTTGGTGTGCCTTTTACTGGATAAGTGCTGGCTGTAAAGTATTAAACGAGTTTGAAAAATAAACTGCAGGGTTGTTCCATAAAGGAAGGACCAATATAAATTTTTGGAGGCCTACTTATGAATTATTTGCACTGCTTTTGCTTATTGTATTATTTTATTGTTCTGTTCTCACAGTAATGGTCATTGTTAAAGTTGTGCTTTAACAGAATTCCCCAAAGTAGCAGTAGCTGTCTTCAGCCAGCAGGTGTCTCTGTATCACAGTAGTGGAACATCAGTTCTGAATGTAAAAAACAAACAAAAGTCTGTACTGGTGTCTTGAGCCATTAAACCTGCTTTGTACAGTTACAATGGTTTTTTTTTGGTCTGACAGTATATGGATGAGATTCCTTCGGTTATGCAAGCTCAGAGGAAAATCCCCGCACACTTACTCTAGCTGTGGCGTAGCATAAACGGGATCAAAAGAGAATTACGGCCGTTTGTTTGTTTGGAGGATATCACAGGAAACGATGTGCTGGTTCATAGTGGTGAAGCGTGTGCCAGGGAACATTCAGTTCTAACAGAAGTGGGGTGATGGGGAAATAAGACTGCAAACCAGCTCCAAAGTAACTATTCATGAATATCATACAGGAGAAGTACCTGAGCTGACGCGCACAGTAAGTTTAAAGGCATTTCTCTACGCTTCTTCCACAGTGCTATATGGGATCTTTCACCAGTTTTTAAATGGGAGTATTCCAGCAAAAGCCATACAGCTTGAGGATTCAGTACTGGGTAGCCAGTGACTGCAAGATTCAGAACTTTTTAATCTTCATTCTTGCTTTGCCACTCACATCTAAAATTTTAAAAAAAGCAACCCCAACCGTAGTGGTACAAATTCAGTGAGCCTCTATCACTCCAATGCTTTTGTGTAGGGTGAATATTTTGAGCATGGTGACATGCCCACCGTGTAAGCCTGTCCAACTGACACCAAGTGGCCACATGTAAAGGCCTTCCCTCCAGCTGTATCCATCGCCTCGTCTCCATACGTCAAGCCTCCGTGAGCCCAGTCAGGCCGCACATGATTTCCCATCTCGATCACAGAAGGCACAAGTACTCTCGCTCCTGTCGCTGACCTGTCTGCTTTCTTGTGCCTTGCATACTTAACTTTGACATCCTGTTTTCAATTAAATGTTTTGTTCGTCTGTGCTTTCTAACTGACGAAAATCTTTACAAAATCTTTCTGTAATGTGCCTAAGCTGTGGGGGGTGAAATAATTTGATTTTACCTTTCACATGAAAGATATTCAAGGCTGAGAAATAAAATATTCATTCAATTCCATGGCTGTCAACCTTTCGTTTGTGAGGCTAAGCTACATAAATTTAGTTCCATGTTAATATTTTTCAGCAAAAAGACAACCATATTTCTCAGTAGTTATACTGTTTATTCTGGAAATAGATCTGTAAAAATGATACAATAGGCCTAGGTATGCTTGAAATCCAGTAAAACTGACATCTTACACAGTCGTCATACTGAAGAGATTCTGAAAAATCCAGGATAATGGAAAACTGTTAAACTGTGCTAAATTACGGACTGCTAAAATGTACGAAATGCAGTAAGCTGCTTCTAGACACCAAGTTACTTGACGACACGTGCTCCAGTTCCTAGTGTACCCTACAGTCTTCCGGAAAAAGTCTCTTGATCCACGGTCCAGTTTGATCCTCGAGCTGGGACTGACCTGGTCTACCTACTCGTCTTAGCACCTTTCCTCCACGTGTCGGCTGAAGTCCTAACCCCTCTATCCCTCCCCGCCAAGCACCCTTGAGGGGGGACGCTAACCGCCATACCCTTCCCAGCTGAGGCCAAGCCAGTGGCCTATCTGTGTGCTTTTTGAGAAAGGGGATGTCTGTGCGGGAGACTGGCCTCCCAGCAATCCTACCACAGTCACAAAGGCTGTCACCAACAACACTCCCAAAAAAAAAAAAGGCCATCTGTAAACCCCAGGAATTCTCTTCTTCACCGGCCGCGGTCCGTCTGTCAGTCTGTTCCTGGAGCACACAGACACTCACGGTAAGTCTCCATTATAGGGCACAGCTTGGAAGACAACAAGAGGAATAAATTTCATCTTCCAGTCCTTTAGGTCTTTTGAACAGAGTGCACTAGACCGCACTGCTTTGCCATGTGATGGCTCTGACACACTTTGGGATATTTACAACTGAGCTAAATGTGTCATGGAAAGCTTCCCTGTCTGGACATGCTATCTGCTCTATACGTCGATTTCCTGCGACGACGACTCCCTGCTTAACTCTTCAGCATATTTGTGCATGTGAGAGCACAGATTGCTACACACAAGTCTTAAGACACAACAATCCATCTGATTCACTTATAATAGCAGTATAACAGAAATTAATATAATGTGATGCAGTCTGATATACATCCACATTTGGTTTCCACAGTCTCCTTTCATGATGATTTTTCTGCTTTTATGGTGGCATCAAGTATTCAGATTGGTGTTAGCAAGACCATGAGTGTTCAGGAAGATGAGACCTCAGTACATAATACATTTAGTCTCACTACAACCACCTGAAAATGTCATGAACACGTTCAAGTCTCACCTTCCTTGGTACTTGTAGACTGGGCTTCTGTGATCTGTGGACTTCTCGTCACACCCTCGCCGAGTGGTTCCTGGTTCTGCCCAATCGCCTGTCCCACATCAGCCATTTCTTCTGCCTTGTCATCTGGGAGCAAGCCGGAGCGCGTAGCAAACCACCGCCGGACAAGGTCTTCATCAAGCCGACTGGCTTCTACCAGCCCCTTGACGTGCTCCTCCTCCAACTTTCCGTGGGAATTCAGGTGCTCCTTCAGCACCTCAGTATCGCCCTTCTTGTAGTCCTCCTCTTCAGCCATTTGCTGGTAGCTTTCAAGCCACTTCAGCTGTCCATTCTTGTACACGTACCGGCTATCCCCGAACCAGCGCACCACCTCTGGCCTTGGCAGCCCCGTCCTGGCGATCAGCTCCTCATACTGTGGGCTGCTGGGCCACTGGGTGCGGGCAAACACTTGTTTCAGCAAATGCAGCTGGTCCGGGGTCTTTTTGCCACGGGTTGACGTAGATAGATGCGGGACTTTTGGATTCTCAGCCTGTGTGGGTGGGCTGGCCTCAGCTTCAGGTTTGCCGTTGGATTCAGTAACCTTCAGCATTTTCAGATTTATCTTGATGGGGTTCACTTTGGGTTCAGACCCAGGAGTGTCTTCCTTCTGCTTGTCATCCTTGGTTTGCTGCTGTGTTGATGTCCCCTGTGAAGGGCCATCTTTGCCATCTTTTACTACAGTGTCCTCTTCCACGAGATTTTCATCATCTTCCTCTTTCTCTGCCTTTTCAAACTCTTCCTTTTTCTTCTCAGCTGCTGCCTTCTTCCGACGGTCAGAGAACCAGCCGTCAATCTCACGCCGGGTCATCTTGGTCTCAGCACGCAGCCTGTCGACTTCCTCAACAGGGGGCGTGGGGTTCTGCAAGAAGCTGGCCTCGAGGGCCCGTATCTGTTGAGGGTCCCGTTCCTTGTAACGGATGGCAGTGAAATCTGGCGTCTGCTGCCGAGAGACCCGGCGAGATGGAGCAGGTGGAGATGTCTGGTGGTGATGCTGCTGCACTGTGCTCTGTGAGGACTGGCTGGATTTGGGGATTTCTGCAGAGGTGGGGCTGTCGGCAAAGTCGAGGAGGGAATTCCCGCTGAAGAGGCCTCCTGTGCTGGAGCGCGCGCCCTTCAGGTTGCGATAATGGTAGCGCCGGTCACTGAACCACTTGCGTACCTCCCGGACCGTTAGGCCAGTGATTTTGGTGAGCCGCTCCACCTCCTCTTGATTGGGGAACTGGCAGCGAATGAAGCTCTGTTTGAGGGCGCTCAGCTGCTCCTGCGACTTCTTGTTCTTGTAGAAGCTGGGGTCCAGAAAGCTGCTAGGGAGCGTACGTGAGCTGTGGGTCATGCTGAGGACAGGCGGCAACGCGTCTGCCGTTTTCTCGTCACCGCTGACACCAACAACGTCATCAGTGGAGCCTTTGTTAGCATCACTGCTGCCATTACCAGTGCTGGTGGTGCCGTTACTGCTGATGCTGTTGGCTTCACCACCTTTGCTGCCATGGCTGCTGCTGCTGCTGTTCCCACTGCTAACGTTAATAACACTGGTGTGACTTATAGTGCCGCTGGGGGTGATGCTGGTGCTGGAGGTACTGCTGCTGCTAGTGCTGCTGGTGCTACTGCTAGTGCTTGTTGTTGAGCTGCTGGTGCTGGTGCTGCTACTGCTTCCACTGGGAGTAGTCATGCTGCTGCTGGTTGTACTGCTGCTCGTAGTACTACTACTACTATTACTACTACTACTACTACTGCTGCTGCTGCTGCTGCTGCCACTGCTAATAATACTGCTATTAGTACTGATGATGACACTGTTGCCGCCACTGCTGCTGCTTTCAACAGTGCCCACCACCATGCTGACCCCCTTGTCCGCCACCAATGCAGCTGTGGGCCTGGCTTGCATCAACGGCTTGGCAGCCATCTGAGGCTTGGGGGTGACTGCCAGGGCCACAGGGGCACTGCTGACTTGGAGACCATTAGCGACCAAAGGCTGTGTGACAATCACCCCACCCTGACCAACCAGGCTGCCCTGCAGGATGTGGGGAATGCTGTTGTGGCCCAATGAAGCTGGCAGGACAGTGATGGTGTGCTGAGCAGGGCCATGGTGGGTTTGGCGTGGCTGTGGCTGTTGAGGAACGGGAGGAGCCGTCTGGATAATAGTGTTGAACATCTTCCGGCGGGCGTCCTCGATTTCCTCGGGTGACCAGCTGATTCCCTGCTTCAGTCGCTGTGCGGTGAACCAGATCTTGATCTGTTCCTCAGGATACTTGGTGACGACGGTCAGGTAGCAGAGCTCAGCTTTGGTTGGGTATGGGAATTTACTGAAGGACGTCTTTAAGAAGCTGCTGTTGTCCATGGCGGCATCATAAGTGGGAATACTGCTCAGGGGAATCATCACCTTGGGGAGGTTCCTAGAGCTTGTAGTGGATGAGGAAGAAGAGGACGAGGCGGATGAAGAGGCCGTCATAGTGGCCGACTGCTGATGAAGGGTCCGGTTCTGCACCACTGACACCACCTGGGTGATGGCAGTCTTGAGCACAGGTAGAGTTCCGGAGCCATTCACAACCTGCAAGGCTGTTGGAAGAGCAGGCTTGGTTGCTGCTCCATTGTGAACTATGGTGGGGACGTGTGTTACTGCTGGCGGCTCAATCTTCTCTGCTTCCTTACTGTTGATAGTATCTAACTCATCCACACCATGAGACACCACGATCCTCTTGGGCTCAGACTTGCCCTTTAACATCTTCATGATAGGCGTCTTGGTGATGGAGATCTCAGACTCTTTGGATCCCTCGTTCACCACCAGACTCTGCTCCACAGTTATCCGCCGGTCTCTTTTCTTCACCTGCAGTGTGGTGTTGACTGTACTGGGGTGGGCATGGGCATTATGCAGGGCCAGCCCCTCGAACTTTGCCGCTGACACTCCACAGTCCAAACAGAAGAAACTGGGCTCAGCCCGGAAGTCAGCATGGACGTTATAAACATGGTCCAGAAAGAGGTTCAGGTCATGGGATTCAAAACCGCATGGTCGACATGTGTATGTGCCTCCTTCTCGTTGTGTATTGCCCTTCTCAGAGCTGGAGGCTTCACTGGCCTCCTGAGAGCCTTGTCCACAAGAGTCCTCTCCAGAATGGAAGATAACAGGACGAGAAGACGTACAGTCTGGCAGGCCCTCCTCCTGTTCCCTGTCGTCCTGCGTGTGCATGGTCTTCACCGGGATCATACATGGGATAGTGGATTTCCTCTTGCTAGCCATGGCTATGAAAAACAGAGGGGTATTTGAATATGAAGTGGCAGGGTGTGTTTGGTTTTAAATGTAGAGCTGGTGTTTCCAGTCAAGGACCAGCCATTAAGTGACCGTAGTGTTCCTGCATGACCTTTCCGTAACCTCCAAGGTTTCTTCCCCTATTCAGGCCTGTTTTCAGCACTGAGAAGCCAACCTACAAGGAAAATCGAAAATGAAAACATCATGTGGCAACATTTTGGCAAATGAAACGAGAGAACTACTGGATACACATTAAGCAAATCTTCGTTGACCATAAATTTGGATTGCGCCCCTGTATATTTAACAAAAACAAATGCAGAAATGGGGGATTAAAGCATTTAGTTGCGGCACTGAGCTCTCGACGGTGCAGTCATTTAGCGGTTTACTTCATGCCAGTGACATTTTACTGACGGTGCAGAATGTGAGAGAACAATCACATTTTCCAACTCGATCTGCCCACTGCCTTCCGCCGCCTGCTTATTTAAGTTGTCTGCTCTGCTCCACCTTATTTACCACATCAACAGTGAACAACAACCAACCAAATCTAGATCACAAGCTGGCAACAACATCACGGCACATTAACGAGTAAGCAACTCTCTCTGTGCGGCAGTTCCCTAATTCATTTTGGGAACCTCCTATATCACAACTGTGTTGGAACATTTGTTATTAAAACTGTCATATTGCTTTTTCAGATCCAAATAATCTGTCCAAAGCTTAGCTTCTCCATGGCTGACTCCGACCAGAATAACTTGTTTGTAAGATGAATGGATGAATGACCTTCACCAACTCCTTTTCACCACCATACATGTAACTCTCAGCTATATAAATGAATGTCTTGTTTCTTAAAAACAATAGAAGAGAGAACATTATCAAGTTATAATTTATTGCAACTAGAAAGCGCTTTCAATCTCAGTGGTTCAGAGGACAAAACATAACCTTAATTGATTCTTTTTCACCTGGATCTCCAAAGAGGACGTTCCCCTTACAGCTCAGAGTCATTTATTCAGTCAGTAGACACATTATGGATTCAATGGGTCTCTTATCACCAACTGATGATTTTCGATTTTTTATAAACCCATAATTGAACCATCATCCAAATATAACTCAGCTGTGGTGTTAATGTCCAGTAAAAAAAAAAAAAAAAAGGAATCTACAGGGAGAGAAAGACTAGGGGATAGACCCAACGAGCTTCCACACGTAAGCACGCCATTAGTAAGAGGAAGGCACAGCTCACCTAACGTAGTCGACAGTGATGTTTACCGCTCCATGAGCCGCCTTCCTGCCAAAAATCTGGGTCACCTCCATCTTACCCTCTAATCCCAGTTTGCCAGCACGTTAATTTGTTCTGCTTGCAGAAAGGTCGTGGCACACTTACACCAATGCGCCATTAACCCTACGAAGGACGGAGATGCCAGATGAATGCAGAAAACCCAGACCCACAAGCTCTGCAATGCCTGTGCAAGAGAAGGCCTCATTCCGCTCCAGATCTTCTCTGATCTTTTGATAATCTGTATCATGCATTTTCATCAACCAAAACAACCAAATCAAAAGCAAATCAAGCACAGTGACACTTCCAAGATTCACCACTAAAGTCAAGAATAATCATTGAATATATAAGGAATAATATAGAGTATATTGAAATAGTTTCAGCGGTATTCATGTTTCTGACAAATTCATGGTTTAGACAAATTTAGTTTTTCCCCCATTAAAAAGAAAAATTTATCATAATAAATTCTCATACATATACACACACAACATACACCACTACAGACTACCAGAAAAATGCTTGTTCCCAAATGCAGGTTGTTCACACAGATATTCATAAAAACTACAACCATCATGACAAATCGTCCATCTACACCTTGAGACATTTAAAGTGAAAATTCTAGTTCACAAATGCACAGAATGGATCAATGTCTGGTACAAGTAACTGTGACTTTTGGTGGGGATATCAAAGTAGTTCAGTGCTACTAGGACAACTGCAACTCAGGCAGGAAGGGGATGCAATAAACCTGAGCACAATCTGGCGTGAAGGAAGGGGTTAAGGGAAACCCAAAACAAAGGGTCATAAAAGTATTCCTCATTAGGCTTTGTGCAAATGAACAAGGTGCATAGCCTCATCAGAAGCCACCACACATAACGGTGTTAGAAGAATGTAACGGTGCTCAATGATGCCTTTTCTTGTCAAACCGAAATCAAAATTGCTTTATTAATGGGCTGACTGACAGGATGTCATTAGCAGGATTAAGCTCTCGGTGAGGAAGCAGGAAAACATTCCCCCTCGTGGAGCACGGAAAACATTTGATTTGAAACTTCCGCACCGCCTGAACATAGTGCCCCCTTCAGCAGAACTGGGGTGAGCGTAAACGGAAGTAGGCATCCTCCTGGACATTATGAGCAGTATTTCAATTCAGGGCCTGGCCTATTCTTTCTGCACCACTGTCGGCGTTTGGTTATCGTGAGTGACATGAAGCTCAGGTAGGCCTCCTGCATCCCTGACCAGAACACAACTTCAGCTCACCGTCCACCACTAACATTATTCTCCGACAAGCACGATAAAGCAAGAACCATGATGGACTGGGCTACATTGGCCAGTGCTGTTCTGTTATTCTACTGCAATCAAAGCCCAGACATGTGTGCTGACTGAAAGGTGGTAATTTAATTTTTTTTTTTTTAATTATACATACTCAATAAAAACAGTGCCTAGTTAAGTTAGTGATATATCACAATCATATTCAGTTTACTGACTAATTAAAAAAATGTTTTAATGTAAATCTATCTTGTTTTGTCAGCTACACTAAAATTAGGCTAGCTAGCCCATAAAACAACAACAGACTTTAACTTCAAATAAAGACTTGTATATAGCTAGCTTAACATTTAAATTCCAGAGTAATGGCGTTGACTGAGGTTGTCTAAGTATTCTTTTTTATTTTATCGGGAACTGCTGCTCCGAAACGTAAACTTCATGAACACGTTGGGCAAAAAAATTTTTTTCCTTGACTACAAGATGACGCAATATTTAACGTATGGCAAATGCCATGTTAGAAGGATCTGAATGTGGGCGGTCTGTGGCCCCAGCATTTCCAGGTATGGAAGAGAGACAAAATGTTCACAGGTTATTGTGCTCTGTAACATTTAATTTGCTAATGGTAATACGGTGGTATGACTCGAGACAGCTCAGAATGGCTTAAAGGTGGGGGGTATGGAAAACATAAGGTGTAGTACGGGCGAGTGCACAGACAGTGGAACCACAGAGTGACGGCGGAACAGGAAGGGAACGCGGTGTCCTACAGAGGCAAGAACTGCCCCCGAAGTCAGCCTTACTGCCCCACCGAAGCTGTTTGGTTCCGCATGAGAGGGCACAACCCTGGCAAGGCGCAAGGGTCATATGACAAAGGCTCAATGACCTGGACCCTCGAGGGGAGGGTCCAGGCCCGAGCGATATGAACGTTTACAGGAGCTGAGTGTGAGGGCTGAGTTGCAGGGGGGAGGGGTGGAAGCGAACATGAGCGGGGGGTGTGAGTAGCTGTAGAGGAGGCAGTCCAAAGCTTCGACAAGGAATTTTCTACCACATCACCCCCCCACCCACTCACCCACCCACCGCTGCTGCCACCACCACCAGACTCCCTCCCTCCCTCCCCTCCACTCCCCTCCTACTCCTCCTCAGCAAAGTCCAAAGCTTCTGGAATTTTCCTCTCTGAACCGAACGGCTGTCTGGAAACCTGAACTAAGCAGAAGCTTGTAAACTGCGTCAATTGCCCCGGACAAGGGCATCTCTGAATCCGACCATTAGGACACAATGGCAGACCCCAGCACAAACAGCCCATAGCCAGTGTTCATTCAGATGTTCTGAAACTCCAATATAAAACTGGGAACATATTCATGTACACGACTGTCTATTTTCGGCCAGGTGAAATCAAACACTTGTGCTATATATGGTTCAGGCACACAGTGGGACGTATGCCATTTTCGTGTAATTTCACGACAATACCACTCACTGCCGTATTTAGAGTTCACTGCCGCCTTTGTAGTCATGGAGAAAATTCCATGCGTACCGACAGCAAAACTTGCAAAATGCAGGCCTTATGCATGCGTGTGTCCACCTGATCTGATCGTGACTTTCCTTCCAAAATGGTTTACCTTCGTTCGGTGGTAGCGACCCCCCTCCCCCCACCGTCTCTCCTCTCCAAGTTCGGCCCAGTCCACAGGGAAACAGGTCGGCAGCGCTACTGATGTGTTACTGTCCCCATGGCACCCCCCCCCCCCCCCGGCCCCCCCCCCCCCCCCCCCCCCCCCCCGGACTTAGGAACAAAACCCCACTGTTAACCCCCCCCCC
>JAODKC010000041.1:20986291-21009783 GCA_026777985.1 Mormyrops attenuatus
CCCCCCCCCCCCCCCCCCCCCCCCCCCCCCCCCCCCCCCCCCCCCCCCCCCCCCCAATGCTCATAGGGTTAGGTGACATGGACCAAAACCATACCTCAATATTTTAGACATAGTAGCGATACACGATATATACTATATGAACAAAAGTATTGAGACATATCTCTCAATCACTGAACAGAACTGTCTAGTGAAATTTAAACAACAGACATCTAATAGAAAATAGAAGACCTGCTAATGATTTTCTTTATAAGTTGATATAAATAGATTTTTGTGGGATAACTTAACTTCATTCATTTACCCATTCATCCACTCATCTTCAGTCTGCTGGTCTGGAGGGACACCCCATCATCCACAGCATGTCCTGGTTCTGGCTCAGGGTGTCAGCCCATTGCGGCATGCTTGGGAACAGCTCCGATGGAAACCATCTTATCAGATACTCAAACATCCTCGGCTGGCACTTTTACCCTAAATTAAACAACTCTACCTGTTACATAAGCTGACTTGGAAAGAATTCATGGCCAGTGGTTATACAAACGAATAAGGAAATGGAATCATGGCAAATAATTAAATTACTATTCACGTACTGGGGGGCATGGCCTCTTTTGTATACTGTTTTACAGCAATTATGTACGAAAAGATTTTATTTTGCCTTAAGTCATTTGTTTTCAGGTGTTTAAACTTCTCATTAATATAAAATATTTCGTCATACAACTCCTGATGTGTTGCCCAACGGAGCTGCGCGTCGCTAGGTTACGACATCCGGGGTTTATCCCCGGTTCTCTCGTTCGTATTTAGCCCCGAATGCCCCAGTCCAGTGACGCCTACTTCGCACTTTTTAAAGTTTTAAGGTGGTGCTTAATAAAATGAATTTCTAAAGCAGGTGACTTCAGGATGAATTGTGCCGACAACACTGAATTGTTAGAAAACAATAATCTCACCCAGAAACTGATTAATCATATTTTAATGCTTCAAAATAGAAATGAAAATGATTAAAATGTGTTTTCAATATTTCGTTCCTTCAAGGACAAAAGTACACATTTTCAGTAGCGTAAAATACACACTTATTTGTATTAACTTCTGTACAAATGCATCTCAAAAGTATATCTTTATTAACTATAACAGCTTAACAGCCACTGCGCAGGCACCAATCATCACATGCAGCTGGTGTGGCCACTTTTCCGTCTGTCATATTCAAGGCAGGCTGGAGAGTGCAGCTATTGCACCATTATAAATTTAAATCATTTGAACCAGTCCGGCATGTTAACCGGCGCCAGTGAGCGTCTAGTTTTTTTGGGGGAGGGGAAGGTTGTTATTCAGTTGGGGAACGGAAACGTAACAAGGTCCGATTACAGACTTTTTCCCGGCTCGACCAATGCCGTCAGCAGTGGGTGTACTTTCCGTGGGGTTTAAGTTTAAAATTTAAACATTGCATCGCGTTTGAGGAAACACTAAACCGGTGGATGCTGCCAGCTTTCGGGATGGTGCTATCGCAGTGCTTGGAGGATCTGCCCACTTCGAGGCAAACGCGCAGTGGAAAGGACGCGCAAGTTCAGGACTTGTATAATGAGAGACACCGGCTTGCTTTGGAGGAGCTGGTTTCGGGAAGCAAGGAATCGTACTTATCGTTCTTGAAAAAAGAGGGAATCCCCAGTTTCCTCTCCGATGAAGAGATACGGCGCATCTGGCAGTCAGCCGTGGTGCCGGAGTGCGTGTCTTTAAGCGGGGATGACGCCTGCCTGGAGCAATCCGTCAACAGCTCGATGAACTGCTCTTCGGTCACCTACTTCCCCGACGTCTCGGACGTAGATCCCCCGGAGCTGGAGCTGGGCTGGCCCGCCTTCGGGTCTAGCGCTTCCCGGGGAGTTACCCGAGCCGTCGCGCACTTTCAGCCCAGCTACGGCGAATGCATTTACAGCTGCAAGGAGGCTGTTAGGCGCATGATTAAAAGCGCAAAAGAGGTACAGCTGTAGCACGGCTTCGTGCAACTTTATAACATGCCTAATTATTCATTATTGCAGTGAATTTTTCTTTCAATAGACAAAACTTCCCTTATTAATGAAATGCCAGCCCTTCGATTTCAGGTAGTTTCACCACTCTTCGCTTAATACCCGCTTAACTTATGTTTTTGGGGTTGGTTAATGGGTCGAGACCGGATAAATTTAAACCATGATCGCTCATGGGAGTCTCTCTCAGTGCGTTTGCTTGGCGGCCTGACCGGCTTTTAATTAATACAGGTGATCGCGATCGTCACGGACTCCCTAACCGATCTAGACATACTCGGAGATCTGAAAGAGGCGTGTACGGGACGTCGGGTCCCCGTGTACATCCTGCTGGACCAGTCCTGTACCCTCTCCTTCCTGCAGATGTGCACTAATCTCAGTCTCCGTCTTGACAACCTACAGGTAGGGACTGTAGACCCAATTGTCTTTCTCTAAAAAATAATTAGGCAATCGGAGATTTTTTTTTTATCTAGACAAAAATGAAAAAAGTTGTCATGTAATCTAGGGTCAAAATACTTTTTCGGATGAAATTCATTATTGCATCGTTTTCCACCGTTGACGTCGATGTCCATTTGCGGACGTCTAGTTAAGTTAATAGGCATGCCTATAGTGTGTGTGTGTGTGCGTATGTAGTATATATGTTTGTGAAATGATGGTTGTGCTTAGTTATTTTTCCCGAATTTCTTTTTCCCCTTAAATGCAATAGGGAACGACAGAACAAAACCGAATGAGCAGGGCAAATGTATTTTATTTATAAACAGACTGTAATACGTACTCCTCTATATCATGAAGCACATGCGGGTGCGAACAATAAGTGGAGCGACATACTTTATGCGGTCCGGAGCGAAGATTGTGGGCAAAGCTAACGAGCGCTTCATGCTGATCGACGGAAACAGAGTGGCAGCTGGATCGTACAGGTATCTGCGTGCTGTCTGCGTGACCGTAAGGGGGGATTACTCAAACTATAAAAGATTTCAAAACTGAACTTCATATGGTTTATGGTAAATTTTGTGCTAGTGTCACTGGTCCGATATGGTCCGAAACCTAGGACCAGATTGCCATGGGGAGAATGTGCACGGGGGAGTTTTAATTTCTAAACTGTTTGAGTTTTATAAATGATTGTTGGCCAAACACAAAACTGTAATAATGAAATAATACATGAAGTATGCTTTGACGAGACAATTAAGTGATGAGGGAGGTGACAATAGATTGTCATGGTCAAATTCTGGCTCAGCAGAGGTAGCAGGAGGGCTCTTGTGTAACTTTTGGGTGACTAGACTGGCTGCCCAGTCCCAAAGCTGTTTTAGCTACAGGGTATGTTCCTATTCTGGACTTAAATAGTGTCAATCCCAGACATGAGAAATGTAGGTTATTCTGTAAAACCGGAGCTCACTGGGAGGCTTTTCTGTCACACTTACGCAAAGCTATTCATATTATGAGAGAACCAGCATCACCGGGTGAACGTACGAGACAGAGAGGTCTGTATTACTGAGCGGAGAGCAAGAGGTATTCTGAGTTTAAGTTTGCAGGAAGCTGCTATACAAAGACAAGTACAGGACTGAGTCCGGGTTTAGTTTTGTAAGGAACAGCTGCTACTGTAAAACCTAGTCTTTCTCCTAGGACACTTTGTCCTTTCAGACTATATCTCGTCCACGAGGGTAATACTTGCTATACAGTTGTGTGAAAGCCAGCAGATTTAGGTAGTATCTGTACCTGGACCACCAGGTTTCCAGGCGGCTTCATTCCCTGGCCCATCACCCGCACTGAACCACTGCCCCCCACCGGTACCACAGACTTCTGCCCAGTAATGCAGTTTTTCACTTGCATCTGCATTTCTGTATTGATAAAAAGACAATTTATTTAACAGTGCAAGATATGCTGCTATAAAAGGTCTTTCATGGTGCTACGACCTCCAAAGGCACCATGGATCACCATGGATACGGGCTGTGTGTGTGTTGTGTTTTTTATGTCCCTTAGTTTTTCTTTTATCTTTTTATGCTGTTGATCTAAGACGAACGGTGTTCCATTCTTCATTGCAAGAAAGTGCATGATATGATGACCATAAAGGGAAGTCTAATCTAAATCTAAAACATGCATTTTTGTTAATGTTTAATTTAGCAATATTAATTTTAGTTATATTATTTGAATGATGTTTTTCTTTCCCTCATCAGATTTAACTGGACAGATGGGAAGCTCAACAGTAGCAATCTGATCGAGCTTTCCGGTCAGATTACAGAGAACTTCGACCTGGAGTTCCGTATTCTCTACGCCCAGTCCTTGCCTCTCAGTGCCCAGGCTCTGGCCAGGAACCAGCCCAGCAGTGCCGAGGATCTTCAGCCTGTCAGGTCCCTGTTAAAGCGGGAGGCCCAGCAGGTTCCTGTGCTGGAGACTGTGGGCGAGAACCACCATGGGCAGCCAGGGGGCAATCTTGAGCCAGACGATGAGACCGGGAAACAACCCATTGAGGGTCGTCCCTCATCCGACACGTCCACGATAGTGGCAGATACGGCAGAATATGTGTCCCCTGTTCCCTCTGATGGGAACACCGTGGAGTCAATGGTGGACGCGCTGGATTCAATGACACCATGTTTTGTTTGCAGTCCAACCGGTGTTACCTTGATGGACGGTGCGACGCAGACGGACTGGCCCACATGGCAGAGCCTCTCAACCTCTGCCACTCAGACGGATCTCCAGGTACCTGTCTCCAGCGGACCGATGACAGAACCTCGGTCCTATTGTACCGCCGGCATGAGAGGGCGGTCGGGGTCTAGATACTCGCCCGACGGTGCCCCAAGGCACTGCTTCCAGAAGCTGGCCAAGGAGCGACGGCACCACTACTCCAGGATTCGCTGCAAGCTGGATCACATGGTCACGCTGCTGTCCAATCGCCGAGAGCTGGCGCAGCTCACCAACCTCCCCTTAAGCTCACAATGGCGGAAAGACACTGGTGGCCAGGAGAATAGAGCCAGTCAGGGTCTAGAGATGCAGGGAACTCCTCAGCCTCCATGGACAAAGTATAAAAGGTTAAAGTAAAATAATAGTAAAATTAAAATGTTTAGGGAAATGGAAGTTTGTAAAGTAACTTTAATGGGTGTACACACATGTTTAGGCTACTGTTGGCATTGAATTTTTCATAATTTTTAAATGTACATTATTTCTGTGCTTGAGAATGTTAATGCAATTTGGTCCTTTTTAGGATTACAATAAAGTATGTGTTGTGTTTTATTTTTAATTATGCCATACATTTATTCTCAATTTCATTAAATTATTCTGGAATTCACTTTATATATGGTTTCATTAATAGAGCTTGTTACAGGTGCAGTTTAAACCTGATCGAAAGCAAAGAAAAAAATTGCCGGTAAAACATCAATTATTAATATGCATTTTAATAAGCTACCCCATGCCGGAAAAATAATGTGCTATAAAATTAACTGTAACATACTGACGTGTTAGAGCGTTGACTAGCCATTAGATCTTAAGATTGATTTTTTTGAATTTATTCCTGCATGTATTAATGCCAGTCCAGAATTTATGGGTAACATCCTACGCCTTCGATAAATATCATTCTATTTAAATAGAACGACCCATGCCAGAACTAGACATCACTTTAAATGTATTGCCCATTTTTCCAAGATTATTTTCTTGGGCTTTCCTATGATTTAAAATCGGGTTTACTTTTTATTTATTTTCCCACACATAAAAATTCAGCGAGATAATGTTCGAATTTCCCCCTTAGATTTTATTAGTTTAGGAATAATATTTCATATATTTATATTATTTTTCCTCTTGAACCCATGTGCTCCTGCAGTCTGACACGGACACGCGTGCAGTCTCCCCCATGTGGACAGCGCCCCCTTCCGGCCTGCACTCCGCAGCCTGTCTCTCACTATCCCCTTCAATAAAGTTTCTATTATGACCTGCGACCAAAGATGGCGGCGCCCCTTCCCTCCATGAAATTTTGGAAACCCGGTAAGAATCTTAAAGCGCGCTGCTCCACAATGTGATTGAAATGCAGTGTCTTATGCATATAAACCTGCGCACAGTGCATTCATCCCGCGTTTCATACGGAAATGTCCCTGGCAACTGTTTTAAAGAAGCGCGTTGCAACGTGCCAGGTGAGACCGGCAGACATTCTGTTTGTTTGCAAAATCGTCCGCAAAAACTCTGGAAGTCTGAAACAGAAAATAACCGAATTTTCCTACTATATACATGTTCATAGCTTGATAAGTTATATTGTACTGATATATTAAAATTCGTCTCAAAACAGAAAACCAGGTCGGATCGCCGGTAGGCGGCTGCCCTCTTTGTGCTTAGCGTTCGTATAAGACAGCGATGAGATCATGAACCTCACATCTACAGTTTCTAGTAAACATGTCGTGTATCCAGTAACAGAGGTTGACACAGCTTTGCAGAAGCTCCTAAAATCGCGATCAACCGCGACCTATTTCTGCTGGCATCTCCCTTCCGCCTTGGAACCCATAGTTCCATTGCGTCATGGTCATTAATTCAATTCTGGACGTAAACATAGCAAAAACACATGCAAACCGTGCTGATAATGTGCTATAATATGGAAAATAACTGTGAAATAGTAACCAATGTGATTACGTGTGGAGTTTAATACTATAAGGTAATTTGTTTTCCATGTTCCTGATTAGGCTGAAATCGCCATTAAAGGCATTTTCCCATTTATGCTAGAATGCTGTTAGCTTAAATTACTGGAAGGTTTTAGCGGGATCTGACTTCTTTCAGCAGCACTCGGTTTGCTTTTTATTTTTGGTGGGTATGAGAGCTGACGTGTTTTGGTCTGGTT
Organism: Mormyrops attenuatus; assembly: GCA_026777985.1. NCBI lineage: Eukaryota > Metazoa > Chordata > Actinopteri > Osteoglossiformes > Mormyridae > Mormyrops > Mormyrops attenuatus. Next base: position 20,993,102 of record JAODKC010000041.1, read on the forward strand.
ATTGATCCATTAACCGAGGAAATAGAGGACGACATTGAGGCTCGGCAAGGTTGTTCTCGCTTATTCGCAGGGAGTTAAGGCGCCCGCATTTTCATCCTAAAATTCGTTTAAATAACTTAATGAATTATGAAAGCCTGCTAACTGGTAGGATCAGATATTAGCTGGAGTCAATTTCTCCCCCAAAACACAAATCAGCTTGCAACACAAGAGTCCCAAGTTACTTCTGAGGCTTAATGGCTGGTGGAAATAACACTTTTAAAATGTGAAATGTTCTATAGTAAAACCACTTAAGGATATAACACAGCACGATTCAGACATGGGAGTTCACACCATTCTCCAGATACTTGTGGGTCACTTCGGTTTGTGTTGACTGTGTGAGTTAGCAATATGTACCTGTGTTCAAGAGGTTGCTGGTTTGAATCCCTTGGCTAGCAGTATAGTTATTTCAGTGTTGGCCTCTTGAGCTAAGCCCTTAGTCCCAAAAACTGCTTCAGGGGTGCTGGGTAAATGGCTGATTCTGGGAGACAGCCCAAACGTAATGTCTGTGTCTCTGTAGAACAGGATGGTGAATAACAGTAAAATGCTAAAAATATCAATATTGGTATAAAGTTCTGCTCTGACAATGCTGACAAATATTACCCCGTCAGGGTCAGACAGCCCTGGCGTGTCTGAAGAGAGGGATCTGACCACCGAGACCATCAGCTGTCCTGTTATCTATAACCCCCACAACACACTGTCTATCGAGAAGCAGCGACAGAAACTGCCGGTCTTCAAGGTATTGAACTATATGCAGGGGCGTAAATTATGGGGGGTGGTAACAACCCCCCAAATAATTAAAACGGGCCAATACCCCCCCCCCCCCTAGACTTCCCTAAATGGGTGGAGACCTGAACCCCCCATTGTTTGACCCGAAGTTACGCCCTTCGCGCTTTGTGCTTATTACTGTATATGTTTCGGTACATTATGCTTTTGTTATAGATACCTTTCTGTTGAAGTCCTAAAATTTACCCGAAACTGTTTGCATTCCAGCACAGAAACCATATCCTGTACCTGCTTGAAAGCTACCAGACAGTGGTGATTGTGGGAGAGACAGGGTGTGGGAAAAGCACTCAGATTCCCCAGGTGGGTATGTGACTCGGATGGTGCCCCCCAGTGGCTGGTCTGGTAAAGTACAGCCTCGTGTTGAAACAACACCTTGGATTTGTACGGTTTCCTGTCTCCAGAAAGATGCTGGAGACAAAGGCCTCAGTCATATCTTCCATGATCAGAAATGTATGTGCAAAAATTAACCCTGACTGATGCTATTTGGTATTTACCTAATTAATTAGTATTTCTGTAGCATGCTCTGTATCTTGTTGTGCTTGTTTGGGTTCATTTAAAAAAAATGTATACCTTCACAGTTATAGTTGCAAAGGGCTGGAAATTTTTCAGAAACATTCCTGAAACTTTCCATTCCATGGGAAGTTAAGCTGAGGAATTTTGGAAGTATTCCAAGTTGGAAACTTTCCATGGGAATTTATGGGAATAAATGGGAAAATTCCCAGAATTTTGTAGCCCTGTCCTCAATGCACGAGTGCCATCAGTGTCCGCTGTTGCTAACATATTTGTTTAAGTATTATGTACTCTATTATTTACTCGGTATTCCTGTTCTTTCATACTGTACTGAATCCCCACAGCTCGTTTTTTCTGCACCGATTTGCAACCTCGATGTCATGAAGCGGGCAGGGCTGTGACACCGCTGATGCTAATGTATATGTTTATTTTTAGAAAAGCGAATCGGAGAGCTGTGCTCTGAAAGAATCGGCCCCGGGGACCTGTGATGTGCCTCTCCTTCAGTGTGTCATCTCTCTCTCTCTCTCTCCTCCCTCAGTATCTGCTAGAGGCCGGATGGGCAGCAGAGGGGAAGGTGATTGGGGTGACCCAGCCTCGCAGGGTGGCAGCTATTTCAGTGAGCATCCCGCTTTCTCTCTATTCTCTGGGTATTTCCATCCTGCTACCTATTAATAAACATAGCCCCACCCCCACCAACAACGCACTCCAAGAATGGTCCATTTCGCACTCACCAGTTGGTCACATTCTCTCCCGCTATCGTTCTGTCCCAGATTGCGAGTCGAGTTGCGGAGGAGCGGGGCGCCCTTCTGGGCCACGAGGTGGGCTACAGCATCCGATTCGAGGACTGCTCTGACCCCCATGCCACCCGGATAAAGGTAAACGCGGCACAGAAGGTCATGACCCGTGCCATTGGTGCCGTCGAATTTAGCCATGAACCGTAATCACCCCCCTCCCCTCCCTCCAGTTTCTGACAGATGGAATGCTGATTCGGGAAATGATGGCCGACCCCTTGCTGAAGAAGTACAGGTAACCTTTTCATCACACAGAATTTTCTATTGGCTGAGCCTATATCAAAATCGACCTGATTAGCTGAGCACAATCCCAAGTACATGGAATTTGACTGGCTTGGCAGCAGAGTCAAAATGCACCATTGAGATTGAATACACCACACACAATGAATGATAACACGAAACGGTAAGAGTGAGTCCTCCTTTCCCTCTGCCCAGTGTCCTGATGCTGGATGAGGCCCACGAGAGGACGCTGTACACAGATATAGCCATCGGACTGCTGAAGAAGGTGATGTGTAGGCTCTTCCTCTCACTCTGTGCTGTGGTCTGACCCCCACCTCTGGGTAACGACGTCTCCTCTTCCCTGAACCACGCAGATTCAAAAGAAACGGCGAGATCTTCGGCTGATTGTGGCCTCTGCCACCCTTGATGCTAAGGTAACCTGGCGTCGCACGTAGACGTGGCGGCTAGCGAATACGTTGATGGGGTCCCTGTAGCCACACCAGCCTGCTCTGGCCCTCCATTAATCAACCAAACTCAGGATAAACCAAGTTAGGCTTGTCAGGTCAAGTACGACCCATAAGGAGCAAGTTCATTTGGAGGAGCCCTTAAAAATGTGAAAATGTGGGACAGGAAAACACGACTGTGAATAACAGTAAATGACATCATCTTTGGCTAAGTGTTTAAATTGGGACAATGACTCGCACAGTACAATCCATCCAACATCCATTAGTGTTTTTTGTTACTGGTCTGTGGTCTGGACGCTGTCGCAGGAGATGCAGGGGAATACCCTGTCTGGGATACCAGTCCATTGCAGGGACACACTGCATAATGTATAACATGACTGCATTTCTCTCTTTCATGATGCACACATGCAACACCTTGTATCTTTCCAAAGAAATTCCAAGAGTTCTTCAACTTGAACGAGACGTGTGACCCGAGCAAAGACACCTGTGGAATCCTTACGGTGGAGGGACGCACGTTCCCCGTGGATGTGTTTTATACGGTCAGGTACGCCAGATCCCCCGCCCATGGATTGATCAACGGTTGCCATGGTGATGATTTCGACTCAGTAATTGTGTTCAGATGCCTTGAAACCCTTGTTATACAAACTTGTCCACTCTTGCTTTTGGAAGCTGCCATTGTGTTTCATTTCATTTGGAATTTCACTTTTAATAATAATTCTTTTTAGTCCTGTTCCTGATTACGTAAAGGCAACAGTGGAGACTGTGTTGAAAATCCATGAAACGGAGGATGATGGCGATGTCCTGGCCTTTCTCACAGGACAGGTGGGCCTACACGACCAGCTATATAACTAGAATTTTTCTATTGGGAAAGCATTTTGCAATTATCTGAAACAGATATCATAGAAGGAGCTATTCTTTTTATAATAAGGAAGCCATTATGTCCTGAAAAATAGACGATTTACCATGAAAGAATGTATCTAGAAACATTGTGAAAACACTCATGTGGAAACATTATTGGGCCATCGGTAAATAAGGTAAATGTAGACATTGGGTTGAGTGAGGGTTCATTAGCTGTCTTGTGTTGGTTACACTTCATCTTTCTACAGGAGGAGGTAGAGAAAGTAGTGGCCATGTTAGTGGAGCAGGCCCGGTCCTTGTCCCGTTACGGTATGAAGAAGCACCTACGTGTCCTTCCCATGTATGCCGGCTTGCCATATGCTGAGCAGATGAAGGTCTTTGAGAGAGTGCCCCCTACTGTACGGAAGGTAAACTACAAAAAATGCTGGTTATAAACCTGTTTCCAGAAGTTAAGCTGTTGTTCTCCATATTTAACAAAATTAACGCCTTGGGATGTTTGGCCAGGTGATTGTCGCGACCAATATCGCCGAGACCTCCATCACCATCAACGGGATTGTCTTTGTCATCGACTGTGCATTCGTTAAACTACGGGCCTACAATCCGAAAACGGCCATTGAGTCTTTGGTGGTGATGCCCATTTCCAAGGCCTCTGCAAGTCAGCGGGCCGGCAGAGGGGGGCGCTACCGTTCCGGAAAGTGCTTCCGCCTCTACACAGGTATGTTCTTCCCAGCGACAGTGTTTACCACCACTCAAACCACACATGGGACCACAAACAGGCACTACGCTAAATTTGAAATAAACTCCTTCCTTATGTAGGTGATGTAGAAGTAGCATGTTCTGCTAACCAGCTAGCTAGGTACAGTCTTCCGACTCCACTCACTAGCTATTTGTTTCGTTTTTGAAACATCTGAACTGCGCAAGGGGGGCCCTGAAGTGACTTTCTCAGTGGCGCTCCAGAAACAAAAAACCTACCCCTGGTTCTTCCCCTCTCGGGCTGGAGCAGGACCTCTTAAAATTCTATTTGTTTCGAGTTGAGAATGGCTGTGGGTGTGTTCCCCACACGAGTCTGCTCTTACACAGAGGAGGATTATGAGAAGCTGCCTGCATCCACTGTCCCCGAGATGCAGCGCACGAATCTGGCCCCAGTGATCCTGCAGCTGAAAGCCCTGGGCATCGACAACGTCCTCCGCTTCAGCTTCCTCTCAGTGAGTGTCCCTGGGAGCCAAATGTGGTTTTGGGGTCACCCTGCGTGCCCAGTGATTCTCCTGCCCCCAGATGCCTCGTCACGATCTTCCAGCATTCGTTGCGGCTCCTTGGTTGCGTCTTGATGGTTGCCTATGTGTTGCAGCCTCCACCGGCCCAGTCTATGGTCCAGGCCCTGGAGCTTCTCTATGCACTGGGTGGTGAGAATCCCTATCGATGTTTTTTTTTTTTTTTTTTTTTTTTAGTATTGTGGTCCTTTGAACAGTTTTGCCTCAGGGTGTAACAGCGAGAATACTGTCTGAGATTGATATTACAGCGATTGATAGGTAGGCTTGGGAAGATGCTTGTTAATGACATTTGTAGGTGGGGGGCTATGTGCGGCCCAGAGGGTCAAGATGCTGCGCCTGTGATCGGGAAGGTTGTTGGTTCAAATCCCCAGGTCGCAAGAGTGATTTCACTGTTGACCTCTGAGCAAGGCCCTTAACCCCCCAATCACTTACCCTGCTTTCTCAAAAAAAACTTGTATGTCGCTTTGGATAAAATATAAATAAATAATATGCAATGAATAAAATTGATTTGGGTTGGAATCCAGTGATATGGAAGTTTCTGTGGTATTTTTGTAAGAAAAAGCCCTGTCAGTTCCAGACCCACTCCCTCCTAAAAGTTGGCCAAATTTTCAAGGTCAGCTGGTCTTGTCTGTAGAATTTGTGGGGGGTGTTATTTACCATTGACGGCTTAGATCTCACGTCTCATTTTCCTCAGTGTCTGTAAGATACACTGTATTGATGAGATCATTACTTTATGCCAAAGAAACGCAGAATTCGGCTGGTTCTGTTATAATTATTACTACAGATACTCCTTGATTAGGGACAGGTTTAGTTTCCAACAGTCAGGTCGTAAGTAGAATATTATAAAGTTATAAATCACAAGCATGTCCTACCACCAGTACTTTCACTTTGATTATACAATATTAAATACTGCAGACACTTGTTTGCATATATATATATATATATATATATACACGCCGGCCTGAGCAATGAAAACAAAGCCACCAGACGTTGTTTTGTCTAGTGTGGCAGACGAGGCAGCCATGTTATGGTATCACTGGTTGGCTGACACCAGACCTGTTGTGACTTGAAAGTCATTTGTTAAGGGTGATGTGTAGGTCAGTGAGGTTGCACGTGCGATTAGTTTTAAGTCAGGGAGCATCTGGAGCAGTAACTTGGTTCTCCTTGCCGGTTTGGTGCATTTACGTCCTAACCTTGGTATGTTCGAGAAAGCAGGGTAAAGACCCAATAGCAAATGGGGGTTAGGGGCCTTCCTCAGAAGTCCAACAGTGACATCACTCTGCTGATTCCAGGATTTGAGCCGGCGACCTTCCGATCTCAAGCAAAGCGTCCTAAACCACTGAGCCACAAAATGTCCCTGGTCCACTGTACTGATGTTCTTTGTGTTTATTAGCTGACATCAGCTGCCATTAGCTTCACCCCTGAGGGTCCGTTTGCTTGAAGGACGCTACGTTCTGTCCACAGGCCTGGACCAGTACGGGCGTCTGACTGACCCCATGGGCGTGCACATGGCCGAGTTCCCCTTGGGGCCCATGTTCGCCAAGATGCTGCTGGAGTCGGGCAACTTCGGATGCTCCAAGGAGATCGTGACCATCGCGGCCATGATGCAGATCCAGAACATCTTCATCTCACCACCCAATCAGAAGAAAGCAGCTGTGAGTTTTGCCTATTTTGCGGCACAGTCCTGGGTGGGAGCCCTGACTGTTGCCGTAAAACCGCGGAGACTTGGTGCTCGCACATGCGTTTCAGGACTGAAGATTCTAGAAAGTTCCACCTGATGCCAAAAAGATGTGATTAAAAAAATAAACGATTGCACATTAATTATGAATAAATATAGGATCATAAATATAGATTAGAGCTGCTGCGTCTGGGACTGTGCAGGTAGTCAATCCCAGAACCGCATGTGGCCAGTTGGCATTACAGGATGTTACACAGAGAATTATCGATCCCATGCTGTCATCGCAACATTAGCCAACATTAGTCACGATGATGTAATCGCTGCAGTATGGCAGACCCGACCTATTTGGGTTTTTTTTTTTTTTTTTGACCCCACTGTAAATGGGTTTGCTAATCTGTGGGCTGTTCATTGAGTACTTGTGGGTTGCATGTCCAGTTTCACAAATGGAAATGTCTTTCTCTTTGCTGGGAAGCCCCATTTTCCATCAGTGTAGACTCTGCCTCTCCAGAACGCTGGCAGGCGAGGGTCTATCCTCCTCTTTCACTCTCTCCTGCACCAACAGCACCTCCTCTCTACCTCTCTCTGAACTATATAAAAGGGCAAGCAACCTTGCAAAGGCAAGAAAACCTCTTCCTCTCTCGTCTCGTCTTGCTCACTCTTGCCTGTGTCTCGTTTCACGCTCGGTTGTGTTGGCTTTTGATGTTTTTACACATGCGGTCAGAGAACGGTCTCATGTGAAGTCTCTGTTGCCTGAAAATTCCCTTCCAATAATAGTCAAGCCAAAAACTGAGCCAGAAATCTGCCGATCTGATGTCCTTAACCAGCAGGTAGGTGTGTCCAACACCGATGGAAGCTGTAGGTTGACTCTCAATAGGCATCTTCTGAGAAGATGCTTTATGGTCATGAATTTGTTTTCCATCTGTATGTCTTCAATGTGGCAAGGATTAAGTGATGACAGGCAGCAGTGAATTTGGCAGATGCCCAGTGCATGCTGGGATATGTTTCATACAATGCTGAAATGTACGGTATCTAAGGATCTCTTAACGTGGGCGTTTCTGCCAAATCATGACGCACACTGAATGTCTTGCTGTCGACCATTCTGTCCTGGAAATCGCCACCATCACTGCTGGTTTCCCAGAGCTTGTCTCCATCCCTCTTTTTTGGAGGGGAGTAGATACCCATCCAAATTGTTTACCCTCATCGTGTTATCTTTGTGTCTGTGTTTTATTTGCTCCCCGCAGGCACGAGAACATAGGAAGTTTGCTGTTGCCGAAGGAGACCACCTCACCATGCTGAATGTCTACGAGGCCTTCATCAAGGTGAGACAAGTCACCCTTGAGGAACTACATCATCTGTCAAACTACCTACTAAGTTCTTACGAGTTCTGCTTCGGACCCCTGCCCCCCAGCACCAGAAGAGCTCCCAGTGGTGCCAAGAACATTTTCTTAACTACAAGGGTCTCCTCCGGGCAGTAACGGTCCGTGAGCAGTTACGGCGACTCATGAATAAGTTCAAGGTTCCTCGTACCTCCAGCGAAGGTGGGTGTTGCATTTCCCCTGCTCGATATTAGCTGATCTCCAAGGTTCTGGCGGTTTGCATCCCCATCATCACACCCTGTGTCCCGTCCAGGTGACCCTGATGTCATCCTAAGATGCATCGTTTCGGGATTCTTTGCCAATGCCGCCCGATTGCACCATTCTGGATCATACAGGTGAGATCCCGACTCCCGTAGGCTTTAGAACCGCTGCTGTCCGGTGTCTTACGGGCTGAAGTACCTGTGGTTCCTGACGATGGTCTCCCTGCCCCAGGACTCTGCGGGACGACCGGGAGCTCCACATCCACCCCAGCTCAGTTCTTTATGCCGAAAAGCCCCCAAAATGGTAAGCCGCCTCGCACGTGTGGTCCTTGCAAGACTGAGGGGGGGGATCAGCTCGACCTCTGCCACACGGCACTTTGTATCTGCTCACGCCTCGCCCATTCCCACTCAGGGTGGTCTACAATGAAGTGGTGCAGACTTCCAAGTACTTCATGCGTGACGTGACCGCGGTGGAGTCCTCCTGGTTGGTGGAGCTGGCACCACACTTTTACAAGCAGGCCAAGGTAGGGGGGTCGGCACGGAAAAAACAAACAACGCTCTGATAATGCGCTCGCCGGAGTGCGACGGGTGACTCTTCCACCGTTAAAGGAAAACCGACATTCCCGTGCCCCGAAATGTAGTCGAATATCTTGCACCTTATAGCACAAACGCCTCAATGTCTTAGGACGATGCATCGGAGGAGAGCTGACCGATGTGTGGCACAGCTGCTATGGGGGAGGGAGGACGAGGGAGGGGGGATGGGGGGGTGGGCGACGTGTTCCCGAATCGAGCTCCACGCTCACTCACTGCCTCGCTCTCTGTGTTCTCCCAGCACGGGTCGCTGGGCAGCAAGAGAGCCAAGGTCATCTGAGCGGGGGTGCCGCAGCCCGCTGCCCCCACACAGCTGCCCTGGCCGCGGGCCGCACCTGCGGGGGCAGGTAGATGGGTAGTTGGCTCTGCCTTCAGCGTTCGGGCAACACGCACCGAAGAGCGGAGCGGAGGGAATAACCGGTATGGGGGCAGCAGGCGTGCGGAGGAGAGGGGGACAAGCTCCACCAACACTGTGCTCCATCTGTGTTTAGATAGAGGTGTAGGTGTTTATTTATTTCCTCACCCCCCTGCACACCTGTATATAGAGACGGTGCGGGTTTGGATCTGGCCAAGGGGGCCCTCTGTGTCAGCCGGATGCCAAGCTTTGTATTTATTTTTAATTTTTTATGATCATTATTATTTTGAGTTGCGGGACAGCGAGGTATGCACAGCGGGAATGGGAGGGTTCTCTCTCTGGGGGGAGCCCCCATGTAATCATTTCTTTAAAAAAACACACACACAAGGTTCGACAGCTTGGGCTTGAGAATCTGCACCTGTGACCTCAGGTTTTCTGCCGCCTAGCATCAAAATCCGAGAAGTTAGATGACAGCAGAACTTTATTTTAACGGAAGCTGAGTAAACTGTGAGCTTTCTGTTCCCGACACCATTAAATTAGGATTTCTTTTGTCTGCTGGGCAAGTTCTAGTCCTCATCATCCCTTAGCTTAAATTCTGAGGCCTTTAACCATTATGTGCCAGATTTAATTGAACCATACTTGCGATTTTAATAGATGGAATGTGTAAACACTGTGAAATGTATCACTGTTACATTCTTATATACCCGTGGAACAGAAATAAGCCATAATTTTTTTTTCCATTGTGTTGAAATCCATTGATTTTTAACCTGTTAACTTTCTTAGTTATTATATGGACAACCTTTGTGTGTGGGTGGATTACAAAGCTTCCAGGAAGAATGTAGCCTTGAGTGACAGGTTTCTGAGAGCAAATATAATTTGTATTCCACTAAAACCTGCTTTCATTTCAGTAAGGTTACCGTTATAACTTTATTGATAAATGCTCGCATGGTTGTATATTGATTGTTGTCCTATATTAGGCTAGATTTAACTGTTGTTAAACACACAGGAGTACTAAGGAACATGTGAAACAAAGCCGCTAAATAAATATACAGTCCAATGCTCTTGCATGATAAGTAAAACTCTGATTACAACTAATGAACAACTCTAGTTTATTAACCTAGTCGACTGCAAGAAGTATATGTATCTCATGTAACCTGTACTCAGCCTAAATGTAGCTCAAGTTATGATGTTCCTGTTCTGTAAGGCTCATCTCCCAAGGTCTGTCCAGAACATCCTGAAATAAAGCTGTGAGATACCAGTACATTAAAGTGTTTGATGATCTATTCTTCAGAACTGATGTCTCGTGTTCTAGAGTTATAAGGCTGTTGCAGACTGAGAGAAAACAACCAAAACGTATGTGTGTGTGTCTGTGTAAAAATATGAAAAAATATGCTCTTAGAACAAAATGGTCTTAATGGTTGAAATTGGTTTGCTTAACCCTTAAATCACTCATAAACATATAATTTGGAAGTGTTGTTATTTTGGCTGTATGTCTCCACAGCATTTTGATAGAAACTCTATATGTACTTTGCCCAAAGTTACTGACATCACTCCAGTTCAAGTTATAATCCAGGGATTTCCCCTTCTGACAAAAAGCTGCTTGTCAGGATGCCATTATCAGCAAATGACATCTTGTCAAACGTTTGTCAGCAAATTATGGTGCCGTAATCCTAAGGACAGAAGATCTGTGTGGAAACAACCCCAAAGAAATGTAATTAGTCTGACACACGTTTCAAAAGACTGTTCTGTCAAGTTCATGTAAATATGTTTTAATGACAGTTGACTGAAAGAAGTCCCAACTTTAAACCGTTTTTCAGATTTTCTTTGTCATTTAGGTCAAATGCAGACCATAGCTGTGCCAAAAAAACAAAATGACTCTGGCTTGTTGATGTCCTTCCAAGAGGGTTGACTTGGTGCCATTTTTTGAAGACCAGAACTCGCACCTTTTATTCACAGTTTATTTTTGTCCACTGATATTTTTTTTTTTTATGTGCTCACTTCCTTCATGGTTTTACAGGTACACTGAAAGACCAGAAATTCAAAATTATTTGGATGAACTGAAAAATCAAAATGTCAACACAATGGGCATCGTCATCCTGTTCCCCCCTCCCAGAAGCAGAGTCGCTGATTCAGTGTGGGCTAGAGTTCAGCCTGGAGTCTATTCCCTGAAGCACCGCCCTGGACGCACTGCCTGCCCATCGCAGCACACGCAAAAAATACACCATCACCGACATTCACTTTAAGAAAGGCATATAAAATTATGTCAATTAAGCTTACTTTAGGTGTGTACATAGGCATACATTTTTGGATATTATGAGCCTCCCCACCACCCCTGGATGGATGGATGGATGGATTTACCACTCTAAGCATGAGGAGCCCAGATTTTAAAGATGCCAAGATGGTAACCCTAGAAGGCAAATTGAAGTTCACCTTAAGCTTCTGACTAGTTAATTAATTGAAGCTGACTATTGAACCACATGCAATACAGGGAAAACATTTAAACTTCAGTTTTCACATATGTCATTTTTCGGTTTTAGCAGAGAATACCAAAAACATGAAGTCACATATTAACCGACATTCCGTCTGTCCTGTTAAAAAGCATTGATTTAATATTTCGTGCCGTGTGAGTTAGTTCATGTTAAACCGCCTACAATGTACCGGTTGAGTTCTTAATAAGGATTCTTGTCAAATAGAACTAATTGGGACTTCTAAGTTTAAGACAGTTTTCCGCATGAAATCATTATTTCCATTTTAAAAGCATTCGTGTTCACTAATATTTACAAGCTCTTTTTAATATCACTTTTTGTTGCCAATATAAAACTAATGTGAGCAATAAAATGTCACGACGTAAAAGACAAAAAAAAAAAATTTAAATTAAAATATATGGTCGATTTTCACCTACGTCTCTGTGTTGTCCTTACAAATCGATGTGGTTTAATAAACTATACAAGGTAACAGGTCAGCAAAGATATACTGCATGCAACGCAACCCAATTAAAAAAAAAGAGACATTTTAGGGGATGTTTAAAAATGAAAGCGTACATCGTAGGTCTGACGCAGCCGAGGTTCTCGGTAATCCCATGGAGGGAAGACAAATACCCCCCCCCCCACTCAGCTACACATGCACAGTAGGGGAAAGTGCGTCTGACTCGCTTGCCTAGTTCCCCTGTCGGTCCAGAGGGGTTGAAGTGAGTATTTGTATCCACGCGGGATGACCGAAGCAGACAATGCTGCGGACGGTGCATCGTAGTTTAACTTGGTACCGCTCCTTGTCAATGTGGCACCCTAAGCGAGCATCACCATCCGAAGCAAAGTGGAACTGGGTGGCAAGTCGGCGCCCACTCAGAAGTTGGCGCATTAGGCGGCCGCCTATGCAGCCTATAATATTGCCCGGCTGTGGTTTAAATTACCCTCACCAGGTAAGGGCCCGAGCCCTTCTCCTCTGCCGTGTTCCCCCAGAGAGGGGGAATAGGCCAAATATTTAGTAAAATTCTGTTATGTTTATTTCTTTTAATTAACGCAAGAAGCGAAACCACAGCAATTAAAGATTTATTAGTTGACCCAATTTGGTTTAATTTGTAGCCTACTTAGAATAGGTCTTTGCTTAATTAATTTGTTAGGTATTTATTTTAATCCGTTTTTTTTTTAACAAAAAAATAGGGAACATTATACTTCAGCTGAAATAATTCTTAATTATACACCTTAATTTGTGCACTTTCGCATTGGGATGCTAAAACTGAATTTCAGCGAAATGCAAAACAGTCAATCTGCGTTTTTCTTCACAAGGTCTAGGTTTTCTGTCAGCCTTATATCACAATCACAACATAGGCCCTGAACATTGCATTAAAACAACCCCAGTCTGTTGGAGGAAAATTTAACATTTCTTAATGATACAGCTACCTGACCAGATTAAGGAAGATATATAGGTTTATGTGACACATCTGTAGACATCAAAAATAATCTACTTGTATCTGATTCAAACATACATGTTGTATTCCCCCCCCCCATCCCCCCCCACAAAATAAAAAGTCAGATACTTCCTTGTTTATGTAATTAGTAGGCCTATTTTAAATTTTGATTTATTTACAATATTTTGGATAAACTTCCCATAGACCTTGCACTTAGTTGAACTTAGCAAAAGAGTGCCACAAATGTTTCAGGGCTTTGAAAATTAATTTAGAAATGAAAATAATTTCACGCAGGAGAAATTTGTACATTCGGAACAGGCGTCAGGGCTTGAAAGGCCTGGCTTTGGTGACAAATTGAAAGTGTCTCAGTCTAGTTTACAGCCCTGATCAGGTCAAACGAAAAATATTGGAGGTCTGGGCAGGGAGACAGCTAGCCTGCTTCAGATAAATGGACTGATCATTTCTTATTGAGAAACAATTCCTAAAAGGTAGTTTACTGCGTGAGTGGGAAGCACCGGGTACTCAATGCAGCTAGGTGCTCGTACCCTGACCCTTCCACTGCTCCCAGAATTAAATGGATAGAGAGAGCGGCACTTTCCGATGGCAGAACTCCACGGGAAAGACACTCCATTTGTTATGAAGTAAGGGTCCTGATGAAGTGTAGGGAGCCTTTTTTTTCCAGGCACACAAGGCCGGCCTTCAGACGGCAACTTGAAATGGATGGAGGAAGCCGATTGAATTTTACACTCCCTTGGTCATGATTAATGCGTTGGGCTTTGCGATGGGACAATGCCACCACTAGGTGGTGCTAGTGATCTACTTGTGTGGCCGCCACGAGCAAGGGATGCGAGGGCATAATGAGCTCTTCTGGTCTCATCTAAGTAGGGTTATGGCTGGATCTTCACTAAGTATTTCGGTGTGACATGGTGAGCTTATAGTCGACATTAATTGATCACTTAAACCAGTGTTAAATATTTAAACGTAATAAAATATTTAAAAACTAAATAATTAGTATTGCTTTAACTAAACTAACATATTAACATTGACATAGGCACTGCTCTCTTGATTGTAACAAAAAGAAAACCCGAAGTAACCAAATTATTGTCATTCTTTTTGAGACGATAGATGTGCTATGTTGCATATTACTGTTAATTAAAAACTAAGACAGGGAAGAGAGCGTCATAAAAGCCACGGGCGGCATGCAGCTGAGCGATTGCAATCACCGCGATTTACAGCTGATCTCTCTAAATCACGCAATGATAAGGCACTCCTCGCCATGCCATTAAAGCCAGGACAGGGAAATTTATGGTAACACTTCAAGAACAGGATCAATAAGGGCTGCGGTGCTCCAAAGTTGGAGCAGTAACCGGTTTAATTTTGCATAAATAATGAAATGAGCCATCCAGTACAATGATCACAGGGCTGGTATTGCAAGGAGTTTGACTATTTACGTAAAATTAAGGTGAAATCGCGCTAAGCCTATAAACTGGGTTCATTAAAGTATTCCTGGGTACGAATCAGCCACGATGGAGCGATACGATTCCGGGCGGTTACTTTTACATTTAGTTGCTTTGATGACGCTTCTTTAACCACAGCTTACACAAAACATAACCTTATATTAAACTGGAGAAATTGCAGGTTGACTTATTTAGTTCAAGGGTTATACAGGACAAGCCTTGCGACCCGAACCACCGGCCTGTGGATTGAGAGTCACTCTATATCCTTAACCGGCTGTCATAGTTCCTCTGCCTGGCTGGTTAGGGACGAATACTGTTGTTTGTTTTTGTTTTGCATCAAGGTCCCTGCACCGGTATGTCGATTACGAGACAACAACAACAACAATAATAATAATAACAATAATAATAAAAGAATGACGAACGGATTAGCCTAGTTAAGAGAAATTAGTTACGGCGTTCAATTATGAGCAGATTGAAAACAAGCTTAATACATGAACAGACATTAGTTTACTGCTAATTTAAATTTGGTAGGCCTGCAGTTGGCTACGGCCCCATTAGTATTAGTGACTGAGGAATGCAAAAATAAAACAAATACCTTCAAATGAAGATATAAAATTGCATTGGTGTCCCTAAAAGTTTTTACTTATATGGGCCTCTTCCGCCCCCCGCTTTTCCTAAAAGTACGAACAGAACTGCATAAAGAAAACTCTGTAGCAACCATCGGTTGTGCGATGATACTGTGCTTATCCAATCACAGAATGTCACGTCAGAGCAGCCCGACGAGACGGCGGGCTCCGGCCTTTACGGGTTCTGATGGGAAACGGGCTGAAGATCGTAACTTATAAAATACACAGTTCAAACCGTTGTGCCGCGGCTTGGTATATCTTGACAATAGCATAGAAAGTTTCTAAAAAAAAACTGTATAAAATTTTTGAGCTTTAAACTTCAGACTGCTGGGATGCAGTCCTACCCATGAACATCATGGTGGTATTTCTACACTAAACTTGTACCCAAAAGTCACTCCATTAATCATGGCTCAAGCATAAGGAGGGAAAGCTCTGTTCATTCCCATGTCTGAGACTCTGCTTTCATCTTTGTGCTACACCCATGACAGGTTTTTTTTTTTTTACAATTTCTTTCATCTGTTGCATGATACTATTTTTGCTGCTATCAAGACTGGGTATTACATGTAAGTTGGGACTTAATCTCAAAGTACGTTTGGCAGACGATGGCCCTGTTCATACTTAGCTTGCATTTGACCTCTCAAGCATAGGATTTCTGTCGTCGTCTGGCCCATGGTTGGAAAAACAGAGAAGAGAAGCCAAATGTTTCCAGGCCCGGAGGAAACCACGGTCTCTGTGGATGAGGCAACCTCTTTGGAGAGCTTAATGTCTCTTCGTAAACAGAGAAGTGTGACATTCCTCTGACCAAGAATTTGAATTTCCTTACCCTTCTGCCATTCTCTGGGCTTTATGATTTTACAACACTTGGGCTTGGAAAGAGGAAACTGACCCGGATAAATGTCCGCCTGCCATCCGCAGGAATCCTGCCAGGCCTGAGCTAGCCGGAAAATCTCACCGCGGCCCTTTACCGACCACGGCGATGGAGGCACTGCCTCTGTAAGGTGGAGGAATTCAGCAGATAACTGGAGGTAAAAACAATGTAAGAGTGACGGGCATGTGGGACGGAGGGAGTGAGGGAGAAATCGATAGGAAATCAGCGTTTCGGGAGGCCCTGCTGTTTATCAGGTCACACGGTTAAACAGCGTTAAGGCACTAAAAGTGAGAAAAATACGGTGTGGCCGAGTCGGGGTATTGATCACGGCAGAATGGGGCTGCAGAAGGCTGAACCCACTAATAAAATAAGACGTATCTGAGAGGGAATCAGCTGGCATCGACCCGCTCGGTGATCAAGGCCAAAAACATCTTCACTGGAATTTAAGCCCTCTCCACTGGCCCGTGAGCCCACATCCCCCCCGTGCACATTTTGACGGCTGATTGCCAGAAGGACCCCACCTTCCTGGGATGTCAACCATACAGGTGGAAAAATCTCCTTGGCTAAGTGTGCGCTCTGTCAAGTTAACTGCTTTGAGAAGCAGGCTCCTTCAGGACAGTTCTGTGACGGGTGGTGCGGGGGGGGGGGGGGGGGGGGCGGTGGTCAGCGGGTTTGCCGTCGTTACGTCC
>JAODKC010000041.1:21009883-21025867 GCA_026777985.1 Mormyrops attenuatus
TTGTGTCGTGTGGCGCGGTGGCGTCGGGCTGCTGGCGCGTGGTGGGGGGGCGGGGGGGGGGGGGGGGGGGGGGGGGGGGGTCAGAGGTCAGACTTGTTGCCGTAGATACATCCCGGATAGTTTTACAGAGAGCCAATGAGTCTCAGTAGTACAGTGTGTTAGAGATGTGAAGTACAATGGGCCCACATGACATGCGGGCTGGGGCTGTAGCCTTGTAATTGTACCTTTTAAGGTACAGAACTCTGAGGAATATCCCAAAGGTACAAACAGCATTAATGTACCATCAGTGTTACAGAAATGTTCCTCAGAGTCCATTTCTGTACCTTAAAAGGTATATTTACCTACAGCTAAGGGTACAATTGGCAGACCCTTGAGGGTACAGCCCCAGTGACAAGCAAAGGTACAAGTTTTGACCCTTTTTTCTGAGAATGTGGGAACCAAGCATGACAAGGTAGCTTTCTTTGCGATTAGCGATTCCTTTTTAGGAATAACGGTGTCACAGCGGGAACAGGATCGACACTACACAGAACGTTATCGCAAGACATAATGGAACAAATGCGGAAAGAAGATGAGCCAGACTCAGGTAGTTGTGTAGGACAAAAGATCCAGTATGCACAACTACACCACTCAGGATGGACCATAGTCTATAGACCAAACCATAGTCCAGGTTACCTGGGTTAAAACAAAACAGAACACAACAGTTTATGCAAAAGGCAGGAAAATAAGTATGACAAACACCAGACACCTGACTCTCCCTATAGAGCCAGTTGCATACTGCAGACAATTATTTTCTTATTATTATTATTACTCAAGTACCTCCCAGGGGAAAATGTGTCATTACATTCTCTTTATTTAGCCAAAGCAATGTACATTTTTGAGAAAGTAGGTTCAGATGGTCCCTGGAGCAGTTAGAGGTTAAGGGCCTTGCTCAGGGGCCCAATGGCGAAATCACTCCGCTGACCACAGAACTTGAACCAGAGACCTACCGATCACAGACACAGTCCCAGCCCGCTGAGCCACACACCATCCCTACTTACACTTGAATATTTTTTCATACTAGTCTTTCACAATCCCTGCTGTCATATTCCATGCAGTTTTGAAGGACTGCAGAGCATAAGGAGTTAATCCTTTGCAAGCCTCCGTAATGGACTGGCAAGAATATTAACCATCCCAGAGACTGCGTGTGCATCCTGAAAACAGAGCAGTGTAGGAAACACCTACTCCTTTGCTGTCCTTTAGAGTATAATGGTCTCTTGTTTGAAGAATTTCAGGATGCTGCCTTGGGCTGGTGTCTGGTGGGTAATTCCCCATGTATGTCGGATTTTTGGGTACACCTCTCTCTGCAGCATAGCCTTTGCCCCACAAGACCTCTATGCTTTCCACCATCTGAGCATGAAAAACACCAAAGCAGAATCATAATACAGCCAAATGACAACTGATTCTGATTTTAAACAAACAAAAAAACAAGCTTTTAATTTGTGCTGGTGTAAATTAGAGGTACAAACTCCAGTAGGCCGGGTTAAACTTCCATCACTGTGTTCTCTATCCTTCATGCACCGGTGCCGTTTGTAGATTTAGATGCGGGATCAAACTCACTTGAAAGCCACTCTGCCTATGAACAAACGTCCATATTCTCCTCATTACTTAAGGGCTTTATTCATGTCCTTTAATGGTTTAATTTACCACTCCCCTGTAATTTAGAAATATAGTTTATGGTCCTTGTGTCTGACTTCCAACGCCGGTCTTAAATCATGAAATATAAGGGGAGTACCGTGGCATAATTACATTCATGTTAACATATGTTTACAGGGAGGCGGGGGCTCGCTCGTCTCCCGCGGTCCTATTTTTCACTTTCACGGGCTGCTGGTTTACGTTTCAGCGTTAAATGCTGACGACAATTAAAGACTTAAATGAGGTGCACGGTTCCGATTCTCAGAAGTGCGAATTTGATGGGTTGAACAGTAGGTTCGGAAACAGTCACGATCATCACAAAAATGCGATTATGTTGCTTAATTCTAATAAGGGGGATAACGGCTAAAAGTTATCGGTGCATGCTGGGAAGGATAAATGGCGTTCGGGGAAATGCCAGTAATTACGGTGAGTTTTGAGACTCTTTCATGCACCTTCAGACTTCGCCTGTGATGTGGCACTAATTCTGATATCAGCTGAGGATTCTGGGTAATTTTTCACGGTGCGGTTTGACCCTGAAAGCGCTCCCTCCCCACTCCTATGTTTCTGCCTGTCCTTTTTTTGCTCGACTCGTGACGAACGCTATCTTTCATACGCAGACGGCCCTTGAAAGAAACCCGGGCGTCTTTGTCCGTCCACCCTGCCGCTCAGATCCCGCACCTTTAATGGCCGTCTCTCTCCGTGAACTGGCGCCTAATTTACTCCCTGACAAACGCGCGCTTGCACAAACACATGCGCTCTCTATCTCTCCCTCTAATTCTTTCCTTATCTTTGCCCGAGTCTTGAATGTACGCAAATAATTCATCTGGATTTTTCAGCTCTTATCTGAGCTGCAGTCTCCTCAGTGCCAGGACTGTGTTTAGGGAGCACAGAAGAGTGAAAGCGGACCTGCCTGGAACTGATGTCACCGTCTGGCTCAAGGCTGGCCGCCACTGAAACGCTACTCTGGACAATGCACAGCACTGCAGAATCTACCTGGATCTTTGGTTTCTGTTAGCAGATAGCTGGAAGACTGCAAGCTGTAATTCAGGGGAAGAGTTGGGGATAAATTCCTAATTTTTAAAGTTTTTTTTTTAATTTATGGTGACAGCCAGGGATGGATTCGTTGTTTTAGGGCCGCTACTCAGTCCCCCTCCCCAAATGTTAAAAAAACTAAAATAGGTAGTGAGTAAAATCAGAAGACCATAGCTAGCTAGCTGGTTAGCAGAACATGGTGCTTCAGCCTCTCCTAAATAAGGAATGTGTCTAATTAATATTTAGTGTAGTGACTTTGTGGCCAGCAAGGGGGCCCAGAACT
This sequence comes from Mormyrops attenuatus, assembly GCA_026777985.1. NCBI lineage: Eukaryota > Metazoa > Chordata > Actinopteri > Osteoglossiformes > Mormyridae > Mormyrops > Mormyrops attenuatus. Next base: position 21,012,870 of record JAODKC010000041.1, read on the forward strand.
TCGGGGACCCCATGAGAATGAGTGATTTGAGTTATTGTAAACACCACCACCAGTGACAGGAAATTTGCTATAGGGGGGAATTTTAAACTGAAGATTTCAGCTAGTAAATTAGGCATTCACGTCCAAGTGTGAAGAAGAGTGAAATATAAAGTTTTGGGCAAACAAAGACACTTCAGACAGTTTAATTATGCAAGGCCTGAGTCCATGTACCACCACCATGCTTCACTTTCTTCGTTCTTCAGCTCAGCCAATCAGATTCTCTCCATGTTTCCATAACTGCTTATCCAATGAAGGAGGCTGGCAAGGCCCAGAGTATGAGGTAAGCCAGCCTATTACAGGGCACGTAACACAAAAGCACAAACTGAGGACATTTTTTTTTTCCAGTGCACCAATTAGTCTCAACTGCATGTTTTTGGCCATGTGGTAGGAAACCGGAGTACCCAGAGGAAACCCACAGGAAGTAGCTACTTATACACAAAGCTGTTAAAGTCACATTCTGTAGCACAGCTGCTGCTACGAACCAACTTTTGTACCTTAAAGGTAACGGTCGAGACCCCCCCCCCCCTTAGCTATCTGCAATTGGTGTTATTTTTCTGAATGAGCAGGCAGCTTCAGCATATTTAAAGGGCCCCTGTTCCAATATTCAGAATTAGAGCTCAGTCCATGGGATTCATGAAAAATACTCATTACAGAAAAGGGTCACAGATGCCTAATGTGGGCATTCAAGGGAATGGAAGACCCTGGACAGGATACCAGTCCACTGCAGGGCGCATACACATTCTATGGGCACTGTAGATACAATTTTGCTTAACCGAAAGTCATACAGTCTCCACACATGCAGCCGGATTGGGAATTATCTGGTCCTGTCTATAACTGATGCTGTAACACTGAAATTTCTTTTTGTGGGATTAATAAAGTTCATCTTATCTTATCTCAACTCAGGACCCTGGAGATATGACACAGCCACCTGCCTTAACTAGTTAGTTATGTTCATGTGGTTGCATCTTCTAGAACTCACCATTTGACTGCTTTCAGATGTAACTAGCTGAGCGTGACAGTAAAGGAAAAGGCAAGTCTGCCTATTTCCCCCTGTTTTATGGGAATTTACTGAGCACTTGTGGACAATTGGGTTTAATCATCATGGGGAAGGTTTATTGGTCGTTTCCACCCTATGGAAATACTTTTTACATCCACCATCCTTGTATTTTTTCATTGCTGTCACTCAGTGTCCACTGGAAACTTGCGTTTTGTACGGGTCTTTATATATTGTCTTACATTCTACAGTGTGACCGCAACTGGTGTCGACTCAGCAGTGGAAAACACCCCTGGCTATGTTGCCTGTATAGCATGGGGAGAAATGGCATTTGTTTGTGTGTTTTTTCCAGGAGTCAGAGCAAAGTGGTCTGCTTTTAAAAAAAGCATTCTAATATAACTGAGACGACAGCTATTGTTTATACCATACTTATTTGCTGAAGATTGAACATTTTTAAATCCAGAAATCCCGCTAAAAGAGTTGTAGTTAAGAAAATGGAAATTTACTGTGCGACACGGGGGTAAATATCCGAAAGTAAAATTTTGCACTCAGTAATAGGTTTATGTGGCAGACAGGACTGGGTTGTGTTCTGGGGCCCCCATAAGCCGCAAAACATTCTTAAGTCACCCCCAAACCAGCATTCCCTTTGCTTTTCATGCACCGCAGACGAAAACAGTTCCCTGTACAGAATATTGTCATTAGAGTCCCTGAAAAAGTAGCTGGATTTTGACCAAGAGAAACCCGGTGATTGTTTGTTCAGTTCATTGTTTGCTTGCTGATTGTTTTGGCATTGCCATGGATCATTTCATGTCTGGATGACCAGAAAGCCGAAGTCCTGCTGCAGGTGTAATATCGCCTAGCTTCGTATTTTATGGTGCTTAATTGAGGCCCTTTTTATTACATTCCAAACAAAAGGAGCGACGTTGTGAAAAATGTCACTACATCATGCAGGTGACTCACGATGCCAAACGACAATCATTTTGACAGGAAAAAAAAACTCCAAGTCTTTTTCTTTGCCCAGCACACATCTGTATGGCATGAGTTTGCAAAGAAATCCTTTTGATAGTTCAAATATCTGGGGACTGGTATTAACTATACCTATTCATTCTCCGCTTTAGAAAGTGTTAACGGGACTAAAAATTCTGCTTGGTCCTGAGCTTTTTTTGGTCTCGATGATTATGAAATCCAATAAAAATAATTAGGCACAGGACAGAATCAATAGGAGCCCCCTGCGAGTGGGACTCTCCCTGTGTGCCGGTCAAACTCTGTGATCCCAAGGCCCTTGCCGTCACGGCGCAGCGCAGTGAGTTGGCCAAACAATCATTATGTGCCGTCCCTTAGTGAATTCGGGGCCCCGCTCTTTTTCATAGAATAGCAATTTATATTTTGTTGACTGCCCCCCACCCTCCGTGTAATTTGATTCACCAGTGACTCATTTGAGCTAATTCCACCCTCTAACGTTACGCCTAATGTGCCCTGAAACCTTTTATTGCTCAGGTCTTATTTATTTATTTCCCATTTGACTTTGTGGAATGAAATCTTGGGCCAAGGCCGTCCAGAGAGAAGTCGGGTGAGAGTCTGTCCGACGGTGTTAATTTCAAGCTGTGACGAATTGTTTGTATGGGGAGACGTCCCGTTCATCTCTGTGAACGATGCAGTCGGTAACTGGGCCACTGAGTTAACATCACATTGTGGAAATGGGGAATTCCAGAACAAGTTCACCCAGCTCCAGGTAGCTCAACAGCTGCTAAGCTGCTCTGTCTTTATCTGCTTCCCCTTAGCTGGTCTCTTGTTTATCCAGGATACTCCTTTTTTTGTACTTTGTTTTTGATTTTGAATATTTTCTTTCTATTAGCTTCCCGCTATTTTTGTAGCATATCATATAGCTCTTGCTGTGATGCTAACTTGACCTTGTTTGAAGGCTTAAGTTGGTGCCGCTTAAGCCTAGGTGGCTCCTTGACAGCTGTAGGCTAGTTTCACACTGGACAAAAGCACCTGTCTGATAAATAAATGTACATCTTTGAAATGCAACGTACTCGACCGCGATGCCAAGGAGTTGGCAGAAATACTGAATGTGCCCGTGGTTCCATGGGCTACTCATTGCCCCGAACGTGTAAGAAGACGGGGGGTGGTGTCACCTCGTGTCTGCGGACACCACCTGCGTGGTCGAGCTCCCAGATTGGCAGAGAGCCAGCTGCAGATTCACGGACTGTTGCCACCAACACGGTACCCTCTCGGTAAGGCTTCAGGCTGGCCTCGGATCTGAAAGGGCATGCTCGGGGTATGGGGGAGCAATCCGAAGCAGGGTGCGAATGCCTGTAACAAATGAGTTGCCACAGAATGGGCAGAACCTCTATCCCCGAGCCCTGCGCCCTGCCCACCGGTCGGTATGGTAACGGCTCCTTATTTGGCGGAGAGAGCCATCCGTGTCTACGGCTGGCTATTTGTCCTTGTCTAATTACTGATCTTGGCTGCTGGACTCTGCGTGCTGATGACTAATGGGGGAGGGCGATCAGGGGGAGGACTGGACGGGGCAGTGGCTGGTGATTTGTGGGCCAGGCACTCTGTCATTGGCCTGGTCCCATTTGTCTTCCTGATGCTGGGGGCTTCTGGGCAGAAAATGGTTTAGAATTACTTCCATTTTCCAGCACTTTCATCCCTGGTCATCGCTTGGTTTACCAGGGATGGGCAGTGATGGAGGATATGACAGAAGCCTTGACAGCTTTTTCTCCTCCTCCCACCGTGGGAGAGGCTCTCTCCGCATTCACATGACTTTGAGCGAGGCAGAGATTCTAATAGGTTCCATGTTGCACCCTGTAAAGACCACAACTGACACGCGGAAATGCAAACATCAAAACTTAGGTGCGGTAAAAGAACCTTGGCTTGGAAGGCATTTCCATTACCGGTCTTGCATATTCCAGATTCAGTTGTTCCTGGATCATCATCCTTGGATCCTTGGTCTTTTATGTGGTGTTCCAGGTTTTAGGATGTAATGAGACAATGATTTTTAAAATTTTATTTATGTATATAATTTATGATGTTGATTGTCTAGATTCTCCTAGCATGTTTTGTCATGACACTCCAAAGTAAATTCCTTGTACATAAAAGTACAAGCCAGTAAATATTTCCGATTCTGGGAAATGGCGATGGAAACCTTACTGAATTCGAAGGAGGCCCGACCTCCTGCCTGCAAGATGGGTACCATGCAAATCATTCCATTTGCAACATCTCAGCTGTTTGATCCATCTCAAAAAGAATAGACAAATATAGAAAAGAATTAACAGAAAACAAACACATGAGCTGTTCAGGAAACGAGGTAGATCTCGGTCTTTGCGACGAGCTGTACAAATGGATACGGTGCCTTTAAATTCACACGGTGCGGAGGTTAACCATGTTGCTGTGGGTTGTAAAATAGCCCGGAGTGCCATGGCTAAAAGCGGCGGCTAGTTGTAAGCCGCGGTATCGATTTTCGGGACTTTTTCTTGGCTTTTCCTTTTTAAGTAAATAAACACCAGATTTGTCATGTTTGCGTGGGGAAGAGGCCAGCACTGGGTCAGCCATGATTCATGCTGCCATCTTATGGGCAGATAGTTCAGGGCCTGCAGCTCGACTCTGACCCGGGCGCCGGGCCTCGGCGGTGCTAAATCACGGCCTGTCAGGAACCAGCAGAACAATGGGCCGTCTCTGACGGACGGTTTCCTCTGTAGTTAGTATGAGCATTTCTCTGCCTCTCCGGGCCGCTCGTCTGGGATGGGGGGTAGCCAGCCTGCTTAATGAGCTTCAGCCCAGGTCCGGGCTGCGATCGCCCCGCTCGAACACTTTTATTTCCTCCCCTTCCCGTCACTTCCTTATTTTCTTTTGCCTAAGTGGACGGAGTGGCGGAAACAGGTAGATATTCGTAGGCCCAGAATGTGACTGTTTTTCCCGTTTTCTGTTTTTATTAGATCTCACACGAACAGGTGTTGACAGCCTGAGTCCGGTTGCCCCACAGTGCCCCCCCTCATGGTTCTGTCTCCATAACCCCACCCCGCCCCATTACCCAGTGTTGCTCTCTCTAGTCCTCTAGCCTGTATGTGTGTATGTGGCACACAGTTGGCCCCTATTGGGAACTTTACCTGTTAGGACCCCCCCGCCCCCAATCTGTCTCCTGTTAAGTTTTCTGAGAGAGCACTGGGGCGTACTCTATCAAATCTCTTAACCAAAGGCAGATCAATATGTCAACACCCAACACCACCAACGTGGGGCTATGATGATGTTCCTGAGATTCCTGTTACAGTGCCGTGAACAGGGATCGAACCCGGGCTGTCGGGCTGCGTGACGGAAAGCATGAATCATTATTAGTGCGGCTGCCGGCTACTTCTCTGGGCCCCCCCCTTCCTTAACCCTGTGTTAATAACAGCCCGATCCTGCAGCTGTTGGCTCAAAACATGGCCATATGACTCTAGAGCTGGGAGGAGCATGATGTCTGCGTTGACGTGATATGTTAAAGAAATTATGTTAATAATGAAAACGCTGAACCACCTGCATAACATAAAAAATGTGATACTAAAAAAGTTATCATTTCTAAATGCTGGTTCACTTGGAATAACTGGCATTGGCTTTTTTTTTTTTTTTGTGCCCTAAAAGATCTGACCCAAAGATCCTCAGATTTCAGAGGGCCTCACCATCCCTGTAGTGCAACTGAGGGTGCTCTTTCCAGATTAGTGTCCCTCTGAGACTACGCTACCCTCTGCTGGTCGGAGGTCTCCATTGCTGCATTTTGCCGGATACTCCAGTGCTCTTTTCATTCAAGGCTTTCGGTTTGCACTGCTACAATTGAAGTGCTTCGGTAAAGGTCACAAAATCAAAACCACTGGAATCCTGAAATTGTTGCACATTTCTTGTGTTGTCGTGTCGTGTGCTATGCGTTATATCACTTGGCGTGTTTGGTGTGTTGCGTGGTATTGGAGTCCTGGCTATAAAATCACTGAAGGATTTTGAGTTCTAAGACTGTTAAAAATTCCTGAAATTAATTACTCGGCCTGTAAATGACAAGCAGCGGAGATGTGAGGCTTGTTTTATTTTATTTTTGCCATTTGTGGATTCCTTCCATCCATCCATCCATTTCCTGAAACCGCTTATCCTATTCAGGGTCGCGGAGGGTCCAGAGCCTATTCCAGAGGCTAAGGGTGCAAAGCAGGGAACAACCCAGGATGGGGCGCCAACTCATCGCAGAGCACACTCACACACCGTTCACTCACACAGGCAGACCTATGGGCAATTTGGTAACTCGAATTAGTCTCAATGTGTTTTTGGACTGTGGAGGGAGACCGGAGTCCATAATATCATCTTTCTTAAATCAAATGTTACATTTCGTACATGCTTTCACCTTAAACAGATGATTTAATTTTTGTTTTTGTGTGTAGGCGTGTGAGTTCTGAAACAGACTTGGTTAAAATAAAACCCTTTTTTGAAACCCACAGATTGGAATTAGCCTGTGCTGTCAATCACAGCCTCTTTTGACCAGTGGCAGTCAGTTATGTCACCGTTCAACCAACCTGTCCCTCCCACAAAGTTCCATTCCTGCCCGCACTAGTTAAAAGCAACTATCACATGTGATACATGTCAAATGTGTTTCCCTCACCATTTAGGGTGAATATTCTGCTGGAAAATACAGCCCCTTAGGTGTATGGAATCTACGGTGTTGCCCTTTTCATTCTGCTGTAGTAAGACCCAAATCTCATCCACCTTCAAATGACAGTAGGGAGCCATTTTAAACACCCATGATATATCCCTGTCATTTAGTAAGCGGTAAGGTGCCAGTCAGTATATAATAAAAAAAAGAACAGATTACCACTACATATTTTTTCATGCTTCATGTCAATCAGCTGGCTGTAACCATGTCAGCACCTCCGGGGTACTAATCTGTGATCTCTAATTCACACGTTCGGCTGGCGTGCTGACGTGATGTGGCTGCCATATTTTAAGTACCTTCAATTAAAGTTCAAATAGATTCCGTCTCTGTCTGCTCCAAGGACGCGGTGCAGACGGAAATGTGTCGCCGCGATTCAGATATTTGAAAACACGTCAGTTTGTAAGTGTCAACTCTTTCCCCCTATCATCCGCCAGCTTTTTTCTCCTTAAAGGGTGCAAACTCCAGCTGGTGAGTGAAACAAAGAATGAAATTTGTTATAGATTCAACTGGAAGAAAATGTGGCAACCATAAGCCAACAGACCCGGACCGATCCGCATGGACATCTGCGGGTCATTTTGAGGAGAGCATCCCTGTAACTCAGAAGTATTTGGAGAGCCCTGACTTCCTGCCTCAGTTCGACGACATGCGATTAGCCAAATCAGCATAGTGTGTGTGTTTGTGCCCTCCTACGGACTGGCATCTCTAGCCACATACTCTGTTCCTCCTGGGACACCCTCCAAACTCAGCATGTCCCTGTACTGGCTAAGCAGTTATGAAAGATGGATTTAATCCAGTTGATTGTGGCTTGGAGAATTTTGTTTTATGACTGGAAAATTTAGTTGCAGCATCCATTTCACAGCAAATAGCTGGGTGTTTGACTGCCATTAAAATTAGATTTCAAATGTACAACAGCACAAGAGCATAACTTTGGGTTGAGCATTTCGGGAGGAGGGTGCTGAGGGGGTCCAGGGGGTTGTATTGGCTGGTTTTGATTATTGGAGGGGCCCGCATCCCCCCCGTAATTTACACCCATGGCATCTTCAAAATCTATTAAAAAAAATAAACTTCTAATATAAGCAAATAACATGAATTAAGTTAAATGAACATGCCACTGGCCAACAGCTAAATGGAGAATTAAATCTTTTCATGGCTTGTGCTTTTAAAAGGTGTTGCTCAAGTGACGTTTCTTTCTCAATGCACCCTACAAATTCCAGGGCTCAGAAGCACAGCTAAGATTCAGCTGTGTGCTGTTTTATCTTTTTTTTAGTATTGAATGTGTACTTGGTTTTCTTTCTAGTTAATTATCCAGATCATCAGGACCGTTTTACGAGGGCAGGCAATAGATACGGATTCAGTTCCTTTTGTATTTATACAGTATGTCGTTATAGTAAGGGTAGATAAGATAAACTAGGAGGTCAGTCGTAGGGCTTAGACCCGCGTTACAGGAAAAAACATCCAGGAGCCAGAAGGAGGTTAATAACAAGTACGGGAGTAAATAAAAAAAGAAAAGCACTGGCTCGCTTTTCTCCGTCCTTCTGTGTCAAGAGCCGTTTAACCCCGAAGGAAGGAACCCGATCCTGCCGCCCTGCAGGTCGTTAGCCGGGAGTGAGCTCAGCCGGCCCCGGGTGCAGCTGGGTCGGGTTTCTCCGTAATCGCATTTCGCGCCTCGGCTGTTGCGATTAGCCGGCAGCGTGTTGGACAAATAGCCCGGGTTCTAATAGCCGCTGGGCAGCGGTGAAGGGATGGGGGGCAGTTTACAGGATGCAATTTCCTTTAATATAAACGTTCTAATGCAATCTGGCGGCCGTGGTGCGTCTGCCGGCCGGGTGTGTTTTTCTGCTGACTGCTCTGTTCTTTATTATCATGGATGAGTGACTCGGTGGGAGTGCATTATGCATCGTTTTCACTTTAAAGATCATGTGCGCGGAGGCATCGCGCAAACAAGGAAATATGTCTTTGATTAAACTATCCTTTATCTCTTTATTGATTAAAAGGCTCTGTTTGGTAATGGAGTGGGGGCCGGTGTTATGCCGAAAAAGGCATCCCTGCCGTAGAATGCATCCCTGCCGTGGAATGTATGCCAGTGTTCTGACGAGTTGAGCTTTTAGGGTTTTTTTGGGGGTTGGGGTTTTAGGGGGTGTTTTGTGGGTTAGGGTTAGGGTTTTAGGGGTGTTTTGGGGATTCGGGTTAGGGTTTTAGAGGTTTTTTGGGGATTCGGGTTTTAGGGGTTTTTTGGGGGTTAGGGTAAGGGTTAGGGTTAGGGCTATCGATTAGCACTAAGGTAGCGTAACTCGACAAAGTAGCTCAACTCGTTTCAGATCAGCGACATATCGATCATTTAGACAAAGGGATGCATTCTACGGCAGGGATGCCTTTTTCGGCATAACACCGGCGTGCGCGCCCGCGATTACACTCTGCAGTGTTAACGGCGCGCGGGCAGCGCGTGTTCCCCGAAACGCTCGTTGGCCGAGATCACAGCTTAAATTACAGAGTACCTATAGCTCATACAAGCTAGTTCACTTCCTCCACAATCATAAATGGTTTTCTTTATTTGACACACTAGTTTTAAGTAATACAAAAATCTGGATTTTTTGCAGGAGCATCTGTGGGTTCTGGGTTTGAATCCTGCCCTTCTTGTGTCTTGTGTTTGCATGGGTTTGTGTACCACGTTTCTTCCTGAAGCTCAATAACAGGTGATTTTGTGTTTCTATATTGCCCATAGTGTGTGAGTGAGTGTGTCCTGTGATGGACTAGCATGCAATTCAGTGTATCCCCTGCCGTACACCCTATGTTTCCCGAAGTCTCAGCACGATTCCGTACAGGATAAGTGGTTATGGAAATCAGCTGGATGTTCTGGCTTACACATCGTATTTTTTTCTGCTAAACTGTTGTCTGTTGAACCTGGAAGGGCTCTGAGCGATTAGGTATTAGGTTCTAGGGGAGTGTAGGTCTGTGTCCGGCCAAAGCTCTCGTCGCGTGGCCAGCCAATCAAGCCACGGCGTTTCCGTGTCTGGCCACGTTTGACAAACGACTTCCTGTCTCGCTAAATCTGTCCTCTAATTACTCCGGGACGAGAGAGGTGTGTCCCGCCTGTCAGAGTCGCTCTTGCCTCTGGTTCCCACCTCAGCCGGCCCTCTGTAACGCCTCTCGAAGTCTCCAAACGAGACGGATTAAGGGATCCGGAGCCGGCGTTCTCTGGGAACAGATGGAGGTTCACTCTGTAATTAACCCATCAGAGTCAGGCAGCTGGAAACAGGCCCCGGCCCGTGAAGAACATCCCGGGACGGGAGGAAAGCAGCGGGCTGTCAGACACACCCCCCTACCCCCCCGGAGCACCCCCCAGCTCAGTGCCCTCGTTTTATTTCTCATTAGCAGGCTGCAAACTGCTGGGGGATGAAATTTTGCTAACAGGAATTAAAAGTGCATTAAGACATTGGAGAGATTCATTCCCCACTAATAGATTTACTAGCAGTTTGACCTTTGAGTTTATTAGCGACACAGGCTGGGTGGGGCGGGGGGCGGAGACGAGCTGGGTGGCGTGTCACGTCTAGCGTGTTGCACTTCTAGTCAGCCCTGCTATGAAGGGTTTGGATTATTACCAACATTGCCCTGGTTATACTAGTATTGTCGCCCGAGTGATCCCTTCCCATAATCCCCGGCACACTATCCTTCTGAACACCCAGCAGATCCACCCCTTCACATTCTGCCTTGGTAGCTTTTGACCAGGGTCAAATACAGAGGGCACTAGCCCCAGCTGAAAGATGATTGCCCCCCTCCCCTATAACTCACTGATTGAAAACATATCATTGGCTAATGAAAAGGTTGCCCCCTCTATATGAGTTATGGCCCCTCTTGTGCCCCCACCTTAAAAAAATCGTATTGCCCCTGCCATTAACATCCTTCGTGCATGTCTGACTCCGGTCTGTTGCAGGCCATTGCATGTCTGCTGCCCTTGCGTTTATCAGCCGTTACTGCAAGTGAGTCAGTCACTGATGTGGTTAATTGTTTATGACCCTTTGATTGTTCCGGGTAGCCGGGGGGGGGTGTTTGGTAGGGAGTTTGTTAATGAGTCCCCGGGAAGTCCACATTTCAGTCATATTGTGTACTATATATGATTCCTTTCAAATGCTGAAAATACTGTTTGGAGAATGTCTGGAAAAAAAATGGATAAATGTTTTTTTTCCCTTATTGGCAAAACTACTGAGCAAGTTACAATGCAATTTGCTTCCCCTGTTTTCTGTAATTAGCACTTTAAAGAAATAGAGTAACATTGATGAGAAGGTCAATAATCCTGATCTATTGTGAAATTAATCCTGCCATCGACATAACATGGGAACCGTACAATTAAGGGGGGGGAGAAACTCCAGAAAGTGTGAAAAAAGTGGAAAATGGACATCTGTTTTATCTCGTGGATTCACTGTGCAGAAATCCTATGAAGGCATAATTAATTCATGCATTGTTAATTAGATAGTGGTATAAGGTATGATTATGCATGAGCGGGAAGGAAAACACAATTAGAGATAGAGAGCTAATGATTTTTTTTCTTTGGCGACTGAATGTATTTATTACCAATTTAACGGCACTAAACTGTGGCTCTCGTTCCCAAATCAACAAGCTTCTGTTTGGGGCAGCAAGGCGAGTCGGATTCAGCCTGCTGAAGATGGCGCAAAATCGATCATACGTGCTGGGCCGGGCGCCCTCGGCCTGGTCTGACACTCATCCCTGGAAAACACCGGAAACTCATAACTGGGATGATGGCCGGAGTTTTTATTATGACCTGCTGCCCCCGACAATCATCCCGACAACATCAGGAGACAACCTGAACCAATCATATGTGAAGAGGTGACAAAAATGGGCTGACTGAATCAAATGTTACAGAGGAGCAAGATCGGAATCCTTCTGGAAACCAAGAGAAAGACGACCTGATTCCGAATTCTGGAGAAACCTGTTGTGGCTTTGATTTCGACCAAAATAACAGCTGCCAGGTTGAAACATTTATTGGAAGACTGACTGACAGAGATGGGGGACCCAAGGGAGTTTGAACAGTGCATCTACAAATTCTCTTCAACAGAGAGGGAATTGATGATTGCAGAAGTGTAATTTTATTGAATTTGTCCATAATAACTCTTTACCTGTCTTCTCAGATGATCAGTAGCATTGATTCCTTGACCATGCTATAAAATCATATAAACAATAATCGCAATGACACACTGATCAAGGCCTAGTGCAAAAACATCTGATCGACACTAATGGTGGATCACTAATAATAGAGGATTTATTGAATTTGGACCTGATTATTGCTTATACTGTCCATGATAAGACTGTGGAACCTGCTGCAGGGAATCATGGGTAATCTGCTTGGTCCGGGAGTTCATTCTCTGCTCCCCGGGCCCGAGAGGTCCAGCCGGGTGTGGAGGCCGAGTCGGCTTGGGTGAAGGATTGCTCCTCAGCAGTTATGAGCCATTAAATCACGCCCAGGAAATCTCAAGGTTCCCCAAGACTGCTGCACAAGGAATCTTTGCCCAGAGAAATATTGTTTATGGTTTAAAAGCCAGCGATGGATTTATAAAAGAAACATTCATCATCGCAAGAAAACGGAACAAAACATTTCGGAAATAAATACTCACTCTATAGGTATACTTGTCACCTCGACAGCCCAATAACAAGTGAATTGGTGCGAGGATCCCTCATCTTCTGACGTAGACCCATCCCCCATGGATCGGCAAGTTCAGCTGGGGTAATTCCAATGGCAGACTGACCCATTAACCACGCCCCAGGTACCGCTATGAATTAAGTCAGGTCCTTAAAGGAGTTTTTTCTTTTTGTAAAATCACTGGTATTTATTACCTGTCAGACACCTGGAAATAGTTTATCGCTGTGTAATGCGAAAGACTCCTGCTGTATCCCAGATTTGTCCAAATGCTGTATAAAAATAGACTTCCTGAGTTCTTTATCGCCATGTTTGTCCTTTTTCGTCACGGAAGAGTCGAGGGGCACCGAGGAGAACCAACTGGAAAGGGTTGTGTGAACATCACAGTACAGAGACAGCTGTTTCAGAGTGTTTGGCAAAATGATTGACGCAAGACAGTTTTGATTGTGCGTCTATCTATCTATCTGTCTATCTATCCATCCATCCATACATACATACATACATACCCACATATCTAATCCAGGGTCCCTGTGTGTTTGGAGGTCACCTTACAAAATTTCAGATCAGGGGTGGCCAATCTTATCCGTAAAGGGCCGGTGTGTATGCAGGTTTTTGGGATAACCTTTAGGTCAGCTGTTCAA
>JAODKC010000041.1:21078661-21094550 GCA_026777985.1 Mormyrops attenuatus
ATTTCATTCTGCTCACTGTGATACATTTTCCCATTTAGCCTTTTTTCTAACAAAAAGGAAAAATATGAGAGGAGATTAAAGAAAGGTGTGAATCATTATGGGATACTGATAATTACCGCTTCTTTCCCCATAAATGGCTCTCGGTGGGTAGATAGGGTAAGATTGATAGGCAATGTTTTGGGGAGGTGGGCGTTGGGTGATAGCTAAATAAATGGCAATGCCACGTGAAAATATCAGACGGGGTAACATAAATGCCATTTAATCAATACGGGGGCAAATCATTGCCATGCATTAAAAAGATTATAGAGTGAACTTCAGACTGAGGAGACAAGCCTGGGGGTCAAAGGTCATGCCGTGCCGCCTTAAAGAGCCACCATGTAATTCACATACGCGTGCGCCTCTCTCGTTACCCGCAAATTATCCGTGATTTATGCCCCCCCCACAACATGACACAGACTTTGTGCTGCAGAATAATTATGGTGTTTATCCTTTTTATTATTGTAATATGAGTAGAATAAAAAAGATTATTTGTTTTAAATTACGGATCCCCCATTTCGGGTTTCGGAGCTAGCAGTATGTAATTAGAGTCTGGATCATTTTAATATAAAGGAATCATCTTTTAGTGTGTTACCGCGCCAGGACCGGGTCCCCCGTAACGGCGGCCTGTCCGATCCAGAGCGCTTTTCCGTGCTGGGGATGACGCGTCCGTCTGCTAACGCATGCTGAGCAGGCTTCTCCTCTTCTCCAGGCTCCCGTTGTTGCCAAAGCACATTTGGTCGAATGTTAAACTTGTTACAGATGTTCTGTTCTGGTCGGAAAGAGAGAGAAAGAAAAAAAAAATGGGCCAGACCCAACTGCCAGGAACTCAGAGCAAAAACCCCCTTTCCTGCTGGCCCACATCCGCCAGCTCGCACCCCCCACCCCCGTGGGCAGATGCACCTGGGCCCTGAGGGGACAGAGGGGAACACCCCCCCCTCCCCCAGCCATGACTTCAAACACTGAGAATGCCCACATGGATGGGGGGGTGGGGTCAAATGTGTTCTTGAGTGCAGCTGGGCTTTATGAGGGGAGGTCCTGTCCTTTGCTTCCAGGACTGGGTGGTTGGGGGGGTGCAGCTGGGCACTGAAAACACCACCACCCCCCACAGACTTAATTTTGAGAAACCTGTGGGAGGAGGGTGGGATTGGGCTCCATCCCAGCCAGGGGTGTCAGTTGCACCCCCTCCCCCGACATGCAAACGCAGGCATGTCCATTTTCCTGGTGCTGAGTGGTGCGACAGTGGGGAGACATACGCGATTTCAGCTTCCGTTTCTTCCCCCCACCTTCCCGAAGCGCTGGGTGAGTCACATGGGAGGGGGGTGCCAGACATCATGGGAGCGAGCGTGGGTGCCCCCGGTGGTGTCCCGGCATAAAGACCGGCGCGTATTTCAACTTTAAAAGGGCCGAAAAGGGAGCAAGCGAGTGTTTGTAAATATACAGCGTGTGAAGCATCACCATGGATACGCCGTAAATCCGGGGGGCCAAGTGGCCCGTGTCGTGACCCCCCTTTATGCTGTCGGCGCTGCCCCACACTTACGGGGATGGGGGGGGGGCACCGGCCTTTAATGTTACACGGTAAAGCGGACGCGACAGGCAGCTATCAGCCCGGAAGGCGTCTGATTTATAAGAGCCAGGCTGGCCTGACAGGATCAGAGAAAATGATCTGGCTGGGTGGCCCCCCCGCCAGCCCTGATTTACTGGATATCATTTCCATTCTAGTAAAGTCAATCTCTCTGGAAGGTCACAGGCCGGCTTTCTGCATTACTGTCTTTTAATCCACATCCGTCAGGGCTGCCCAGCGCCACCTATTAATAATACATGGACCCCCAGCCTGCCCCAGCACCTGCCCCCCCCAACCCCCCACACACGCACCTCCCTGGCCTCGCTCCTCATCTTCACCTCCTTAACCTCCTTGCTGTCCCCTGCTGTCCTCGGGTTGGTGATATATTTTTTTTTTTTGGTGGGGGGGTTACTGAGGAGCATCCACTGCTGAGGATGGATTGAAACCTTGGGATCCTCTTCAGGAACTCTGGTACGCCGCCCGTTATCTGCACAGTGTCCGGTTTAGGTACTTATCTCCAAAAGCCCTTTAAAGAAAGCCAGCCGCTCCCCAAAGCTAACTAATCTGTCACCTTGCTTGATACAGTCATTGTCTGCCTGCATGCATCAGTGAATACTGGTTCTAAGGGGGGGGGGGGCACCACCAATCGGTGCCATCACACTAAATGTGTCCCAGTTCCACATAAAACCTTGAATCCCTTCAGCAAACCTGTGTGTGTGTGGGGGGGGGGGTTTGGGCACATTTTGTTTCCTTTTAGACCTGAATGACACGTAAATTTCGGCGAAGAGATTCCACCGATTGGAGATATATAGTGACACTATGTACATCTTCCACAAACTCGATTAAATTACTTCTGGAAAAAGAAATTAATTACTCGCTCATTTAATGCTCGATGAATACTCCACTCCGCACAATCCGGAAGATTAATGAATAAAACGTTAGCGCGTTCACGCTTTTCGGACCATTATTGTGACAATGGCTGTGAGCGTCTCTGTATGACCGCGTGTGTATTAGTGAAGGCTGGCTTGTCGGTGGGAATGTGGCGATTATCATAACGATTGTTTTATTTTCAGCAGTGTGTCAGCCATCAAGCATTTCAGCACAGCCTGACCTCTTCTTCCAAGCGACAGACGAGCAGGTGAGAGAAGGACAAGGAGGGATGACAGGTAATCTTTTAATCTTGCCATCTCTCTCCTCTTCCCCCCATCTTTTGCCGAAATGTTTCATACTCTCGTCATTCCCCAATTTCCCCCTCTAAGTTAATGGATTCTCATTGTAGGAAACCTCATCTAACGCACACAAAAAAAATTCTGCTAAGGGTATTGAATCTCGATGTTTCCCTAGAACCTGGGGTGGACTGCGCTGTTCATCCTCCCTTTATTTCTCCCTTTCTCCATCTCCCCCTGCCCAAAGGTTACCGCCAAGTGCACGTCATTCAGTGGAATACAAAGGGGCTCCGAATCAACTCGGTTACGGGGGGGCCTGCATGGCAGGGGGCCTTTGATCGGGGGAGAGTGGCCTCCGTACATGTCAGAAGTAAACGGCAGCAGCTCTTTCCGGGCTTTACAGTCATATCACCGGTGGTGGGCCGAGCCCCCACTGCTGGCTGAGCCTCATAGGTGGTGGGGGGGGGCTGTTGGCAGATGCTCCAAACGGACTCCCTCAGGGGTGATATACCTCCACCATCATCAACACCTGCCTCCTCGTCCTCTAGACATTACTGAGGAAGACGGTGGTCTGTGTTTCTGTGTCATAATGCACTCCCTCCCTGCTTTGCCCCATGATGTCTTCTGATGTGTTTGTTCTGTGGCTGTTGCCTTTCATATAGGCTTGTGATTCTCTGTACTATATCATCCATCCATCCATGTTGCATAACTGCTTATCCAGTGCAGGGTCACTGGAGTTTTTCTCCAGCAACAAAGGGCACGAGGCCGGGGACACCCTGGACGGGACACCAGTCCATCACAGACACACTATGGATAATTTACAGAGACTAATTCACCCAACAATATGTCCTTGGACTGTTGCAGGAAACCAGAGAGCCCAGAGGAACCAAACATAACATGGGAAGAACAGTCGAACTCCTCACTCAAGGCTGAGGATGGGAATTAACTGTGCTCTGATCCATGGCGACATCTCTGCACTGGGTTCTGTGTTACACGCTGTGGTTCCACCAATTTGCAGTGTGTCTGAGAGCATGAACTGGGCTGCACTGCCCCTCTGGGGTCCAAAATTGGCTACCAGAGCGTGTGCAGGACCTAACAGCCAGGAGGATCTCTCGACATCTCATCTTCTTAATTCCGGCACCTTTCGATGACCCAAACTACTTGTCATCAAGGAAAAGTGCCACAAAAATCTTCCTGAGAATGGATTTACTGCTCAAGGGGCCCCACTCACCTCCCTGAATCTAATTGGCTGCGTGGTACTTAAGACAAGCAGCTTTTAATAAGCAATAGAGGCGGCAGAGGAGCTGCGAAGAACAGCCCCCCTACATCAATTATTGGATACATATCCATCACTCGCTGGCTTATGCGTGATCCCCCCCCTCCAGCACCTGGCAGCTGAAATATTGACTGACCAACGCCACATAGCGCGACTGACATGTTCCATTTGCGATCGCATTTATTACAGGCTGTTAAGATGACTGGGATCAGCTTCGCTCTCCATCGGGTTTTTATTAATATGAGCGGAAAAGAAAGGCCATCGTCATGAGGTGGGGGGTGATGGTTTCAAGGTAAAGGTCACGTAATCATGAGGGGGGGGGGGGGCTTCTTTGCCACAAGGGATGTGGGCGATGGTCACAATGTTCCCAGCGGACACTGTTCCCAGTCACACTGGGGTAACAGACCCAGGAATCAGATCCCAGTAAAATGGATGAATTCCTAGGGGTGGGGGAATGGGGGGGAATATCGGTGGTGGCTGGTCAGAAATGCTAAGGGGGGGCGGGATGCTGAGGTTGGTATGGAAATGGTCCCCTCACTACAGTACCTTCCCTGCCCCCCCCACCACCTTTTGAATTATGTGTCTTCTAATTGGCCTCTCTGCTGCTTAAAGCAAACAGTTTAAATAAGTAAAAGGAATTTACGGGGGGCGGGGGCGACCGGTCATTATGGGAAGGGCATCCGTCAAAGCCCGCCGTATCCGCTGTATCTGCCATGCTGCGGCCGCCCCGCTTAATTACATGCCGGCTGACATGTTTATAAGGCTGAACTTTGCTGTGCTATTAGATGGTAGACAGCTGATGTACGCTGCTGCCCCGGGGCCAGGCCTGGCCCTTCCCGCACCCCCCCATCCACGCGACCCTATTATATGCTAATTATGGTGATTTTTTAAGCTGGGTTACGAGGAGTTAATTTAGTGGTCCATTACGCAAGTCCACATTTCAATCCCTCCCCCCCATTTCTGCCAGATTCTTGCCGAGTTCGGAGCCAGGGAAGCAGACCCCAGAAGAGGACGGGAGGGTCATTTTGTGACACAGGCAGAGGATCCAGGGTGAGAAATGTGGAACTCGTTTATTTGTTGTGTTTGCAGCCAGACAAACTGTTGTCCAGAGGACCTGCGATATTTAGGAGGTGTGTGATTAGGGCCAATGTGCCCCAGGTAATGCAAGGGTTACCTCCTATTTGTTAAATTGCTTCAATGGCACAAATTCTTCTGAAAGAATCGCACCAGCGTGGTAATGGGTTTGACCTCTGCCACCTGGGGTCTATGATCTTTTGGTTTCTACCTCATGAGTGGACTTCATAGGTGTGTCAGGTCAGATCCCTCCCTGTCGCAGAGAAGGACGACAGCCAAAGGTGCTATGCTGGAGATTTATCCCTGACATTTATAAACGTGCACAGATGACACTCCCAACTGGCATGGGAGGGGTTGGGGGGCCCTGCCGGACATCACTGGGACAGGAGTCAGCTGCTCCCACTCAGCGACACAAAAGAGTTGTGTGTACGTAATAACTGTCTACTATTCCATGTACTATTCAATACTTAGGTACATTTTACTGCCCCTGCCATACTCTGCCAGCAGGGTGGCAGTAATCACAGTGATCTTGTAAAAGGCATTAACCCCGAATGTTTCTGCAGCCTCAGTTTTGCTCATGGCTACTCACTCTGTCACTCCAAGTACTCACTTGGGGGGGGGATCTGACCTCTTCCTGTGCTGAGGGGTCGAGGAAGTGGGGGGCCCTGAAATATTAAAGAGCCCTGGCTCGACCTTTAAGCCCTTTCTGGGAACCGGTGGGTTAATAGGGTCCCGACCCTCGCTTAAGCACTCTGACTGCAGTGCAGGTTGAGAATGAGGTAATTGCTAAGCTAATCGTCGTGGCTGCGGACGACCTCGTAGCTCTGTGCGTTATTCTCAGACCCATTACCACAAGGGAGGACTGTTTATTTATTTACTGGTTTATTTATTTATTGACTCTCCTCCTCCACGATCAAGTTGTCGGTGAGGATATTCACATGCAGCACAAAGAAGCCCCACCCTGTGACAGAAGGTTCCAGAAGCACCTGGCCCCTGACCGGTTTTACTGGAGTTGAGGCACATCATATGCCCTGTTGGAATGGTGAAGCAAGTTAAATGCTATATGTGTGGCTCAGTGGGTTAGGCCTCTGTGCTTGTGATCTGACAGATGCCAGGTTGAATCCCGTGCACGACAGGGCAGCATATCGCTGTTGGGCCCGAAAGTCGGGGGATTCTGGAGGCGATGAGCTCGGCTGAGGACTTTCCCATCCATACCTCAAAGACACACCCTCTCTGACTTTTCGTCCCTTCCCAGCTGGAAAAACTTGGAAAAATCCTGGGAAAACCCCTCCCCCAAGTTTATCCATGAGAACGTGGCGGCTGCCTGAAAACCCAACGTGAGGAATGGGGCTTGTTTTGGCTGCAAGGGGCCATTCAGACAAAACAGCGGCTGTCTGAGTGGTGTCAGGTGTATGCGGAATCAAGATGGCGGCCGTGGTCACTCGTGGGTCAGAAAAACATGCCAGACCACAGAACCCCTCTGCCACTCCCAACACCAGGCCCCCGTCTCGGCCAACATACGTAAGCCATTATTGAACGAATAAATGGAAACATAAAGCCAGCTCGATGGCTGAAAATGGAAAGAACTCCACACAGAAAGGCCAGAAATAATGTCCTGTAAAGGCCAACCTGCATGTGACCTCTGTGTGACCTCTGACCCCAGCTGTTTAAGAGGGCAGGTGTCTTACTAGATACTTACACCTTGCTTGAGGATTATAAGCTGTCTTTCTACATAGCCTTCCTATCACCCCCCCCCCCCTTTGCAATTCACTTTGCCAATAATCCCTCAGCCAATCAATAGAAACTGTTCTCTCAATAATTCATAATATTAACGTGCGCTCGCTGGCCCTAGCGGTGAGGGGGAGGGGGGAGGTTGAAGATGCAGGGGGCCCATCATTCCTGTATCGATCTCGCCGCGCCAGTTGATGCCGGGGCTGTGATGGAGTTACGGCTTCGCCTACCATCGGCACGCAGCCGCAGAAGCACGGACAGAAAGGTGGTGGGCTCCCACAGTGCAGACACACAAGCACGGATAGATGTTCCTGTACGGGCACTGCTAGCGGCACCCTCTAGTGGTGGATGGACTGGTGCAGAATTCCGTATATGGATCTGGAACTTTTGCACCCATCCGAATTCTCCTGCCTGGTTCAGACTCAAAGTGTTCGAATTACTGTCTAACATGGCCTTCTCTCTCAGCTTTGCCCTATGCCCTCACGTGACCTCCCCTTCCATCTGATGCCAGATGAATGCAGCCTTCAGTAATTCTCCTGTTAAAAGTCAGTATCTGAGCAGGATGGGTGGGTGAGGGCACCTCAGAAACTGCAAAAACGCACTGTCAGTCGGGACGCATCGGGAGGTGATAAGCGGTGGGAGGTACAGGGTGGGGGGGGCACGACGGGGAGATACATTAGAGATAAGAGCACGACACGTTTAATTATCCTCCCTCCAAATGTGGCTCTCAGCTCCCCGTGTCCCATTATTAAAACGGCCATAATTACCACCGCGCCGGGATGGAGAGATAGGGCCGTGCTGCCTGGCAGATTAGTGGAGGTGCGCCGGTGTTACTTCCCTTTGTCTTCATCTTCATCTGCTCCTCCGGAAAAAGAAGTTTCCGGAAAATAATCATGATCCTCACTGGAGATACGGAGAGGTAATTAAAAATAAAAGATGGATTCTTAGGAATCCTTTGTCACTGGCAGAGCGCTGTAAAAAGTTGGATGTGGTTTGGGGAGATTGGTGTGGCGGGAGCTGAATGTGGCAGGCGCCCTCGTCAACTTGACCCAAACTTCCCTTATCTGCCATGTGTGGGACTCTGCACTCTGGCTGCTGTCAGGCACACTCCTTAACGCTGTGTGTTTAAGCTCTCAGCTGCTGTTTGAATTACGCACAGCCACCTGAGGATGGGACCATCTGGTCTCCTCCGCAGACTGACGGGTCTTGGACTGCTCCGTCTGACGGCTAACGATGATGTAGACTAGTGTGTACAGTGGATAATGGAGACATAGACTGATCTCTGCAATGGGCAACAGAGATATACACTGATCCTGCAGAGCATTATTGTGGCATAAACGGATCTCTGCCATGCCTGAGAGAGAAATAGATTAGTCCCTGCAGTGCCAGACAGAGACATAGACTGATCCCTGCACAGTGTGCCAGTGATATAAATTGATCCCTGCAGTACCTGACAGAGACATAAACTGATTCCTGCAGTGCCAGACAGAGACATAGACTGATCCCTGCAGAGTGTGACAGTGACATAAACTGATCCCTGCAGTGCTTGACAGAGACATAGACAGATCCCTGCAGAGTGTAACAGAGACATAGACTAAACCCTGCAGAGCATACCAGTGGCATAAACTGATCCCTGCAGTGCCTAGCAGAGACATAGATTGATCCCTGCAGAATGTAACGTAGACATTGACTGATCCCTGCAGAGTGTAACTGAGACATAGACTGATCTCTGCAGAGCGTAACAGAGACATCGACTGATCCCTACAGAGTGTGACATAGACTGATCTCTGCAGAGCGTAACAGACATTGACTGATCCCTGCAGTGCATAACAGAGACATAGACTGGTTTCTGATTTACTTAACAGAGGCATAGACTGGTCCATTCTTTTCTTTTCTTAACAGAAGCAAAGACCAGCAAGGGAAGCAGACTTGAATGATACAAACTAATCAAAAGTTACCAAATGAAACAAGTATAACAAATGAAAAGGTTAAATTCTGGTGATACTTTGATATGTCAGAACCATTCTGTTTTCTGAATATTTAGGGAGTGACACTGTAATGCTGGTTTTACTTATTAAAACACAATCAAAAACAGAGACAGTCACATGACTCACACTCTGGCACGCACGGTCCTCACCATCCCACCCCCCATCATGTTATCCGTGTGTGCAGACAGAAAGGAGGTCTCCGCATTCCTCCGTGTGAGTGACCGGCAGGCAGCCAGGTTCGACGGGTCCCTGGGGAGTGGGCTCAACTCAATTCCAATCGTTTCCACTTAAGGAGCATGGGGGGTGTGTGGGATGAGTTTAGGAGGTGGGTGGGGGGTTTCTGGTTACTGGCCACCTCATAACCAGGCCGTGTTCCATTAGCATGTCGATTGGCTACATCTGCTTTGCACATGAAAGGTGTGGGGATGTGCAGGGGGGCACAAGGGAGAATGCAGTAAATGGGGGGGGGCCTCCGCGTCTCCTAAGTACCCCCTTTCTTAACGTGCAATCACCTTACTTTCAGGTTGCGCTTAATATGCAGGGAAACCTCAACTGCCATAATCACTGCTTATACAGCCAGATAAAGGTCTGATGATGATGACAATGGGGGGGGGGGTAATTGTGTTTCCATGGCAACAGAATTGTGTCTTTACTGGCTAACACTGCAAGTAACAGGGAAGCAGTCCTGGACCATCTCAGTTTTACGGGACCATGGCCCAGTTCGATCCTGTGTCGAGGCTGATCTATAATCAGAGCTGCAGGCTTGGTCCAGTGCCGTTACACCATTGGTATAAGACATGGAGGAACCACCTGATGTGAACGGCAGGCGAGATAAAGACCTAATCCTGAGGGAGAGAGCGAGATCAAATGGGCAGGAGATAGAGAGTCAGTCAGGAGGGTGGATGGTGGCAAAGACCTGCAGTGCTGATCAGCGAGGGCGTGTAAAGAGAAGCGCGGTAACAGACAGGGTGGCCTGGAACTGTCTGCAAGGAAGACACCAGTCACTCGCATCAGAAGCACTTCACACGCATCTCCCTCTGTCCCCGCTTCTACGTCATCTGCCCCCCCCAGCCCATGACATGTTTCCATCTTTTGTCTCTCCCTCTTCCCCTGTATTTTTGCTCGGGGCCACCTCACTTCACCGTTTCTTAAAATTTTCCCCCGTGTTTGAAGGTCTCCGCATTCGCTCTGTTTTTCCATCTGTTTTATGAAGGCAGGAAAAACTGAAAGAGGGTGTGGGTGTCTGTAGCGTGGATAGATGGACGGGGGGGAAGGGGGGTTTCATGAAGTCACATTCAAAACATTTCACCCAATAAGCAAAGAGACTCTGTCTTTCCGGATTATTGCCCCTGTCCCCTCAGATAAAGTTGCATGTTTGCAGATGTGGGCTGTACACACAGTAACTGTTTAAAAACAGAACAGTGACATTTAATCAAAGGCATGACATGTTGTCAGTCATGCAGGAATCCCATGATCCTCTTGGGCAATGCACGGAGACCATGTAGCCTTTAACTACGTTTGGAGGTATGTGCCAAACCAGCACTGTGACAGTTTTGTTTGTTTGGACAAAGAAATGGTCAAAACACGCATCTTGCACCACGATAGGGGTTGATCTGTGTTTCATACCTGCTTATGTCACACAGCGACGGTGTTTACCGCCACGCAAACCACGCACAGGCATGTGGCCTCCAAGGCCCCTGCTGGTCGCAAAGGCATCCGTAATGCATCCATATTTAGAAGATGCTGAAGCAGTGTCATCTGCTAACCAGCTAGCTACCATTTTCTGACTCCTGACCTCCTAAAACAATAAACCTGCCCCTGATGTCACTTATGATTACATCTACATGACTTCAGGGGGTTTTACAGACCTGTATCTGTCTTAATATCTTCATCCTAAAAATGTGATGACGTGGGACTGCTGCAGACCAGCAGGTGGCATTGTGGTTAAGGACTTCCCAGCCATGGACTTCCTGATGAAAAGTGGGCTGGTGTGATACTGAACCTGAGCCTATTTTATGATGATATTCAGCTGTATAAATATTGTAAAAGCGTAAGTCTCTCCATGGTAACTCGAAGTTATCCTACGTAATGACCTTGGTCTTCACAGGTAAGTCTGAGGCCTAAACTCCCCCAGGAAGTAACACGGGTCACCAGGTGGCTTTTGGAGTGCAAAGGGAGGCCTTACAGAGGTTAGAAGGGAGCGTTTGCTCTGTGGTTTGGCGCGAGTGTGGGGCTGGGGGGTGGGGTCTCACTGAGGTCAGACTGGCGTCTGCCAAGCAGACGTGTTCCTGGGGGGACTTAGTGGAGCTCAACGCCAGCGAGGCTAGGAGTCATCCTGCTTGTTGTTGTGACTTTATTAGAAGCACATGGAGATATTCTGACTATTATTGTGTTTTCCCTCCATAAATGAGAGAATAGGCCGTTCTGTGTCAGTGCGCCGGACTTCCGGGACCAATGGTGCCGTTATGGAACTGTGATGCGTCAAAAAAATGCATCACATGTGTCTATTTTATGTTGCTCCACCCCTCACCCCCCGCTGCGGCTGGGGGGGGCCCCTGGCCCGTTGGGCTGGTGGGGGGGGCCCCTGCCGCTTTTGGCAGGGGGGGGGGGGGCCAGGAGATTATGGCAGGTAGCGTGGGGGCCAGGAGCCTATGGCATCTACAAAGCAGTCAAAAACCAGCACCTACTCATATAGGTCCTGTCAATCTACTTCTCCTAGTCTGGAGTGGCAGAGCCTCATGTGAAAGTCTTGTTTAAGTTATGAGAAAATAACAAAGCAAAACAACTTTGTGTATTTTTTATTGGATGCGTTTCCGCACCACAGAAAACTCTTGTTCGGCAAACAGCGCGTGTCATATGACAAGATAGGAGAGCACAAGCCCCATCACTGACAATCTGACGTTACATTCCTGCTCTGTCACCGTCACCCTTTTTACAGTCAATCCCCCCGCCCACCAGATGGGCGTCCTGCACAGTAAATAACCCGTCAGCTGGCAATTCTGCAGCTGCTTATCCCACTGTAAATGGCTCTGTCAGGAGCATATTTCCCCAGTGGACTGAGCACAGAGACCTCATTCCCAGGTCAGTCTCACGGCACGCCAGGCGTATCCATCATGTCCGGGAGGCTCGCAGCAATGGCCTTTCCGTCTCGTTGGCGTCCTCGAGTCCGCAGCCGCCGCGTATCTAATCTATCACGCCACTGGGCCAGCCCTCGCCTCAATGCTGCCACTCAGCCCTAACCCCACCCAGTGTTCGCTAAAGCACAGCACAGCATTGGTATTGTCCACCCCTGACTAGGGGGCGCCGCCGATTGTTTCAATCGGCTCAGCATGGGATCTGGGGGTTTTGCACTGTTGCTGTGACTTCAGAGAACAGGCTGGCTCTCAAGATGCACCGCCCGGTCAGAGAGAAACCCAGGGATGCTGGGGACAGTTTGTGCCGCACGTTTCCCAAGGGATGGTCATTTGCTCACAGGAGTGGCGCCATCTGGAGAAATTCCTGTGCGATGTTTGCAAGAATGTTTGCTGGCGTTATGTTTGGAGGATTCCACCAGACTCCACTCAGAGCCTTTCCTGGAATCAAACACAGTGTTATAAAGAGAACAGCATCTGAAGTATTCTACTGCTTGCCTTCCCTGAAGAGAATTCCAGTTAGGGAAACCCTACCTGGAAAAGCACCAGTGCAACAGAGCCCGTGCTTCACCTCCCTGTGTTTTCTATGGGAGGAGGACCCATATGCCCACCGTGGACAGAACCTCACAGCCATACACCGCATCCATTATTATAGAACCACTGCAGTCATGTGACCCAGTGTGGGAGGGCTGAAGAGTAAGCAGGTGCAGTCAGGGCTCAGGGGCTGATGGGATTTTATTGTCTGTACTGTTAATTAACACCTGATTTACACCTGACGCTCCATGTGACGACCCAAAGAATCACTTCAGCAGAGATGCGAAGGAAGGCCAGCCAGAAATGTGGGATTACCGCCCACCCCCTGGTACCAAAGTGACTGCTGATTGGCTGGAATCACTACGACCCTGACGGCCCTTCACAGGATGCTATAGAACGTATGCGAGCTGATCAGCCACCTCGACCCCCCCGGGAGAGAGAGAAGGGCGGCGTTGAAACCGGACCTGACGCTCCTCTGTGGTGGACACCCTGAAAAAGAGAGCCTGTGAAGCACAGTGGTTACATAACTGCCCCCGAGCGGTCACCTGGTAAGCCGGGCCTCGTTTATGGGCCGTAATGAATTCTGGGCCCGGGCGCCGGCTGAATGCCGCATTCACTCATTGTCAGCTTCTTGAGAAATTCCCTTTCAAGGTCTGCCCAGGCAATTTGTGCGGACTTAATTGGGGCTCGCCGGAGCGACGGAAACACGGCCGGCCCGGCCCGGGGCTTATTCTCCGTTTGTTCTGAATGTTTGCTGAAGGGAGTTACTGGCCAGGCCGCCTGCCGATGGTCTTTTTTAACACCGAGACAGCGATACGCGGCTCGAACAACATGCAGCCCCGAGACACACATTTCCCAACACACGCCATTTAAATGACATGGCTTATAATAGTGCTGCATCTGAATAATTCCCTCACATTGCCTGTCTTGGCGGAAATCACCTCGAACTTGCCGCGCCAGGCAGGAGATTGCAACGTTTAGTAAAAACATAACATTAGTGTTTCCGATGTCCCAATCTGAGATCGCATGGCGGCCCATCAAAGCTGGGCTGGGGGGGAGGGCAAGGGGGAGCTTTCTGAATGCTGAAAATCTCATTCAAAGATGAGGGTTCTGCCGTGAGCTGGCAGACCCCCCCTCCCACCAATCCCCCCTCCGCACCCCATACTGAAATCACATAGTAAATCACTGATCATTTTCTGGGGAGTAAACAAAAAACTGGCCCATTTTTACTATATCTTTCAGGTATAAATGGCATCTGGGGCTCAGGCATTGGCTGGATGGATTCTGGGGGGTTGGGTGAAGTGGGATGGGGGTATTAATCAGAGCCGGATGCCCCACAAAGCCCGGCTGGAGCGAAAGTAAGCCAAAGATTAGGGCAGCGACGTGGGTCCGACCCCCATAAACCATACACACCTACAGACTAAAGCCGCCGCTCCATCTCATGGCCCTGCCACAACATAATTACTCTTTGGCCAACAGGGAAGCGCCGTGACCTGGGAGATGGGGCACATGGAAAGACATGTGAAACGGTCATATGAAATAACCGGAACGACACAACGCTTTACCTTGGCCAAATAGCAGGCTGAGACAGTGCCGCTGTGAGAATTGGGAACACTAGCGGACGGTGCAGCCCACTGGGCTTTTGGCATCTTTTCTCCAAAGTTCTTTCAGCTGGAAGGACGGTGACTCCCGTACCTCTGAGCCCAGGTCTTGGAGTCCGGAAAGGCAGCGGTGAATTTGGCTTCAGGGCCCTGTAAGTGTGTGAGAATGACGTGAGCATTATTTATAAATTAGGAATGACCTGTATGCTGCTGTGAAAGGTCTTTAACAGATATTCTCTGTGCACCAGTCTGATTATGAGGAAAATTTGGAATTTCATACACCCTGTTTATTATTTTTTAATCCACAATTATTAGGAGGAGGTGAAAATTTCTGTAACCTAAAAATATGAGCATGACACCAGACTTGCCCTGTCTTAACACTTTTTTAGTGAAAAAGGTGCAATTTTCTTACAGCCGTACAACCCTTTGGCCCTGTGAGGAAGAGAAGTCTGACCACACATAAAGACGCTGAAAAAACAAGCCTAAAGAAAGACTCACAGAACACTGAACGCAAAATGTCAAAATTTTATGGGCTTCTGTGAGGAACTTCCGTTCTAGCGATGGCAGTGGTACCGCATTCATTATTTACTTTTCGAAAAAACAGATCTGGAGATATTTACCTGTTTACATAAGCAGCGGTTGGCTGCAGTGTTTCTGAAGCCCTGATTGGTCATTCATACAGTAACAGTGTAACTATCCACTCATGAGCTACTTTGGATGTGTGATGTAATCCCGATGATGTCACTTATTAAGATTTGCCCCCAGTGGCAGTGGGCGGAGTGTGGGGGTGTCCAATATGTTGGTGAGTTGGCCGGTTGTGTAAGCTGGCATCGCTTTGCATTAATTAGTGCCGCACTAAGGCCGTGCAATTAAGACGACGCTGTCTCCTAACGAGCCTCAGACTGATTAATGAGCAAAGCCATTTAAACACCTCGATCGGGACGCTGCCTCCTACATGCCACCATTGCACACAGCAAGCCCTTGGTGCAGCTGTCTATCTTCTGGAACTTTCCTCCCAGGTTAAAAATGTCAATGACACTATCTGTAACTAAACTACCTTTTTTAGAGCTGCAATGTAGAGTAGAGTGCAGAAGCTCGTGCCCCCCAAAATACCCAAGGTGTGTTTTTTATTGCTCCCATCACTAAGTGACCCTGGCCGCTGTCTGCCGGACGGGATCTTCCTCTGCATCCATACAGCCAGAGGATTAGTGACACATCCAGAATGTTTTAACAGGGGGTAATTGGATTATCCAAACTCTGTGCCGCATTTCCAAGCCCAGGATCACTGGGTCGGAACCACTGCTTGCGGAAATGGCAGGGACTGGAATCTCGAATGGACTGCAGGAACAGGGACCACCAAAGCTGAGTGGATCGGACCAGGGCCCCGTGGCCCCAGGGCGCCCACAGTCACCCTCATTTAATTAGACAGCCAGCCTCTGTGCCCAACCATGGTAGGGGCGGGGCCAGGGGCAGAGGCGTCCCCTCGCTGAGAAGTCACTGCACCATGGGAGATGGGCTCCTCACTGAGTGCAGAGGACAGGCCACTAATTACCATATTAACAGTTTGCTGTCTTTCCCCTTTTCCCTTCAGGCGACACCTTGGGCAGCCTCAAGTGGCTTCTGCCACCTCCACCCCCACCCAAGTAGCTGATTGTGCATCACGCTGCAGTTATGGAGAAAAGCTGATGTGTAGGTCGGGGTGGTGGGCGTGGGGGGGAAAAGGCGTGGGGCGGTGGGGGGGGGGGGGGGGGGGGGGGGGGGGGGGGGGGGGGGGGGGGGGGGGGGGGG
>JAODKC010000041.1:21094954-21105214 GCA_026777985.1 Mormyrops attenuatus
GGTGGGTGGGAGGGGCGAAGGGGTTAAGGCTGCTCGTGTCTGCGGAGAGAGAGGGAGTCAACATTCTGGCACTCTTGGTTTACACAGATGGAGCAGCTCGCAGAATAAACCACAAAAAAATTCCTCCCACTGTCCAAGTTAGCACTTCTCGGGGGAGGGGAGGGGGACGCCATCCCTGCACGGCAGACCCAAGCAATCAAGACATAGAGAGGCTCAGGGCCCAGGACTGAGGGGGTAGGTTAGTGACTCACAATATTAGTTATGTTCTTTCTTCAGGGACCTTTGGGATCATCCCCTGTGAAAGTAACACCTCTGATGACTGCTGCTCCACATCCCAGTGGAAAGTCAGGGTTCTGGAAAGTTCTGAGAAATTTCCGAAACCCTGAAATGATGCTCAACTCTCTGTCCACCCAGTTTATCATCTTTGTCATCTCACAACAACCCCCCCCACACTCTGCCCCCCTCCCCCCACAGACTTCCTGTTCGTCAAACCTCACGTGCCGTTGTTACCCCCACATACCCCACCTTCAGTAACCCCGGTATAAACGAATAAATGTGAACAGGGTAAATTATGCATGCCTCTACAATAAAACTGTAATATGATATCGCAGACATGGGGGGGGGGGCTTTTCGGATCACAGAGTCGATTTGCCTTTCTAATGCTACACTGATGCCCCGTTTTTATTGAATCTGCTGCAAATTTTTGTTGCTGCAATCCCACTTCCTTATAAAACTTTGCTCCCTCTGGCCGGTTGGGCTCCACCTGCAGACCCGTCCCCAGGGTGCAAGGGTGGGGGGCTGGGGGGCTGTCGTACATCTGCAGGCTCAGATCTGCGGCCCTGGGCGGGTTAATGGGGGTGCACTCTGTGATCGTCTGCTCTGGCCTGCCAAGCCGAGTTCTGCACACCGTCGGAATATGAAGCGGTGCCACAAGACAGTAAAACAGCGACTTCAGAGTGGCGGCCCGAACTCTGTGTCCCGTCTCTACTGTACGCTAACGAAGTGCTGTCATCATTAGGGAAATGGGGGGGGAGCTTGGCGACTGCTCAGGCCTGTAAAAGCAAAGATACGGGGAAGAAGGAGAGAGGAAGAGGGGGAAAGAGAGAGAGTGGGAAAGAGTGAGAGAGAAAGTGGGAGGGGAGGGGTAAGAAAAAACAGAACTTACAGGAATGAGTGCGTGTGTGTTTAAAAGAGAACAAGGACAGAGAGGGAGAGAGAGAGGGAGAGATAGAGGGAGTGAGAGGGAGAGAGAAAGAGGGAGAGAGAGAAAGAGGGAGAGAGGGGGGAGAGAGAGTTGATGATGCAAAAGGAAGGTCAGAAAGAGGGTGAGTCAGTTTGGAAAGGAAAATAAAAACGAGTGAAAAAGGTCTCGGCTGGGAGAGAAAGGCAGAGAGCAGGAGAGTAGGCAGGCGGGGGGGCGAGGTGGGGGGGTAAGCACACCTTCTGTTTGTTTTCAATACAGATGAACTGGCATTGGAGAGTGGGGAGAAACTGGAGTGGGGCGTGCCAACTAGGGGGTGGACAGGCCTGCAACTTAAGCCCCCCTCGCTTAGTGTGCCACCCACCTCCCTAATGTCTCCCCAGTGTGTGAACATCTCCTCCCTACACTCTCACTAGTAGCTCAGGCCCCCCCAAATCAGTACACCTGCCCACTGATGGGACAATCCATCAAGGTCATGTGACAGCTGTGTGAAACATCCACTGGGTGAGCAAAACACTGTTGCGGTGTCCAGTTGACCTATTTTCCAATGACACCCAGACTACAGAAACCCAGCTTCCAAAATCTGGAAAGGGTCTGAGGGGGGCGTGATTAAATCCGCACGCACGTAATACTCTGCCCCCCCCCCCCTTTCCAAGTCCCCAGGATGAAGTCATTACCAGCCCAGTGTGACTGGGGCCCTAATGATTGCAGACGTTATAATTGAATGGGGACTCATTGATCTGCAGTTAGAGGGAAACATTCCCTTCATTGCCTTGATATAAATTGCTGCCACAATCCCATAATATGTAGCCCCCGCCTCCACTCACTAGCCCCATTTTTGGTTGTGTGGGTATCCCAGAATCCCTTGCTGTAATCTCACATATATATCGCCTTTCCTCCCCCCTCCTAACTCAAGACAAAGTTTAAATGGAAACTGAAGTCACCCTTTAGCTCTGTCGGTGCGTGTATGTGACAAAAGCCTCCTATTTTGTTTGATGACTTACGGTTAAGGTCAGGGCTGGGTGGGGGTTAAGGTCGTCATGTTGGGATTAGAGATTTCCCCATAGAAATGAATGGAGAGTCCCCACAAAGATATAATTACAAACCTGTGTGTGTGTGTGCATCACCCATCAGCCCCTTGGACGATTATTAATTGGGCCTACCAGAGCCCCCCCCCCCGTGGATGCCGTTCGGACCCTTCCTGCTTCACTGTTTATTCATTAATGAGAGAATCTAAGTCTGCCTGGGGTGCAGAAGTATCTGTCCAGTCCACATGTGGATGGAGAGGAGCGTCTCATCTGACCTCAGACGAAGCATAATTCATGTGTGCAAGAAACCCTCTCTATTGTTTTGCGCTTTATCCTCCACAACCGTATCTCCAGGTGGTTTGGACCACGCCCCCTCCCCTCTTTATCTGCCCCTTTGTGCATGGCCTGTAGGTGAAACTACCCCCACTCTTTGAATATCTGCAGTAGTCAGGGAGGCAATCAGCATGTCGTGCAGATCGGGATGAAAGGAAGCTGTGATGAACCATTATTGTGGTCTGGGGGGGCAGGTGCTTGGGGGGGGGGGTCAATAAACCCACAATCACTCACCCTTTTAAGCTGAGCATCCTATCAGACAGCCCGGGACAGCGGGTTGATGTCCACTCGCTTGATACGCCACGACGGTGACCTCGCTTTGATCTTTTTTGGAGATCCTTTTCAGACGTGCAGCCTGTGAGCCCCCTGCACCCCCTACCCCGACACACCCTCAGACTATTTGAATGAGTGACTTTTCGCATGTTGTCCCGGGTTACCGTGGAACAGAGACAGGGCAAATGGCTGTGCAGTGATTGGTTCCAAGTCTTTAGGTGACAAGGGGCGGGGCCCAGCGGGCCCCATCTCAGCAGAGGTGCTTGGTGGGTGCCGGCGAGGCATGACAGGGCAAGTCGGTCTGCGATCATCTGGAAGGTCCCATCTAGACTCCGTAATGGAGCTGTGATCTGAGGTGGCAGCCCTGCGTGAGATGGGGGGAGTTGAGCCGTGCACCTCCTAATCCCCCATGCCACTGGAGACATCATCAGTACGATTTCTACCATTTTAAACCTTTCCCCTTACGTTATTTTTTTCCCCCAGAGGAAGGCGCCAGACTCAAGCATGAGGAACAGCTGTGACCATTTGGCCGTGACGCGTTCCTTCAGGTGACCCCATGACCTCACTGCAGGCGTGACTGACCAATGGGTGACAAGGATCCATGGTGAAACAGGGAATGTTTTAAAGAGGAAGCTGACTGGTACCGAACCCATACATCCATTGTCCATGCCCTTCTATCTTTGCCAGGCTCGCGGAGAGCCTGCGGCCCATCCCAGGAAGTGCAGGGTGCAAGGCAGGGGACATCCTGGGCAGGATGCCAACCCCATGCAAGGCACGGACACACTCACACACTAAGGGCAATTTAGAGACACCAATTCACCTAAATGCATGTTTTTGGATGTGGGAAAAGACCAATGCAAAGAACAAGCAAACTCTACACACACAGAGGCAGGGGTGGGATTCAAACCCTATCCCTGGTGGTGTGAGGCTGCTCTGCTGCTCTCTGAGGTAATACATCCCCCACATCACCACTGTACCCTTGATTTCTGCCTTTCGAAAGCCCACTGTCAGCAGCCGAACTGGATTTCGAGATGAGCCACAGGTACGAGATACCATGACCTATTGGAACATAGAGATCTTGGCGATGAATAGGGCTGCCAGTCGCAAGGCAGGATGTCAGCGCAGCCACTTCAGCGCTCATTAACCTGGCGCTGATCCCATTCCATTCCGACCGGACCGGCTGTCTGTCCAGCACTGGACATCACACTGGGGGAATGGGAAGACAATAACGCCATCCAAGATTATGTAATGGTGATAGTTCATCCAAAATCCATCCATAACTGCTTATACAGTACAGCTAGGAATCCTAGGAATCCTAATCCTAGGAAACAGACAGCTAGTATCCATCCATCCATCCATCCATCCGTCCATCCATTCGCGCGCATCTTCCATGCGCTTATGTAGAACAGGGTTGTGGGCTTTACATATTTCACAAATCTTTCTTTCTTTCTTTCTTTCTTTCTTCCTTTCTTTCTTTCTTTTCATTCTCTCCCTCCAGGTGACTGGCAGTCCTCCTGCTGTATCTCAGGAGCCTCAGCACCAGCACCACATGCGTGAGGGACTCTGTACCTTGCGCAAGGCAGACGCACTGTTTGCAGTCGGGCGCCCGACACTGTGGTGTGTTGTTTTCAGAACCATGTGAGTCTGAGGGCGGGGGCATCTCGGGGCACAGGGGCACGCTCCAGGACCCTTTTCATCCCCCCCCCCATATTATTCTTTAATTTTCACACCCTGTGTTGACAATAGACCTGGATTGTTCTGGCTCCAGCCAGTCCCTGCTGACTTGCTGCGTAAATGGCCACCTGATTACCGTCATCAGTGGGAGATGGAAGGGTGGTGCCAGAAAGCCTCAGAGGGGAGGGGTCCTGACGATTCTGCCGTGAGAGGAGGGAGGATTCCCTTCATGTTGCCAAAGGACCATCAGACGTAGGGAATGCAAATGCACAGAATGTCATCAACATGCCATCTTCCCCCTTCCTGCACTGGCACAGCATGCAATTTGGAGTGTCGGTGTGGCCAGGATGGGGTGGAAGTCCCCCCTCCACCACGGGGAGGAATGCTCGCAGCATGAAAACGCTGGCTGAGCGCAGCACCCCCGCCAGGACTGCTCTGGGGCAAGCTGATTCCTCTAGGCCCCCCGGGGTGCCCTGGGCCCCCGTCAGTGTCCGTTACGGCCCAGGTGTGATTCACAAACAGAGAGGAGGGCCGCCAAGCAGAGCAGGATCTTCTCTACCTAGGCAACACGCCTCAGAAATTGGAGACAGAACTCAGCAAATGATTCACGGAGAGTACGGAGTGTCGCTGACATACTACCCCTCACGGCCTGGAAAGCCTGCCTAGTTTCACCTCGCTGATGCCTTAGGTAAACTTACATAGTGCCAGGTAGGAACCCTGTTTGCTTCCAGAAGCACTTCAACGGAAGACGAGTTCAGAGAAGCCTTTCTGCACACCGCTGCTGTACTGAGCTGTTATCTTTTCACTTGTGTCGTTCCTGTTACCTTTAACAAATCTGGCCATCCTCCTCTGGCCTCTCTGGTCAACAAGGTGTTAATTCTGCTGACTCCATGTTTTCTGTTCATCATATCATTCTCTGTAAACTCTAGACACTGTAGTGTGTCTAAATCACAGGAGGGTGGCTGTTTCTGAGATGCCGGAATCGCCATTTCTGGCACCGACAATCATGCCATGTTTAAAATCACTTAGATTGCACATCTTAACCATTGTAAAGCTCAGATGAACAGTAACCAGACCTCTTGACCTTGTCTGTGTGCTGTATACATTCAGCTGGAGCCACGTGATTGGCTGTCTGCGTTAACGAGCAGGTGTACCTATTAAACCGGCCACAACCTCTTGGCTCTCCTGGATATTTTTGCCTCACTGATATAATATGCAGACAAACCTGCTGGATGTTTCCTCTGCGATATAATATCCCGGGAAAACTGCCTGATGTCTCTGCACTAATGTGAAATCCTGACGTTATTCACTCGTTAGCAACACGGAGCCGAGGCAGCCGGAGCCGTCAGGGAACAAGGAGGCCTGGCGTCACGGATGAGTGTGTTACACCACCCACCACCCACACCCGACACTATTACTGACTACTTACCGACTACTTACTAGTTGGACGTGGTTCGCTGCTTTGAGAGCAGCAGATGTGACCTGCCATTGCAAACGGCAGCCAGGTGCTACCCGTCAAGTGAGGCCTCAAGGTAAAGAGGATCCTTTTAACAAGACATACGCAAAAGCACTGGTGTGACTGGGAAACCCTGTCCTCTGTAACTGGAATCCAGTCAATCGCTCACTTCCTGAAACACGGCCCAGTTGGGCTTCATCTGCCTGCTTGTCGAAGCTGACCCGACACGGTCATTTTACTCGCCTTCCTCCCTGTTCCCGGTTTCGGCGAAGCTTCTGGGTCGGCGGTCCGAAAGGAGGCCAGCAGAATTCTGGTGATATCATGGATCGGGAACGAGCCCTGCGGATCTCCCGCCGGGCCTCGCTGTGGATTCCGGACGCCGGCTAGCGGCCAGCCATCTCGGAGGCCACGCGGCGCTAATCGTGCCGAATTAAGCGCGAAGAGGAGCTGGCCGTGCCAGGGAATGACATCATGAAGTTGGCAGTGCAGGTGTTGCAGCGGGTGCCTTATGGTGAGAGCTGGGGGCGGATGGGGGTGACGGTTGGGGCGGAGGTGTGGGCGCTCTCACAGATTGGACCTGTCTTTCTTGGCATCGTAGCCTAGCATAACTGGATACGATGAACCTGTTAGCATCTCATCCCACAGAGACCCCTTGACGTCGTCAACCTCTACTGTGGTATCACTGGGTAGCTTTGCTGCAGGAGTTCTGTCGTGGGATTGAAGACAAGCCCAGCACTGTGGGGGGAGCCCCAAACATCTGCTATCGTTTGGTTCCTGTAACACATACCAGCTACGGGCTTCAGGGACGCCGAGTTTTGCTTGTTAAACACACCGCGTCTTGCGCAAATAGGATATGCAGGGAACAAGGAGTCAAAAGAGAGAAGTGAGATACAACAGGAGTGAGAACGGGGGGCAGAGGAGGAGCCGTGAACTCAAGTAAATGACCAAGAGGAGGAGAGAAAGAGAGGGAGCGCGGAGAGACGCCAACTCCACATCTGAAAGGAAGAGTTTGCTGAGGCCAGAGGAAGCCAAGCCAAGTCAAGCTCAAGTTGCTTTCAGCTGAATCCTCCAGCTACTGTTTTGACAGTAAAACGTTTTGAGCGTCAGGGATATAATATCACATTATGTCCGCCACATGATATTACATACAACACACCAGCAGCTGTGAAGGTTGGCGAGTTTGTTTACTAACGGAGAAGGTTTGCGTTCCTCCCAAGCTGATTTTTTTTCAGAT
The DNA here is from genome assembly GCA_026777985.1 of Mormyrops attenuatus. Taxonomy (NCBI): domain Eukaryota; kingdom Metazoa; phylum Chordata; class Actinopteri; order Osteoglossiformes; family Mormyridae; genus Mormyrops; species Mormyrops attenuatus. Next base: position 21,102,154 of record JAODKC010000041.1, read on the forward strand.
GTTGTTTTCTCTCTGCAGAGAAATGTGTCCCTAGCGATGCGGTAATACCTGTCCACACAGGACAGCGAGCGCTGCCAAGGCGACGGCTGGGAGGCGTCCTTGGCTTGCTGGGGTGTTCACGGTGAATCCCGGAGTCCACCCACACAGGCAGGCCTAGTGAAGGCCTTCTGTCGCTCGGCTCAGCCAACGTGACACACGCGGGCACCGTGCCCGGACAGGGCCGGCCCGGACACATAAACACATATACACACACCTTCTCCAACACGCCATTCCCACTTATCCTGATTTACGCCGCATGGAATTCCAGCCTCACAAATGCCATCCCCAAACAGTAAGACACATCAAAACATCCAACCCCCGCCCTCTGAGGTCTGCTCTATATAACCAGCGTCACAAGTCCCCGAAATCCAGACCCAGGCCCACACGCACCCAACCTCCATAAACTGCCCCCGTCTCCCAACATGCACCTGATTTCACACAAACACCACCACCTCCTACCACCTTCTCCCAACATGACCTCACACGTCTTCCTTCCCAGCTACGCCTCCTCCAAACAGCATACTCACACACACTCCGGGTGAACAAGGGGATATTTTCAGTTTAGAGACAGCAGAACTTTCCTTTGGACTACGAACCAACACTACACCACCAGCTCCGGAACAACTGTGCCCATTGCACCAATGCTAACTAGTATCAATTTACCAGCTAGTTGTATCTGCTTCTGGAAGGTGCATATTAAAGTAACGGACCCCTTTATCTCTGCACGAGAGCTTCTTCACATTGAGAAGGAGAACCAAACATTTAAAAGGTTATGAGTGCTTTGTTATGTAACGTCCACCCAGTTCCTGAATGGAAAATCATCACAATACTAATGGTATACCTATTACCGTGGGCTGTCAGAGATTTATCTAGTTTATTGGCCCTGGGAATAAAAAGAAGTGATAGGAGAATCCAGAGTCCTTACAGGAGTTTAGTATCTGCTAACCTGGTAACCTTTCTAATAACCACAGTGACCGCTTTCAGTGCCTCACTAGGAAGTTTGGGTGGCGATCCTGATCCTCCTTATTGCTGATTCACGTTATTAGCTAAATATGTCACTGGAAACGGCTCAACAGAGCCAGATAGTGCTGCGTCACGAGTCACGCTCCCGGCTGGTGATGGAAAAAGATGGTTAGAAATTGCCAGTGGACCCTCCTGGCCCCTTGACCAGATTTCCAAACCTTCACGTGACATTCTTGACGTGGGTCAGAGTTTTAGCTTTCACGCGACCTCATGCTTGCGACACTGCGTCTGGGGGGGGGCTGCGTGTGAATCATGCCCCAACCCCCCCTCCCCACGTTGAGGGGAGCACGACACCCATCTCCACGGCGACCGCACCCGCCCATCTCTCTGCTCCTGAGCTCCTTCCACTTAGTCACTTGACCAGAACCACACACCAGAAGTGAAAGAGGAACCTTCCAGGCCACTTGCCACTTGCACGTGGTGGGTGGGTGGGATCGGGTCATCGTGGGGTACTCTGCTGCTGGAAAATAACCCCTGGTTTCAACTGGTTCTGTCAGACTCCATAGGAGGGGGTGATGCAGAAACTGGACCAAATTGGGTCGCCGGTGCTGTGAAAGCCGCTGGAATATCACATATCACCATAACAGATGAGATCCTCAGATCCCGAGCCATAAAACACGTATTTACACTTCCATTGCCTGCACAATGGATCCATGTTTTGGTGCACAGTTGTCTAAGATACCGTAAGATATCAGGTCCACATGTATGTGTGCGTGTGCATGTGCGTGTGCGTGTGTTTGTGTTTCATTGGAGACCAAACGGCCCCCACAATGTGATAAAAACCTGTTATTCTGATATTGTGGGGACCATTTCTCAGGTTCCCACAAAGATCTGTGAAGGCAATCAAAAAAGTAAAAATGCCAAAAGTCTCGTATTTTATTTGGCTACTTATGGTGAGGGTTAGGGCTGGGTGGGGGTTAAGGTCGTCATGTTGGGATTAGAGTTTTACCCATAGAAATGAATGGAGAGTCCCCACAAAGACATAATTAAAAACCTGTCTGTGTGTGTGCATGTGTGTGTATTATTTTTTTAGCTAATTTGTGTTTTCTTGACGGACAAAAAGTCCTTTGCTAAATGTGAGCGGCAGCTCCTTTCTGCTTGACCCAAAGGTGCCAAGAGGGACCCCAGCATGCTCTGGGCCCAGGCTTTAGCAGAGGTGCATTTTGGGAGTTACCCCTGAGTTTTGGCACCAAGGAACGTGCCTTTTTAGAAATTTGCTACAGTCGGAAGTAGTTGGCATGCCCCCCCCCCCAACTCAGTTGCGCTTATAATGGGGGGGCCTAGTGTTCGCCGGTATTGAGGTGACCTCCTCTGTTGATTAGTGGAACAAGGGAGCAGGGGAGGAGCGAGCCCTTCCCCCCGACCGGGGCCCGGTGCCGGAGGCGCTGGCGCCCGGCCCGGCCCGGCTCCGTAGGAGGCCCCTGCGGTCTCACTAATTGCATTCCTGCACCTCTCACTCCATAACAGGACAAATAACTGGGATTCCAGCAGCCGTACCCACTCTGAGAGGAACGAGCGCGCCTTGGAGCCAACATCCAGGCACTGGCCCCCCCCAAAATCACCCCCCTCCCCAAAAGGTGCACCTCAGACTGTCGTACACAGCAACACCAATCAGCAGAACAGGGCACCAGGGTGGTTTACATGCCCGCAAATGATCTCACGCGTAACCCACTCAGTTTTGTTTTCCATTTTCATTCCGCTCTGTTACTGTTTCGGCAAATACGAAACTCACTGGCACGGCTCTGCATGCAGCTCTTCCTCTCCTCCGTCCTCCACCCTTTTCTGTTCCTTTCTTCCCATCTCATCCTCCCTTCTCCTCTTTCCCCATGTGCCCTCTTCCATTCTCTCCTTTCCTCTGTTCTCCACATCTCTTACATTCACCTCCTCTCATCTCTTTCCCTGTCCCCCATTCCACCTCTTTTAGGTTGTTGGTTCAAATCCTGCAGTCAGCAGAGTGGTTTAGCTGTTGGGCCCTTGAGTAAGGCCCTTAACCCCTATG
>JAODKC010000041.1:21126073-21148605 GCA_026777985.1 Mormyrops attenuatus
CTTGGAGCGCACGGGAAACATGTCAGAATGAAGCGGCATAGTGCAAAAACAGTGAGCGGCAGGAAATGGGTGCAGGGGCCAAAACAGCGGGGGGGGGCATCCTGTATGCTGCCACTCATGGGCATTCTCTGCCCGCTATCTGGAGACGGATGAGGGACAGTAGTGGGGGGTGGAGGGGGGTGGTGGTGAAGGGGGTTACAGTTCAGCCGAGGATCACCTTCAGATAGCTGATCTAGTCCCAGGTTCCTCCATGGGGGGGTTGGAGTGGGGGCCCTTGGTGTCTCTCTCCCGCTGGCATGCCAGCACATGCCCTTCCCCTGGCGAGCATCCCAAAACGCTGCCGCACGGGGGGGTGGCTGCATATTCCTGACCGTGTCGAAGCACTGTGTGACGCGTGGCATGCAGGCTTCAGAACGCCGTTTGCAATTCTCACTGGACATCACATCCCCAGCTGCTTACAGATTTCAGCCCCCCCTCCACTTAGAACTCCCCCATCTGGGAAAGTTACATATGAGTGATTGGAGTGTGGCTGTTAGCATGTGCATTAGTGTATGAGAATTAGTGTGTGTATGTGTGCATGTGTTTTACTGTATGTATGCATTTGTTTACCTGTGTGTCTGCATGTTAACATATGCAAGTGTGCATTAATATTTGTGCATTTTCATGCATGCTAGTGCATGTGCCAGAGCATGCATTAATGTTTGTATATGCCTTAGTGTGTGTGTGCATTGATATACATGTTCGCATGGTAGTGTGTATGCATTAGCATGTGTGCCATTGCGTGCATTAGCTTACATGTGTGCATGCCAGTGAGTGTGCATTAGACTTTGTGCCAGTGCGTGGATTGCTGTTTGTGTGTGTATGTGCATTAGTGTGTGCGCCAATGCGTTCATTCATTATTGTGTGTGTGCATTAATGTGTATGTGTGCCTTAGCATGTGTGTGTGTGTATGTGCGCTCATTAATGTGCATGCCAATGCGTGCATTAGCGTGTGTGTCTGCAGGTTAGTGTGTGTGCCAGTGGGTGCATTATTGTATATGTGTGTGTGGCATAATGTGTATGTGTGTGTGTGTGTGTGTGTGCGCATTTAGCACTGATGGGAGCTCCAGCCCTGTCTGGGTCAGTGGTTTGTTTAACATCAATTAGAGTCTCTGTCTTCATCAAGGCAAGCGTGAAGAGGGGGCTAACGTGTGCTGGCAGATTCCCCCCAGCCGGCGTGTTATTACACAGAGCGCTTCATTTCATCTGGAACGGGGGGGCATGTACATCTCCACATGCCCCTGACTGACAGGGAAAAGCATCATCAGACTTGTGGCTCATCTGATGTTCCATGTATTCAATAATTACAGCTTTACATTAGTGGCTTTTGAAGGAATTTTACCATGAAATTACTCCACTTCCGTTACTCCACCACTCTGTCGCCAGGGGCAATTCTGGGATGTTTTAAGTCTTGGGGCATAAGCGGGACCAACTTTGTCATTAGCCAAAGATGTGTTTTGTGTCGACACCAGAGGGGGCACTTGCGGGGTCAGATGGGGCCAGTTCCCATGTGGTCCCACCCCTGCATACGATCCTGTATATAACTTCTTTAGTTCCTTGAAAAGTGCCTTTATTACCCTGAGCTCATTTTCTCCTCGCCATATGACAGTGTTGTCACCGAGGTCCTTATCGCTGTCACTGCCACACTCTTCCATCTTTCATATCCAGATATGCAGTATAGTATCCCAGAGATGAATAAACGTAAGGAGAACAGAAGCGAAGTGGCACACATGGCCTCAGTACTGCCCTCTGAGCCACCGCACCGCCCTAGAGCATGTTTCTGGGGGGTAAGGGCCTTGCAGAAATGCCCAGAGATGTGGCTAGTCTATGGACCGTGAGACTCAAATCAGCAACCTTCTGTTCACAGGAACAGGAGGAAAAGGGCCGCATCCCCCACCCTCCCATAGTATACATGACTGCACCACCAAGTAACATTGTATAGCAAGCTATGATGCGGTTACTGAAGACACAGGTGCAAAGGCCTGAACCCAAAGCGTGAGACACCCTACAGTTTGAGAGAGGTACTGGGGCTGAGCTGAGCACATGACTGTATGCCGTCGAACGAGAGCGGTGCTCGAGCAACGCCCAGGGCATTCCGAGCAAGACGTTCGCCCCATGTAACTCTTTCGATTCAAATGAAATAAATCAATCTCATTATCACTTTTGTGGAAATTGCTTTATTGAACAAGAGCCCTGCTCGCGTTTCGGGATCTCGCTAATCTTAAAAATCGCCAGCTATTATGTGCAATGTGAATTTTTCTTGTCACATTGTCTCTTTTACCTGGAGCTTAAGTTGCTGATACAATGAAAAAGCCTCATTTGCATGAGGTGACATCAGGCAAGCCTTCACTGTCTGCCTCCCTTGTGTTATACAAAGGACTGTCACCGGTGCCCTTCACTGGTTCCCTTCACTAGTTCCCTACACAGGTCCCCTTCGTTGGTTCCCTACAAAGGTTCTTTTCACTAGTTCCTGACATATCTTTGCTTCACTGGTTCCCATCAATGAGTCAATATTTTAGTTCCCTTCAATAGCTCCGTTACTTGTTCACTACAATAATTATCTGCATTGGTTCTCTTCACTGGCCTCCTTCATAGGTTCCCTACATTGATTCCCTTCATGTGTTCCTTCACTGGTTCCCAACATCAGTTTCCTTCACTGGCTCCCTTCATAGGATCGCTATATTGGGTTCTACCACTGATTTCCTTCACTGATTTCCTACGTTGGTTCCATCCATAGGTTGCCTTCATTGGTTTCCTCCATAGGTTCTCTACATTGGCTCCCAATACAAGTTCTCTTCATTGGTTCCTTCGGTGGTGCTTGACATGAATTCTCTTCACTGGTTCACTTTACTGATTCATTATATTGGTTCCCTTCGATGGTTACTTCACTTGTTCCCTACGAAAGTTCTCTGTATTGGTTTCCTTCACCGTTTCCATACATTGGTTCCCATAACTCATTCCAGTCGTGGGCTTCCTACATAGGTTCCCTTCACTTGTTTTCTTCACCATTTCTCCATATTGATTCCTTTTCGCAGTTCCCTTCACTGGTGATGTCACAGGCCCAGCTACTGGTCAGAGCTATCTTACAGATGCTGCTGTTCATATAAATCTTCATTTAGTTGTCTGACATTAACAGCAACAGAAAAAGCCTCATTTTATTATGTGTCTGACAAAGTAAATTAAGGGGTGTTTGCTGTTATTTATCATAAAGGTTCCCTAAAATCTTTAGAAAAGTAAGATATACAGACACTGTGCTTCTTACAGTATCAAGCTCCCTGCTTGGGCTATACAGGTCCCACAAACAGAGCACCGGGGGGACTGGGGGCAGGATCTAACCCCCCACTGAGCCCCCATAATCAGGTAAGGTAAAAAAGCATTAAAACACCAAAACGGTCATATCTAATGATGGAAAAAGACAGAAATCGCTAACGAACGTGTTTGTGTTAAATAAGCCCATTAAAGTTTTGCAGCTGCTCAATTAAAAGTAAATCTAGTTTATTGACGTGCTGCTCATTTCACGCCAGCGTGCGGCAGACTCCACTAGTGCTGAAACTCTGGTCTAGAATTTTCCACTAAGCTCAGGAGCACGGTGAAAACCACAGTCATTTCCCCACAGAAACCCTGCAGCTCTCATCTCGCCATCAGGGAGTGCGGGAAGAAGCCGGCAGAGAGACTTCATCGGCAAACGCGATCACAGGAAGACATGTTCGATCACGGCGGCAGCGTGGAGACGGTGGAAAGCGCAGAGCGCTGTCGTCGCCTAGCCGGAAACGCCCCCTTGGCAGTTTGTCATCCCAGATAATGCCGTTTGGAATCTGAGCTGCGCCGGTATGCCATTTGCGGTTCCGCTGGGATCGGTGCTGATGGGAGACACCCAAGTATAGCCCACCCCAAAAGTGAGGGCAGGAGTGCCACGCGGTTCCCCCCGCCAGTTGGAAAGCGAGACTGCCCCCCCACCGTGCCCTCACAAAGAGGGGGGATATTTTTACACGCCGCTTTGCGCTGACCCAGTCCCGTCAAATTAGGACTTGGCGGTGTTCTGGCAGCCGGTCGCTCCCTGGGTTTCAGAGTTCCTTCTTGAAACCCCCCAGGGAGAAGGGGGTGGAGAGACCTGCACCCCACCTCAGACACATCTGTGACTCCCCAGGCTCCCAGCCCGTAAAGGACAGCCATCCCGTAAAAAAGCCCTTCACGACATCCGTGCCGATTAGGCGGGTTGTGCTTACGGTGGCAAATCGGCCACCCCCCCTTGTTTCTTGTTTTTCTTGGGGAGTTTCCGCGGGGCGTCATCAGCCTCGGTGTCAAGCAGAGCGTGTAGGAGCGGACTCACGCACCTGGGCTCGGCGAGCCGTGAAAGACACCGTCCATTGGCTGTCACCAGAGTGAATGCGGCAATCAAACTGATTGATCCCCACCCCACCCACTAATTAGCACCTAATTCTTTTAAGCTGCCCCTTATGGGAGTGGCCAGCATCCGTGCCACCCACCACACTGACAGCCCATCAAAAAGCCTTCAAATGTTCTTTAAATGGAAACACGATATTGAGATTAATATGCCATGCCCTGACATACAGGAGTCAGAACTTTCCTTTTTGACATTCGTCATGGTCTCATTCTTTACATGCACATTGCACTATGTACTGCACTCAAACCCCAGTGTCCAGCCCTCCTATCTCACATTACCCTGTGTTTTGCACTTTTAGTCCGATGCTGTGAAAACTTTCCTCTTGTCACTTGTTCGTAGTATGTTTCCCCATGGTTTCGGGGGGACGTTATATTGTGTTAACAGTTAATACTGTGAAACTTCATTTATTATAAACACAGGGTACCTGGATATTTGAAAATGGTCATTTCTATATTTTCATTCCATTTTAAAACATTTACTTTTTAAAACTAATGTAATACAGTACTAGTTCACTACATCAAATTTTCCAGTTACTTCCCTAGTCTCGTTCCTTTGCTTTTAAAAGAAGGTTTGCACAAGACCCTCAAAACAGACTTTCTAAGTTAGAGGAAAAAATTTAACTCTCGACCCTGTACTGGATAAGTCATACGGATGGATGGATAGATAGATGGATGGATGGATGGAATAACTATGATTGCATCTGCTCTGGTTGTTGACTACAGGTTGAAGGCAGGCTTTGCATGCTGGGAAATCTGGGCAGGTCCACTGTTGTAGACCATCCCGGGGGGGTGTTCAGCAGCAGCCCTCAGCTCCACTGGGTTGTCTTGTGGGAGGCGGGCCACAAGGCTCTGGTGTAATTGGCCACACTGGGAGTAACTGTTCTTCTGAATCGCTTAATCCCTACAGAACTCCTTGTGCTTAATCTAGATCTGCCGGAACGCTGCCGATGATTTGGGTCAACCCCCCACACACACACACACACGACCTCCCACCCCTCATACTTCCTGCCTCAGGCCTGCTCTGCCCCCCCCCCCACCTTCCTCTGTGTGGACATTGTCGTCTTTATAAGTTCGTTATTGCCCCGCAAGTGGCTAGGCGGAAGCTGACTGTTAACAGAAAGCAGTTCCTCTTCCATGCTGAGAAAAATGCCCTTAAAAGAGTCTGCAGGATCACTCAGCATTCAGTGACAGCATGAGGGTGCTGGAGAGAAGCAGGTTCATGCTGGTATGCGGGTTTTTCCTCAAGACCTCGAGGAATCTTTGAGGAATAAAACTCACCTCGTATATAACAGTGCCCACTGCTAACCTCCACACCGTCGAGAGCTGCTCATTCCAGGCAGTGGCGAGTTCGTTTTTGGGGCCCTTCTCAAAAAGTCACTTTGAGGCCCCCTGCTCCCCTTGGTATAGTGACTGTCTGGGGCCACAGGTGGCCCCCAAACCACAGAGGCCTCACAGAAATACATGATTTGAATTAGGGGCGTCAGAAGCATTTTGAATGTGGGGGGGACACACTGGCAGTGAACTAATATTTTATGTTAAATGTGGGGTCCAAACGAATATTTCTGAAATGTGAGGGGGACACGTCCCCCTCAGATTTAATGGTGGCGACGCCCATGGTTTGAATGTTGGCAAACACAGCCGCTGATTCCAGAGCAGATGACTAAGATCGAACAGATTTGAGATTTGTTCAGATAACGAGAAGATGCTTCAAATTCTTCATATATCAGGTGGGCCAAACTTAATTACTAGCGAAGCTGTTTGCATCTCTCTCTGACTCCTGGAGTTTGCCGACGCAAAGCTGTTTAAGGGTCCAAATAACTGCCTGTGTGGGAAGGATCCCTTTAGGGCAAAGGAACGAAGGAGAAAGGGCGGAATTTGACATAAACGGTACCTGCCAGAGAAATTTACTCTAAATGACTTCAAAAGGCTTTGCGTACAAGTACTCCTCTGCCCCCTCCCCTGTCTCCCCCTCTGCACCTCCCACTCCCAAATCGCAGGCTAATGACAGAAAGATCTTTGGGACGCAGGACAAATATCACTCTACTTTAATAACCCCATTATTGTTTTTAAGGATGCTCTACATAAATGCTGCATTTCACTGGTTTCTTTGGCAGTGAAGATATGAGGGTAGTTTTATTAAGGTTGTACTTTAGCTGTGGTGTGTGGCTTAGTGGGTTCGGATGCTGTGATCATCAGGTTGCTGGTTCAAATCCCAGCAGTGATGTCACCATTGGTCCCTAGAGCAAGGCCCATCATTCGCTCCAGGGACTGGCTGACACTGCCTTATGAATTGTTTGTCGCTTTAGATAAAAGCATCTAAGTAGTAAATGCAATCTTATATTTAGACTGAAATGTAACTGAAAAGTCAACTGGTTTTTACCGAAGGCTCACTAGGATTTGTACCCTCTGTCGCCCCAGGTGACGGGATGGTGCTTCTGCGGTTCAGTTAAGCCAGAGAGTCGGATACTGGGTGCCCTGGATCCCAGCAGTGTTAGTGCTGTCGGGCACCTGGAGGTCAGCCTCACAGGTCCAACAGAACATCCTCTCCCAAGGCTGTGTCCAATGCTGGCTCACTCTCCGCGCCACCCGCGCGCCACGACTGGTGAGGAGGCTCCAGGGGGAACGTTCACCTCCCCCAGCCCCCCTCCCAAAATACCCTCCAATCCATAGGCTGTCCAAAGCAAGTACACACACACATGCACACGAACGCACACACTGACCTAGATGGCTCAGGAGCGCAGTGTCCTGACTCTGTTCTGACTCCCACACCCTCCCTTAACCACCCCCCTGCCGCCTTAATAATTAACTCTCACTTATTTAACTTCCAGGCCAGGATGATGTCAGACACAGAACCGTCCTTTACGCAGATCAGAAACCCAAAGTGTCCAACTTCAGCAGATCCATTCTGTTATTGTCATATAAAAAAAAAAATCGCGCACCATGGAGCAGGTGCACGCAACATTTTCACAAGGCCACGCCCCTTAAGCGGCCTCCCTGTCATACTGCCACACCCCTAAATCTCTTCCTGCCAGGCTGCTATGTCCCTAAAGCTCCTACCTGCTGTGTTGCCACCCCCCTAAAGCTCTTCCCTACCATGGTGCCATGCCCCTAAAGCTCTTCCCTACCAGGCTGCCACACCCTTAAAGCTCCTACCTGCTGTGTTGCCACCCCCCTGAAGCTCTTCCCTACCATGATGCCACACCCATAAAGCCCTTCCCTACCATGAGTGCCACGCCCCTTAAGCGCCTCCCTGTCATGCTGCCACACCCCTAAAGCTCTTCCCTACCATGTTGCCACGCCCCTAAAGCTCTTCCCTGCCAGGCTGCCACGCCCCTAAAGCTCCTACCTGCTGTGTTGCCACACCCCTAAAGCTCTTCCCTACCATGTTGCCACACCCCTAAAGCTCTTCCCTGCCAGGCTGCCACACCCATAAAGCTGTTCCCTACCATTCTGCCACACCGATGAAGCACCCGCCATGCTGTGTCCCTGTGCACCGCCCAGCCAGACGCCACTCGATGGCGATCATATTACGCATCCAAACGGGTCGTTCACATCAGGCCGTCGCAGCCAGTGTTGTAACGGACACCGTCGGGGGGCAGGTGTCGCACCGAGGTTGCAGAGGTCACCATGCCGATGTACTGCCCATCTGAGCTGCGCTTCAAACTAATGTGGCAACTTTTCTACAGCCCAGAAAGACAAAGGAATGGGAAATGGGCAGCGAAAGGGGTGGGATAGCCACAAAAAGAGGGCTACTGCTTGTAAGCGGGCGAGTGGGCCTGAAGTGTCGCTTGGAGAATCACTCCTCCGTATTCGAGTCCCGTTTAGGAGTCGGACACCAATGGGGAAATCAGGGAGATGCTCTTCCTGAGAGTGATTTTCTGAAGCCTGGCCCAGTGGAGCTAGAGCAGAGGAGAACTGGTCTGAAACATCTCTGAAAGGAAGTGCATAGATATGAGGGTTATAGAGGAAGCAGCCTGACATGGCAGAGGGAATGCAGCATAGTCACAATGACAGCGATACGGCGACTGAATGGGGGAGGTGGTGTTAAATGGACCGCACACCAGGGGGAGGCCAGTCCCTCCTTGATTGGCTCTTGCAGGTTCAATCTGTTGGGTAATGAGCACCTTACCTCCAACATCAACACCCCAATGAGGCCACGCCCCCTCAGGGCCTCCCTCATGTACAGTTCAGGCTCCACGCTGCAGAACACGTGGGTTTAATGGCCCATGTGGTCGCACCACGTCCTCTGTGACCTCCGCCCCCCCAGGACCATCAAGCTATTGAGTCTCATCCCGCTCAGCGAAGCAATTCTCCCAGTGCAGGAGTCGGTCCCTGGTGGGGGTGGGGTCGTTTTAATTTGCAAGGAAATCACTCTGATTTGGAGTAGCAGGAAAGTCTGTTCCAATAAAAATCAATGGGATTGCTGGTGGTGGTGGGGGGGGGGGGTAGTGGAATGATGGGTTTCCCAGCAACATTTCACATGGATACAGCAGGGCTGAGCTGAATCAAACCCATATCTGTATCCCATACCCAACAGCGACGTATCCAAGGATTCCTGAAAAAGGCCGCATGGAATCTTTTTCACTCCTGCTTTCTCAGCAAACTCCAAAACAAGTTTCAGGACTCACTGAGTCATGTGACACCATGACGCCCTGTGACCTCTGTGATGTTATCATTCGGGGAGTTCCACAGTGAGTTCGCGAAAACCAAAAATGTCACTATTCGCATCAGCAGAATTACACCTTTTCAAAAATCGAATAAATGTTAAAAAAATTCGACATGCCTAAATAAAATGGTTAAGTGAGAAAAGGTGACTAGCATTAAATAGTGGTTTTGTCCCTTTCATCAATTTGCGTCCGGCAGGGCCTAGAAAGGTCTTTGTGTTTTAATTTATTTTATTGAAAACAACGGTGGGGGTGGGAGAGGGCTCAAGACCCCAGTGGTTGATAACGGAACCTGCTTTTTCTGGGTAAGGAGACCTGGCAGGTTCCCATAGATACCGATAAGATCGTCAGGGGGGGTGTGAATGTGCGATATGAGCCTAAAATCGTTACCGCCTACTGGTCGCCCTGCCCTTGGTTGATCCACCACAGAAGATCACTCCGCCTCACTCAAGGCCATGGTCCTGCTCTGGAAGGTTCTGCGTGGTCCGAGGTCCTTTGCGACCCAGAATGGGAGTTCGGTACGAAATAGATACAGAGTGTGTAGGGACCATGCTGTTGGGGGTCGGGTGGGCGGGTGGGTCACCATGGATGTCACTGGGGGCGTTTTAGGTCCCATGGTCCTCCCAGCAAGCCCCCTGACTCATGCACCAGCGGTGCGGCATGTAATCGGTGGCTCTGATAAGAGAGCTGACTGGCTGCGCACGGACCATGAGTCACGCCACAGCGCTGAAAGCGAGAGTGCTGACTCTAAGTGACTCTGAATGACTCTGACTCATTCATCACAAGTCGTTCATTTACAAACCCCTTCTAAGATATTTTGCTTAATTTCGCTGCTCAGAGCTGCCTGTCCTCCAGCTTGCACATCCCTCCAGAATGTTCTTCCTGCTTTCTTTTCATTCTGCCTTTTATTTGCCGGAGTGAACGCAGTCAGGTGATGTCCACCCCGCCTTCGCTGAGCAGCGAGACAGACAGCCATACTCAGCACAGTCAGACACCCCCCCCACCCACCAAGCATGAACATGGCCAGCACGACCAGCCCAATAAAACACAAGTTTAACCTGCAGACGGGACACATCAGGGCAGCCCAAGGCATAATCCAGCGGGAAAAAATGACATATATAAAATATCTACTAGCTACATTTTCCAGAAGTACCAATAAACGAAGAATGGATAATATATTCACCACAAATGGACACACGCATACACAGATACATTGCGCACACACACATATGTGCACATTCATCTACAGACCTATAGTGCAACTGAAGAAAAAAAAAATTGGCGTAAATTTCTGGGATGTTCCCGCACGGCTTCGAATGAGGAAACGGGCCAATTTCCACCCGACTCGCTGACAGGAAGCACATGCAGCAAACAGGCCACGGTGTACATTTCCTGCCTTTGCTTGTATGTGCCAAATAGCACAAGCTATACCTATAACAGCAATTATACACCATGGTATAGGCACACTCCAGTTCTCCGATAATCTGACACATACAACCATCTCCTTATGTCATAGAGAGCTCAATAAAGGGTGTTTTTAATTATCATAGGATTTTTTTTTTTATTTTAAATTTACTATACAATAACAAGGTATCATAATGTCCTCTGTATGTTAAGCATCCATTCATTTTCTAGACTGTTTATCTAGTACAAGGTGGCACTACACGTAATATAATATAATATAATATAATATAATATAATATAATATAATATTCATTCTCATGATAAATGCTGCATCTTTCCCACCAAGACTCTCAGGTGCTGGGACGCACTGCGCGCCTCGTAAGCGCTTCCGGGACCTGAATGCTGTGGACGCGACGCGCGCCCGGCCTGCTTCAATGGGCCGGGGGAGCAGCACTGCACGCCTCGTAAGCGCTTCCGGGACCTGAATGCTGTGGATGCAACGCGCGCCCGGCCTGCTTCGATGGGCCGGGGGAGCAGCGCTGCGCCCTTGAGAATGTGCAGACGCTGGGCAGATAATGTCCTGACAGCGGAAACCCTAAACCTTTAGGAAATGGCAGCGCTTCTCTCCAGCCTCTCTCCCCGCCGCCTCCTCCGCTGGCCTCCTGCCTTGCACTGACCCCGCCGCCACCGCTACGGTTTGGCTGCATCCTTAGGAGTGAGCGGGGGGAGGGGTTACTGATTCATAATTAATATATCACATTCAACTGAAAAGAAAAAAAGACTCCAAAACTGACTAGTGGGAAAATGTTATTTACTCTGCTCAAAAAAATGATTCCAAATAATCCAGAAGAAACTGGAAGCTCTATATTCCTGAAACCAGAGACCCAACCCTGTAACTTGCAGGATTAAAAAAAATATTGTAGATAAGATTCTGTTTAAAAAGCACAGCTTTAGCCTGTTTCTGGCACTGGGTGACAATAAGCAGTTCCGTTAATTGTGGCCACTGGCACAGGTACGGGTGACTTGACAAATTATCTGCTTCAGATTCTGAAATATTTGTGTTTGGACACTGCAGGAATTGCACTATACCAAGTAGGAAAATACCAAAAGACCTCATAATACAGAATATATCAAGTACAGTGACAGAAGCTTTATTATATAGCTAGTATTGGCTGCTTATTTGCAATTAGAAATTTTCCTAGAATTAAGCATTACAACTCTAATTTGTATCTCATAAGAAAAAACAGTAAATGTACATTGTTTTATATGTGTATTGTTTTATATTTTTAAGCTGAATGCAATTACTCATTAATTTAGTTCATATTCGACAATGAAATGGTTAATTGGTCTCACGCGGCAGGGCGCGCGCCGTTGCAAGGTCAAAGATCTCCGTTTACCGTTCGCACGTGCACGCTGCATTTCTGCGCGCGTCAGCAGGGCGCAGGAGGAAGGCGTGCACATATGCACTGTAACAACTCCAGTGTTTACTGTAATTAACCACGTTATCTGCGCTGTAACGCTTTATTACAAGCGCATATCTATAAAAGTAAGGTAAAGGCGTGCCGCAAGACACGGCTCGTTAAAAACGAGAGCGATGTTGGTATTGCGTTTAATGCAAATCATACCAGCATTCTATATGAATATTAACCTTCACGTACATTTATTACCCATAAAATTTCTAAATCCGCGAAAAAGTAGCTTTGCACAGTCACACACCAGTCCTATTTCGCATTTACAAGGCCAAAAGAGGCAGTAAGTGATACTCAAGTTTGTATTATTTTTAATGTCGGAATCATGCATGCAAAATGGTCCCAGGTGAAAGAATTTGCACCGGATGCACGTTGATTTAAATCTGAATAAAAAACCGTACGTGTGCTTGCAAAATGAGCAGTGCTAAGCTCTCAAGCATGTGCGTTTGCGTGTGTGCGCTGCACGGGTTTGCACAATCTGCGTTGGTTAGTCATGCGTGCTCTGCCAAACTTTCTGTTTTTATCGCCGAAAATTCTTCAGAGGAGGCGAACTGAAAGACACGAAAATGAACAGCCTCGAATATTTGCCATTTCAATGACTTTAATAAGCAAAATATGAAACCATTTCTTCCAAAAACAACGAAAAAGACGAAACAGAAACCAGCCTGAATGGAACTACAACAATCCAAATTTAACTTTTTTTCATTTATATAAACAGGACTGAAAATTGATCCCCTCGCAAAACACATGAAATAAAAAAAAATCCGCCGCCGCAGTTTCGATTTGATTTCAACACAGTTGAATCAGCATCAGTACAAACCAAAGATTGTTAAATGCGTGACTTTTAACAATAGTTTTAAATGCAAGCACCATGCTTATTCCATATGATCTGACTGTTAATTTAAATCATTAAAATAAAACTTAACTATGCATCTGGCCAGCAGAACCAGAACATCCAAATAATAAAACAAAATGATAATAAAATATAACCATACACATATATAGTTTTCATTTTGAGATTTTGCAAAACCAGAATCCTTTTTTTTTACTGACCGGCAGAAAAAATATAGGAAAACATATAACATTTATCATAAAAACTTTGATTTATAATATACACAATGACGAAATAATACGCAAAACGTAAATAAATCCCTGATTTTATGCATGCTGACAGTTATTTACAAAGTGTGTGTGATTATCTGCATGAGAAACCACCGGGTTGAATACAGCTGTCCCTCACGACTCTGGTTGTAAAGTGGAAATTATATGACTTGTATATTTCGTTTGTGTTATATAATAGACTTATGCCATAGGTGGCAGAACTGTTATTTCTTGTTAAACTCTCCTGCTTAAACAGGGAGCCACAGATCATCAATTGCAATTAATTTCGCACACCGTATTTGACAGCTAATTTGTAATGTGTACTTTATTAACAACCTGCGAGACAAAGCTACTGACGTAGAGTACAATTCATTAACAGCGAATATAACTGCGAATCTCTTAATATAACAGTTCGGTACGCCATTATAGCTATTTATTAGTACTTAGAGTTGCCACACCTCTGTGCTTTCAAATACATCATATAATAATCCATATATAGTATGTCTTCCTTGAAGGGGGTCTGCAAAAACCCAAAATGAAAACTTAAAATACCAAAATCATGATCCAGAAAAGTGCACTTAATATACAGAGTCTGTTGTCGTTTAATGCAACTGCAAAAATGCCCATATCTCGGAAACGCAATACCCAAACAATGGAACAAAAGAAAAGTTTAAAATCAGCCTCCTTTACCCCGTTGGTGTCGTTTGTCGGTGCGTATATTTACAAGCTAAACCCAAAGAACGCGAAACTGCACGATCTTTTATGTTGACACTGTCACCACCTCATTTCTAAAACCAAAAAACGGCTAATGGAAAGCTCAGATCAACAGCATGCTTTGAAAATACACAAGGGAAAAGAAAGTACAAAATAGAAATTATTACCATACATGTCCAGCATGCAGGATTAATATTTAATGCAGTTTTGTTTTTATATATATTTGTATATAACCAAGCAGGCAATAAACCGATGAGATGTTGCATAAAATACCCCGCTTTTGACAGTTTAAAGTTTGAATCGGGATACAGGAACGAAATAAAGTTTGCATATGTTGAGTCATTTTTTCCCTCTCATTTCTTTCTGGTATTTTTTTTTCGGGCAAGTGCAGAATGCAAGTCTTAGTACTCTCCTTCCAGCGCAACCGTTTTATATTTCTTAAATCGAAAAGAAAAAAAAAATCACAGTAAAAAGACTAGTCCGATATCATCCCATGCTCCTAACAGATTAAAGCGACCTACAAAGAAAGTTCAGATTCAGCGTCTCATCTCTTTTTCGGGGAGAAAAAGTCTTCTCTACAAGCTACTATTCTACAAAGATGGTGCACTTCTGAAAAACGTAATTTCTTGTTCTTTGTATTTCAGTCGGATGGAGATGGTTATATACGAGATTATTACTTTCAGGATATTTCTTCTAATATGAATACAGTTGTTAATAGTATACTCGGAATCAGTAATATCGGTTATTTTTTTCCTTTCTCTTTCTCAGCATCAGTTGTCGGACATCAGAGTAACTCACATGAAAAATTCTGGCGAGGACGGGTTGTCACTTGTAGACCCAGCCTCACGGAACCCGTTTGTACCAGTAAGTTTCTCGCATTT
Source organism: Mormyrops attenuatus (assembly GCA_026777985.1). Taxonomy (NCBI): domain Eukaryota; kingdom Metazoa; phylum Chordata; class Actinopteri; order Osteoglossiformes; family Mormyridae; genus Mormyrops; species Mormyrops attenuatus. The sequence goes on from JAODKC010000041.1 coordinate 21,140,750, forward strand.
CATTTTATATGCATCTCTTTCGCGGGCCAGCCGGCTGATCTCCTGTTTGAGCTGCTCTACCTGATTGATCAGCTGGGTCTTCTCGTTCTCCAGGACATGCTTCTGCTGCACGCGCTTGAAGCGGCACGACTGCGCGTAGCCGCGATTCTTGAGGGTCCGACGCTTCTGCTTCAGGCGAATCACCTCGTCCTTAGTGAATCCGCGCAGGTGTCGGTTGAGCTCTCTCACAGACATGGACACCAGCTGGTCATCGGAGAATCGGTCCTCCACGTTGAGCCCCCCTCCTCCGCCGTGGTGACCCTGCTGGCCCGGATGGGCGTGCGGGTGATGGTGATGGTGGTGGCGGTGATGGAGCTGTTGGTGTGCCCCAGGCGAGGTAGGAGATGGGCTGTCGGGGTCCTGGCTGTGATGATGATGCTGACTGTGTGCATGGTTGTGTGCACCAGGGTGTCCTGGCAGGTCGTCTGGGTGGTGGGAAATCCCCGGGTATTGATGGTGGTGCTGCTGGGCATGGCTGTGACTGTGGTGAAGATGTGCTGCCCTGTATCCCTCGAAGCTTCCCTGCTGAAGTTGCTGTTGGATGTGAGGAGGCGGAGGATGCCCGTGGGCCGTGGCGCCGATCAGAGCTTCCACGGCGTCCTCCGGCGTCAGGTTCAACGTCTGCGGATCGAGCTGCTGGTGGTAGCCGCTGCTTGGCATCCAGTAAAGCTCTTCCAGGTGGTTCTTTTGCTCGGTTGGACTAAAGCTTGGCGAGGAAGGTACTGAGCTGCAGGGGGTGCTGATCGGAGTAGAGGACACGGAGCCCTGCGCCTGGAGCCGATTGCACTGCCGGACGGAAGGACGCTCGATCCCAGCCACGGCTTCTTTTTTAACGTCGAACTTCATCAAATCAAAGTCATTCACGTATTCCAGTGCCAGCGGACTCGTCGGCAGCTCCGGACCCATGTTCAGTTCAGCGCTCATCGCCTCTTTGTTTTGCAAATAACTGAACGTACTTGCCAGCGCCGCAAAATCCGACTTTTGACTCGCTTTCCTTCTTTCTCTCATGCAAAGGTCCTTATTTCAAATGTTCTTCAGCCACTGGAGTTCTTAACACGCAGCTGTGTTAACATAAAAAAGAAAAAGAAAAAAAACGGTATTTTAATGTACAGCAAATAACATTGGAAATCGCGCTGCTATAAACTACTTAGACAGTGGAGTAGCTCAGGAAACGAAAAAAGAGGAGGTAGAAATAATGTCTCGGTGCAAAAGTAAGAAACGAAGTCCTTTCAGTAGAAACAAACGAACATAAATAATAAAAAATAGGCTACCAAGCTCGGCTGCCACCCCAACGACGTCCCGGAGCAGCAATTCTGTACTGTATGTCCTTTTGCCAAAAAGAGAGAGGTAAAGAGGAAGACGACAGCGCCTGATTTTCGCTCGGACAGCAGCTTTCCAGCTCTGCACCGCAGAGATTTGGGCCCGCTTTCCCCGCGCACTCGCTCGCTCGCTCCCGACTTTCAGTGTGGACTGCGCCGAAGGGTTAGCCTGCGCTTTGTTATAGCCTGGCTGATGTCAGAGAAGGCTGGTTAAAGCCGCGCTCCTCTCCAATAGCGGGATCCTCATTAGCATAATAATCCTGGGAGGGGACAGCTAGAGACATCAGCTAACTCGCCGTGAAAAGCTAGAGGAAAGGGACACGCGGAATGAATGCCTTTACATTTTTTTTTTCATTTTACGGCAGCAGCGAATTTGCACTGTTGTTACTATAAAAACAAAAGTGTCCCTTTGTTACACATACCGAATACGCCTAAAGTTTTTAGTCAATAAAAAGAACTTATTTAAACAGAACTTCCTACATTATTAAATAATATATAATAGCACGTGTTAAGGTGCGTTACAATCAGGTTCAATAAAAATGATTGATACGAATCAGAGACAAAAAAGAACACGAAGCATTAAAATACTTTATTGTAGTTTAACCAAAGAACGTGATGAGAAGGCAAAGTAATGTATGAGAACGGATGAAATATTAATAGATAAGAATAAATTGTGTCCTTACAGGGATCACACAATGTGTTTATACGTGTCATACTGTAACTATGACTAGTCAGGCACATTTGGCTAAGACCATCTTCTGCATGACCTGTGCATAAAAATAACATCGTGTCACACTATTATAAAACCGCTTGAGATTGCATTTTGAACCAAATGGAGAATCTTATCTATTGCAGCGCATATGTGTCATTTATAAAATGTATTTCAACAAGGCCGGTTTAAAATGTGCATTATCCAGCTGTTTTCATGTTCTTTTTACCCGATCATGGCTAAGTACTGGAGTGTTTGACGGCGCTGGCTGGACGGAGAGCGCGCCTCGTTTCTTGCTGAACGTTTCGTAATGTTCCCCGGAGTCGCAGAGCGAGAGCGGTCGTCCGGCCATCGGAAAACGCGCTCAACACTGACCCTAAGTGGTCATTTTACGCCTTAGACCAATACCGGGTCCAGCATCCAATACAAAGTGAAATTATCTTACCCTTTTTCAAAATATGGCACATTTTCCGACAACAACACAAAACTTTAATAATACAGTCAATATAATCATGCGGATGCGCACATTTTGTTAACAATGGTAGGTTGGGTTTATATGTGTCAGTAAATTCAGGGCGTGTGTCGTAATAAAACACACGCAACAATTTAAATATAGAAACGGAGGATTTCACAAAATCCCCATATATCCTAACGTTTTCAGATGTTTTGCGCAAGCGGTAAACTGCTCGATAATTAGCCACCGCAAAGGAGAGATACAATTATTACTGCTTCCCCTAAGTGTAAACGCTTCATTTCAACGCTCTATACATCCTTATCGATTATTTAGTTTATTAACCCGGCCGAGTGTAACAAGACACTGTTATTCAATAATCAAACAGGCCTGTTGTTTGATTAAATTCTCCAATCATTTGATCAAAGGATTGCTGTATGGAAATAGCTAAAGGGCATTTATTACACTTTGATCGTTCCTCACTATCTGAAAGAAGTAGGCTACGTTTAAGACAATACGGCGACCACAAGGCACAGGCCTACAACTTTAGTCAAAATTCTGAGTTGTTTTCACTGGCGATTTATCTCAACCGACATATTACGTTTTCTTGCAATTACAGTGACATCTGAGAAATATTCTTCGTAACCGCATGGTTAAAATGGTGAGGAGACACTAAACACTGTATTATAATTCGATTTCGGGGGTCTTGTTTACCTGCGTAGCGCAGGGTGGACATAAATCTATTCCAATGGATATAAGGGAGTCTGCTTTTCGCTATCTTACGGCCGACGACCTTCACGCATTTTAAATGAACATCTGATATGTCTGCACAGCACATCTATGACCTAAATATAACATCCTTCCGGATTTTCAGTTAAAAACAATAACAATAAACAAACAAAACGACCTTATTACACCGGGATTGCTAGTACTATATTTGAATAATGTGAAATGATTGACGTGTTGAAGTAAACAGGTTCATCTGGACCTAAACCAGTATAAAAAGTAGGACAATAAGCACGGGAAAAGCACAGAATACATCTTCCTTGGAAACACGTTATCCAGTTCACCAATTTCCAGCAACGTGAACAAACACCACCGGAAAAAAATAAAAGTTGTTCAAATGTTCAGCACCAAGGGTTATTATCTTACATATTATCACAATCAGTTTTGAGGCTCGCAGCGTCCTGTTCTCACTGTGGATACGCATTTAATGTTTTACAAATGCACTGTCTACAGATGTGCCAAACTATAACCAAGATTTGATTTAACACTGTATCATAATGATGCATACTGATTCATTACTACCACACAGAAAGCTTGCACAAGTTACACATTCCCGACATCGACTATCTCTGAGGAATCAGGACGCTTTACTTACGCCTGCGAAATTCGTTTTTTAAAAAAAAAAAAAAAACTCATTCTTAAGATAGACATGCCGCTAAATACTTAATCGAGATGTCTAAGGTAAATAATCAGAAGCCGAATGCGAATCATTTACATAAGCTGTAAAACGTAGCATGGAATCATCTACAGGTATAGGCGTTCATTTGCTACACTGATCCGTATGTTAGTCTACGCCGGGACACGCAAAAAACACGTTTTCTCTGAGGCCAGCCTTCCAGCAATGCCATTAGCTTGTAGTAATGCGTTCTAATATAGCTAGGCCTGCTGTAGGATTCTACTCCTTTGGTAATAGCAGGTTGTAATGGAGAGGAGATGTAAAAATGTCTAAGTCAGCAGCGTATTGGCGGTTAATGATCTATTAAGTGATCCGTGTGCTTACAGACAGCGAAAAAAAAGTGTTGATGCTTGCTTATTCAGACTAATGAGATTCCCATCCTACGAATTTTAAGAATGAATAACAGAAGTAAAATCACCTTTATAATGTTGCTTTTAACGGTTTGACAAGGTGCCGCGTGGCGGACCTTATAGCTGGAAATGCACTGTCCCCGCAGCACGCGCTACGCCGCGAGCTCTTCGCCATCTGAAATTGCCCGGGCCTGTAATCGGCCGTAATAACACGGGGGGGGACACTTCTGTCGTGGCAATGGCCAAGACTGCACATCGGACCGGGACATTTCTAGGAAGAATTTAAGAAGTATTGCTACCGGGCGCCGATGTAGGTAAGGAAGGCGTGGTGCGTTGTCAAGGGTCCTCTCTTGCTTGATTAACGACTGGATGCTTTGCAAAGGGTCATACGGTTACTGCTTGTTTTATTTATTTTCTCACATATAGATGCATTTTTTAATTTTTAAGGCAAGCTTTTGACAGATGCATATAGGTAATGGGTATGCCCTATTCATCCAAGCTGCTTTTAGGCACAATGATTAACATAAACAATTCCAATAGACCATTAATCAAATCGAGGAAAAAGCAAGGGTGACTGGCTGTCAGATCGTAATGTATTTACGGAGTTGTATTCTTTAAACAAAAACATATAGTTGTTAATCTGGCGATTCATCTACTACGCGCAAGTCTTAAGTTCAGAAAATTTGAAATGTAATAAATGAATGATCGTGTAGTTTTACATAGATATTTTTGTCCATAGAATATGCAGTTAAAACTTTTTAATCCTAATAAACCATTAAGTATAGATCAATACGCATATTATGTGATATATGGAGTTTTCAGCACTTTATTTATAGCGTATGTGTGAATCCTAAAACGCGGAAAACAGTCCGGCAAACTGCTTTATTGTGCAGCTAATGCCTTGGGTTAATTGACCGCGCAAGTTATAAAAATATAGATTAAACGCTATTCAAGAGATATTAACGGCACAGTCCTTTTTTCGTTCGACACGGAATGGAATTAATTTACATGGTTTTATTTACTTATACTTAAATATGATCGCTTGCAACAGCGTTGTAATCTTGCGGAGCAGTAAATCTGGTGATGTTAGACCATTCTATAAAACTCCTTTCTACAAAATTGAAATTCTGCGCCTCTGATCACCTAAACAGATCACCACACACGCGTTACTTAGAAAGGTTAAGCCGCATCGGTTCAAAATCCAAGCTAAATATGTTTTTTATCTGTCTAATTTTCCTTGTATGCGTTTGGTACTATTCGTTAACAATACTGCAAAAAAACCTCAAACTTATGTAAGGCGGACTGGATTTCACTTAGGCAGTTAGACATAGGATACTTGGCATTTCAGACGTTCTCATTGGGAAAAAATATCTTACTAAGCAAAATAATTTAATCGTGAAATTCTGTGCATGTGCCCTGAAATCTGAGGTGTACATAGGTCCTATATCTTACATTTTTCAGTGATATTTCACATACGAAAAATTAAATATTAAATCATTCCCACTTAGAGTTGTCAGTTATGTGAGAGGTTTGAATGACGTGGGACTGATTACGACGACTTTCTCATTGGCTGCCCAATCCATATTAATTCAAAAAGCTTCAAATTAATCAACTAAGGTACGCTACAAATGTCAGAATTTGTCCTCCACCTTCCAGTCATTGAAAAAGGATAGCGCAGGTGGAATGTAAAATTAAAATGCAAAATACCCGAGGAACATCAAAAAATGGATTGACCTGTTTTCTTAAGTCACATATTCTAAGCCTCGTTCGTGTGTAAAATATATAATTATTAGACTCATGTCACGTTTTTGCTTTTAATTACTGGTTGTGAAACGTCAAATGTTCATTAAAAGCACGGGGATGGTAAGGCTGAGGACTTGTACGCGCTTGTAAGGTGATTTAAATAGTTTATTGTGAAGAACAGTTTCCTTAAGCATTCGTTAGGCTAGAGCTCCCCTAGTGGACAAACATGGTAAGACCCGCAAGTTCAAAAATGAACCAACGTAACTGAACACCAATGAATAATGTTTTTAATAAATAGAGATTAAATAGTTGAATAGTTTGACTGGTCAGGCATATTCCTATGACAGAATTAACTTAATATGCTTCATTTGTTCTTAAACATCACGTATGGAGAATCTCCTCTTTTGCCCACATAGAAAAATGAGTGATCAAATACGTTGATGAATTTGGCGCCAGGCTATCACTATATGTATATCTAAGCAGGAAAGAGAAACGCCGCTTTATTTAATTTCATAGCGAATGGTGATATAAGCTGAAAATTGTTAATGATGAATAAAAATTATGGTGCATCAAAGAGACCATCAACGAGGAACAGTGTAATGGTAAAGTTTTATTTTTAGCAATAAACTGCACGCATTCAAAATAATTACAGGTCACACGTTAGGCGAAGCAGTCATTTGCGGTTTGTTCGCATTCTCCCCTTCAGTTTGCCGCTCTCAAACGAAAGTATTCGCCCACAACACGCACAGGGTAGCTCATGTCCCAGGAAAAGTTTACTTCTGTGTCTCGAAAACATGTTGCTTGCGGAGTGGTATTTGACCGCTGCGGCAAGTTTCAAAATACCTCTTGCCTTTTTGTCGAGTGACTTGATGGAGACCATCATTAAACTCAAAACTTTACTCAGATGTAAACCAACATAGATGATTCACCCATACGCCGAACAGGAGTGCTCTCTAGCCTACCTTAAATGACGGTTACAACAGCAACATTAATACTACTACTACTAATAATAATAACAACAACAAAAAGAATAACGACACATGCAATGAACTATCAGTGTCTGTAGCGGTTCAATACTTGCTGGGTCTTCCGTTATTGACTGTTACTGCTATATCCTACATGCGGTCAAATTTATGGAAATTTTGTAGAGCTGGGTTTAGACGGCCACCTTAACCACCATCTTACTTAGTGAAAAAAAACAGTTGAATATAGTGAAGAAATTTAGGATTTAAGATATATTTCTATTAATGAAAATTCTCCTGTAGAACCCGTGTCTTAATAGGTACATCCATAATAAATTATTATACCAACTAGCGTGCGCCCTTGCCGTCAATGACAGTGCAATTCTGTTTATTCATTGTCTGTGGTTCCCCTGGGCTCCTCTTTAGAAGCTAGTGTAAAATTTGTAAGGAAAAACACACACACACTTAAACAACAACAGAAAGTCCCTCCAAGGACCATATGCAAACAGTCCAAAACACATCCAAGAAGCCGGGGTTTACCGACGCGTCACGTTTACGAGCGGAAAGCTGGTTACGCTCAAGGGGGTGAATTCGGACGCTTTTAATTGGAGACGATAAAAGGCGGTCGGGCTGGATGAGAGACTGTCCAGAGCTCGCTGTGGGAAGGCAGGGGAGCCGCAACTGGTGCCTCAGCCCTGGGGGTGGCAGTGTGTGTGTGTGTGTGTGTGTGTGTGCGCATGGGGGGGGGGGGGGCACCAAGCGCGGGGAGGATAAAAACCAAAACCATGCAAAAAAAAATTAATATTATGCGGATATGTTTA
>JAODKC010000041.1:21194567-21211167 GCA_026777985.1 Mormyrops attenuatus
TGTGTGTGTGTGTGTGTGTGTGTGTGTGTGTGTGTGTGTGTGTGTGTGTGTGTGTGTGTGTGTGTGTGTACACGCGCGCCTGCGCTGTAGTGGTGCTCTGTGAAGTGTGGCGAATGAGGTGAAAACCACACTGTTGGTATCAATAATGGTGAACACGAGTATCTAATCAGATACTAATCGATATTAAAAATTAGTATCTGAGAATTGATTTTTTTGACAACCCCAGTGTCTCACTGTTTCAACTACAGCGTCAGCTATATCTTCCATTTCTGATCTTTCATGGTACATTTTTAGCAGTGCAGCAGAGAAAAAGGTTCCCCCTGAAACAGTTTCCAGCTGCGCCAATTTCCAAATGTTGTGTAGGCTATTTAAACAAGTATTGCGGTATAAGAAAAATTCATTTCATAACAATAATGAAAAATGGTTTTCGGTATGAACCGGTATACCGCCCAACACTAACGGACATGCAGGGGCACAGGCTCTGGGGCATGGACACGCATGGGCACACACTGTGAGACAACCAACAGAAGGCAGACACACACCCGCACACACACGTTTGTGTGCTATGAGGACATATCTTTACGCGTTACATATACATAACACACACACACAAACTCCAGAAGGTTTACCTGTGTCTGGCAGCCTTTGCATGGGCCCGTGTTCTTCTGGATGAGCGTCTCTATGGCTGTGGCTCTGGCCCACTTGTCCAGTGTGGTCCGACACACAGCACAGATAGGCTTGTGGGTCCGCAAGCACTCCTGCAAGCAGGTGTTACAGAACCTGCAGAGGGTGTAGCAGAGGTGGTTTTGAATGGAGAGCAGCAGAACGAGCCTTGGGGGGGGGCGGGGGTCCAGACACAGAAATGCAGGATGTTCCAAGGTACAAAAATCACAAAAACCAAACATCACCGAAACTCTATAAAACTCTCAGTGTGGTGCTGCCCAGATTTTATAACCTCATCTACAAATCTATAATCGCATGTGACAATTAGTTCAGCATGTTTATGTTTACAGTAAAACATGCATTTACAGGAACATTTAAAATAAATGCAAAACCAAGCAGTACAGTGGCTCAGTGGGTAGCACTACTGTGCTCTGTGCAGCCTGGGACAGGCCACAGGTCCCCGACCGCAACCCTGACCTGGATACATGCAACACCCACCATTTTCTTTTGAACAGTTGTGTAAATTTAGGCTGCTGAGCTTGGACACAACACAGAAAAGATTCATTATAGTTTTACATAAGTATTCAATAAAATACAACTTAATTGTCCCTGCGTGTCCATGCCTTCTTTGAAATTTCTTCGTCCAGTACCACAGAGAGGGAGCTCATCATAGGATAAGAAATAAATACAACAAAAGTTGGTTTGCATAAGTAGAAATTGACAAATACATGAAAGAATATCAGTTTTAGAATAAACATGAAAGAAAGAAATGTAAAGAATAAGTGAACTGTGCAGAACAATGTGCTACTATTGAAAACACAGTGCAAAACTATTGTTGTGCAAATGAGCAGCCATTTTGGATGATTCCTCATTTTCAGACAATATGTTAATGGCTTTGTAAAATTCTTTATGCACTTTTACAGAACAATGCAAAGCCTAAACATTGTAAAACTATCATCCCTCCAGGGCTTTGAAAAAAACCCAACTGTAATATTTTGTTGTGCCAATAACAGATGTTCCTTTCCTGTCAAATTTGGTCATGTTATCAATCCAACCAACCTTATAACCATTGGTCAGGGTCACTGGGGGACCTGGAGCTCTTCCCAGGCAGCAAATGGCACAAGGTTGAGTTACACGCTGGATGCGATGACAGCCCAGTGTACACAAGCACTCATTTATACACTCAACCCTGATGGACAATTTAGAAACACCAATTAGCCAGAGTACATGTCTTTGGCCTATGGGAGAAAGCCAGGGTATCTGAAAGGAATCCACACAATGTGAGGAGAATATGCAAACTCCATAAACAAAAAAGGGTCAGATTTGAACCATGAAAGTGTGAGGCAACAGTGCTACCTAGTGGTGGACAAAATTTCGCCTCATGAACCATTTGCTGTAATGTTTGACATCACTAGATGGCGCTTCTGGTTTGTTTTGGGTCATGCTTTGGGCCCTTTTTTGAACAGAGAGCGCCGTCTAGTGGGGTTAAAAATACAGCACATGGCATAAGAAGCGTCATTTCGTCCATCACTAGTACTATCCAAAGACCCACCCTCTCCTGATGTTTACTTTTGTGTTAATCCCCAATCAACGTCAGATGCATAAATTAATGCCAACTTATTTTGCTGCGTTGACAAGATTTGTTCTGGATTTATTTTGTTGCACGGATTGAAGAAAGGAAGTAATGATCAAACTTCTTAGTACTCGTATCTTTACCACTGCAGATTACTCCTTAACCTTTCTAATAAACACCGACATCTTAAATCTCATTTCCACCTTTTACTCAAAATATCTACAGGAACGCTTGATTTCAGTCTCTCGAACTGCATATTTATTAAATGTGTGAAATTTCGGGCAGCTTAGTTGTACATTTAAAAAATGTCACAGGAACTGCTCTGCAGACCTTTTACGCTCCGATTACTTATTTGCTATGCTTTACATGCTTTTACAATACATTTCCAAGAAAAAAAACAGGGCACAAAACACTTTCACGCCTGCTTAAACTACGCCTCGAGCGAGTATTAACTCACATTAAGGCCAAAAGTCCATGGCAACCTGTTTACGGATGTAAAATTTCCTGACAAATGAAACTGTGTTCGGATTCCCCTTTCTTCTGATCAATGGAATCCCCTCCTTGGTTTACGTTAGAATTATCTTCGTGTCTTAGAGAGACAAAAGCATATATACGACTCTGATCTTTAATACTAAATGTGAGGTTATAAATTCTGTCAAAACTAAACGATCAAGTCTTTTAATGATTACTTCGGGTGTGATCGTTCCCAAGGAATGATTCATTTCCCAAATGTCCCTTGCTGTTCGCATGCGGGGCTTCCGGAAAAAAAAACTCCGAAATGCTTGTCACATACTGATAAAGTGGCAAAACTACTATTTCGACACAATCGGATCAAGCTTTAGTTGCGATAAAGATTTCTGTTTCCGTTCCCTACCGGGGCATTGTGGAATTTGTAGTCCAACGTAAACATCACACTATTACAAACTGCATTTTTGGAACTACAATTCCCATTATTCCAATTCGGCTGTAGCTAGACGTAAACAAAACTGAAAGTAAGCTGGGTTGTACATTTTGTACATCAAAACGATCTTTGTACACCTGCACATCTAATGCCCTGCGTTGGCTAGTATATAAATACAAGAAAAACACGATGACATATTGCCCGGCCTGTTCATTGGCAGTAATTTAGCTAACTACCTGCCCGTGTACACACAGCTGAGCTATACCTTCCTCTTGCCTGCGGTTCTTATACAGACGTGGGTTCGTGTGATTTAACTGAGGGAAATGTCCCGTCTCCGTACTCACGTATGGCCGCATTGTGTAGTGACGGGACGATCAAATATCTCCAGACAGACCGGGCAGGTGAAGTCCGAGCTGTCCCCTTCGCCGTCCGCGGTGCTTCCGCTCCTCGCTGTGGAGTCCGGGGCACCGTTCATCGCCATGTCCAGTTTGGTTTCGTTTATTTATTTAATTTTTGTGCTGTTGTTGTTTCCTCCTCGGCTGTACGCGATGAGAAGCAAATGAACTGCGTCGGTGAGGAAAGACAACGTCACGGCGCTGAACCTGAGGGAGGATGAGGAGGAGGAGAAGAGAGAAAAAGAGGGAGGGAAGAGGAGGAGGTGGTTGGGGGGGGCGTGTCTGGGTGGTCGGTCTCGGCCGGCGCTTAGCAAAACTCCGGCCCCGCACCTGTTTCTGTGATCACCCCCCCCACCCCGTCCGTCGGATGACCAAAAAATTAGATTCATATGCCTTTATGAATGAGACTATTATAAACAACTGTAACTCACGTGTACGTACTAAATCAAATGTAAAGCTATTTTATAAAACATAAGATAATCCCCAAATTATATGCATTTTGGTGCTTTAATTAATTTCATTTTAACTGTTAGTCTGACCTACATTGTAACACGAGTCTTAGAGTCGCATTGTTATAGCAATTGTCTTGATTTATAAAGTTGTCAAGTCAAATGGGATTTATTGTCATACCATTTATATACTGGTATACGGTGCATTTATCATTAGATTAAAAGGAGGAATCTACCACATTGATTACTATTATGAAAATGAATCTGGCCGAGAACATCGTACATATATAGCAGTTGGTATATGTTAGTAGTGCGAGAAGCTGTTCTTAGGTCTGTGCGCTGCCTACCTGGAAAAATTAAATTCCAATTTAATTCAATCACCCTAACTCTACAAAACGCCAGCTGTGACAATCACACGCTACATTCATCTTGATGCCATTCCAGATGCCAAACATTCATAAGCCTCTCCTGCCTGTAAAACTGAAAAAAATGAGGTATTAAGAAATGCACAGTATGTGTAAATTGAAACCATTTAAAATATATGCTTAAATATTTAAATTAATGTTTTTACATGTAAATTTAAACTGCGCATGTGCGCTACGACCATGTGCCTATCGTCCATACGTGCGTCAAATTGCCGTACGGACCGAAGCCTGCGCATGCGCTGTCAGAGCATGAGCGTTTCCTGCAGAATGCGAAGGTAGGATGCTACTCTGTGCTGGTGTTGTTTTGGTGTATTTTTATCTAGATATTTGTAAAATTGTGAGTATATTTTTAATCATAAGTGTTCCTGAGCGCACCGTGTTTGATTCTTCGCTCCCGTTTTTATCACCGCTGTTTACGACGGGTACCTACGTATGATTTTCTATGATTTGTGCTAGCTTAGCTAAGCTAGTCGCCTTCGCTGGCTGCGCTGGTCTTCACCCATGCCCCTGCGCTTGGGGCGCCGGGCGCGTTTACACACTATCTTCAGCTGCCCTTTAGCAGGGATGCGGCTGATCACTTGTGTCGACACTGAAACTCCGTATTGGAAGTGTGGTTTCGCAGCGAAGCCTAAGGCGCAGGGAGAAGGTGTCGTCTGCTTGCTTGCAAGCCTGGCGTAGCCACAAGTTGAAAAATTTAATGAAAAGCTAGCAGGCGAACATTAAAGTCGAGATAGCGTGTACCCGCTGACCGAGGACTGGATGTTGTAGCAGATTAGTGATTATGACACTGTAGGAAAGATATGCACGTGTTTTGTTATCCTTTTATGTGATTTTGAGGTTCTGTCATCATTTCTGGGCTTGTGGGTGAATACAAGGCGGTTTGATATATTTGGCAATGAGAAATGGTGGTCAATGTTGAAGTTTCCAGTCCGCACGCGACACATGCATGGTGAGTCTCGTAAAGACGGAACTGGGTGATGGGTTTTGAGATGGACGCTTGAGAAGGATTTCACTGCCGATTACCCACATCCACATTTCCCAGCCCTAATCTGTGTTGTGCTTCCTGTTATAAATAAAAAAGAAACAGTTTGATCTAACCTTTCTGGAGTTGTCAGCTGTTTGTTCATTCATGTGGATGATTCGGAAAGTTTGTTTTAAAATTCTGTTTATTAACAAGGACCTGTAGGCTGGGTTTGGCATCCTGAGGCAATATCGGAAATGCCTCTTCTCAAGTAAACACCACCTACACTGTATTAAACCGGTTTCTTGGGTCCTGAGTCAGAAGTTAACTTTTGCGGTATGTGGCTTATAAATAGCTTGGGGCTCTTCTTGCAGGCGGTGTGTGAACCCTTGGTTCAATGACCCATCGCTGGCCCTCTGACCTGTGCGTGCAATGAGAGGGGCGGATCCTGCGATGCCCTGGTAGGCGTGGCCATCGTTGGTGGGGATGTGTGTGGTGCCTCTAGTGCCACCTGCTGCTGCTGATGGATGTCAAGCTGCGAGAGGACCTGTTCAAGAAGTACGCCCAGTCCCTGGAACGTCGGCTGGAAGAGGAGGATGATGCTGGCAGACAGGGGCCCACCACGGACGGGTTGCTGCTGTCTGCAGCTGCCGCCTGGCTCGGGGCCCATCAGGCTGACCCAGGTCAGCGGTTTCGTCTCGTCCGCTTTTACGAGTTGGTGGAGAATTCCCTGCTCACCCTGAGGGGTGCCAGTCTCCATGCCCTGGAGACGGCATTCTCCATCCTGGAGACCGTCTGCACCAACCTGCTGCTGTTCCCCTGGAAGAAGGAGTTTCGATGCATCAAGGTAGGGGGCTCTCGTTGTGGTCAAATGTGAGGCTCTTTGTCCTCCATGTGTTTGTTCCCAGATCTTCCTAATTTTATTAAAAAGGTGTCTAGAGGCTGTGTTGTTGGGGGCGGTTTGGTAACAACCTACCAGGGTTTCAGATTTGAACCCTCCCACCAGCTCTGGGTGTGTGTAGAAATTCCTGTTCTCCTCGTGTCTGTGTGGATGTCCTCCTGTATTTGCCACAGATGTGTCCTCCATTTGAATTAGGGACTCCAGATTGCCTTGCGTGAGCTCTGTGTACTTGAGTGTGATGTTCTGGGGTTCCGTTCAGGTTGCATTGTCCTTTTTGTCCTCTTTGTCTTTGTAGAACCCGAATTACTCAGAATGGGTTCAAAGACTGCTTAGAATCAGCCCCCTTCTTGCTTAGAGGTTTGACAGCATTTCTGTGCTGCTTTGCAGACCTTCACTGGACCTTACGTGTATCACCTGCAGTCAGCAGTATGTGACTCGGACCTGCGCTCCCTTCTGCGTTCTATGGGATACTCCCGCGAGGAGCTTCAGTTCCAAATACGTGACGTCCCGGGGAATGCCGTGCACCTGCGGCAGCTGGCCTTCGAGCTCTTCTTGGCCCAGGCAGAGTGCCGGCTCCTGGGCGAGGTGGTGGTGCTAGCTGGGGGTGCCACAACGGAGCTGGAGGCACTGGAGGCGCGCCGAGGCAGCTGGGAGGATGCGGCTGCGTGTGCCGAGACCCTGAGGCTCCGTGATGCCCTGGCTGGGGATGTGTCGCGGCTCACGGTACGGCAGGATGAGCTGGAGCGTGCGCACCCCAGGCGGGCTGGACGGCCATCCAAATCTGTGGATGTGACGGATGGGGCGGGTCATTGGCACCAAGCCAGCAAACCCGTGCTGAAGGCTACGCTGAGCTTGCGCAAGGAGCCACTCTTCGTGGATGCCGAGGAGGACCTGCAGGACGAGATCATCCGGCCCAATGCTTCCCTTCTATCTATGGCGGTTCCTTATAGCCCCGTGTCGGACTTCTTTCCCGTTCAGTCCCCGCCCACGGAGCCTTATGCTTACCCTCTCTCCTCCCTCGATGAGGTTGACCTGTACACTGAGCGTGGTGTCGGCCGACAGACACCATCCCGCCCGCCCAGCCGTGACCTCCGCGAGAGCTGGTCAGTGAAGACCCATGGCGGGGCCCCTCTCTGCGTCACGTGCCAGGGCTGTGGCGTGGGTTGCTCCAGCCTCACCTCCTGCCAGAAATGCGACATGATCCTGTGCCCTGCTTGCCATGCGGTGGATCCCTCCCCATGCTGTGGCATGCCTGATTACCCGAAGGCATCTCATCCCCTTGACAGCTACCTGCCAGCAAAGGAGAAGTCGTCCGCTTACAGTAATGCCCACGCCCAGCTGACGGAGAAGCCGCTGGGCAAGCTGTACCCCAGCAAGTCTGTTGGCCCTGGCAGCAGCGTGTCAATCGTTGGTGTTTCTCGGTGCGGCTTCTGCAACAAACCGGGCGCGTCGCACACCTGTATGAATTGCTCCAAGGTCTCTTGCGACACTTGCATGAGCCTCTATGCCAGTGACATATGTAGCCGCAAGAACTTGCACCATAACTTTGTGCCCAACCATCAGCTCAACTACAAGTCCGGCTCTGTATCTCATCTGGTGTACCGATAGACCATAAGGCCTTGCTTTTGGCAACTGGGGGTGGACTGTGAGATTTCTCATCAAAGATTTCTAGAACGTTGGAAGGCCAAGCTACTGCTTCTATCCTCTATCTCTCAGTCCTTCAAAGGATCCCGATGTGTGTGTGCATCCCCTCTCTCCTTCCCTGCGTTGGCTCTCTGGATCTTTCCAGTTCACTGATTTGCAAACAAAGTAGAAAACAAGCAGCTTGATTCTAATAATCTACTCATGTCTGAACTCCCGCTTTTATCCTATGCTTGTGTTGTATGATGAAATCCAATCTTGACAGCATCTTCAGAATTGACAAGTATGTTTGCGTCATGCAAATGATATCAAGTAGTATATACGTATTTTTTATGTTATTATACAAACTCACTCGAGATGTGTTGGGGTGAGTCAGTTGTCTCTTATCAGCTGCTGTCAAGTCTGGTCAAGACCAGATCTGCCCTGGTGGATTTGATCTTCTACAGCCTTCCCTGGATCTGTAGCTGCTGTTACTGTTGGTTGAGTTAAATTTGTATATATCTCTTGTATCCCCCCTTAATTATTCTCAACCTCACTGTAAAGACCATTCTTATGGGTAGACAATGAGTTCTTGACGTTGTCTTGAGTTTAGTTTGGTTGAGAAACTCAATAGTCCAGCACCTGAAAATGAATAATTTAGATTTTTTTCTTGAGCAGAGTTGGAAGACATGCAAAAAAAAGTCTGAAAATTGAGATACCTTGAGAGGTAATCTTTAATAGTATAGGGAGAGATCCGTCTTGTATGGATTCAGTGCATTGTAGTTTTAATGCTTTCAGAAATTATTATTGCTCATAAAACACATCAGATTGTTGGATATAATATGTATTGTGACATTGATACTAGAATATTGTGTAAATTGTGCACTCCACCTCTGTCATCGCGAAACACCAGTGAACTTTCTCGCAGTGTGGTTATTCATCCACGAATTACCAGGATAGATTTCAGTATCCTGCGTTTGCAGTACAAGTGGTTTACAGAAGCCGACATGGAAAGTTACACGTTTACATGCAACATTTTGACTGCCAAAGTCCATAATGTTCACACTTGGTTTATTTCTCTTTTAATTCTTCGGTTTTGCCCTGGCGAAGCATCAAAACTTGTTCTTGTTGGTTTTGAACGTTACTCTAGTAGCCCATTTCCACAGTGGGTTTTTCTGCCCTCATCCCAAGGCATTCGATTTCTGCATGGTTCCGTTCCTACTGTTGTCATGGCAACAGGTATTTAAATGGACACCCCTATGACCCCGCTTCAGAGCCTCTTTGTGTGCTTTGAGCGGTTGGAAATTCTACGTGGGTTTCGAGAGCCCCGTTAACGGCATAGCTTGCATCTCAGACGTTTCCCCTGTCATGTCACATGTTGCCAGTCTGTCCATTGTGATGTCTTGGCCGCATGGGGTTGTCTGCATTATTTTTTTTTTCTTTCCTGAGCGAAACTTTGTGGGTTCACACGATACCAAGTAGAGATGAACAACAAAACGACCCAAAAAGGTGTTCCGAGGCCAGGATTCTTTACAGTCTTGATTTTGGTTCTTCACTGGTTTCAGTCTGCAGTGGTCCAAGGAACATGGTCGAGTTCCAGATTATTTCACTGAGCTATGCAACCTTGCAGGAGGTTCATGATGCTGGTCAGGTATGTGTCTACTGTAAAGGCTAGGGAAGGGTTCACTGTCTAATTCTAGGGCTGTCAGTCCAGACCTGTGTTGTTAAAATGTCTTTTGCATTAACTTATTGGGTTCTGGCTGTTTTATGAAGATAATGGAGTAGGAGGATTCTCTTTGCAGTATAATTGTTGTAATAACACTGTGTGAAGTGTATCATCAAGATGGTTGTTCATTCTCCAGTGCTGTTAACTGTCCGTGTCCAATAAGGAAAATGTTCCTTTGCTTTCGTATTAAACAGTGTTTAATTGTTATAGAAATCTGATCATCTATTGTATCTATTGTAAGCCCAGCAAAGGGAAAAAAAAAAAAGCATTTTATGCACTGAAATTTAGTCATTCAGTTAATCAGACCAGATCTACTTGGGGTTTCCAAAATGGCTGAATCCTGCCCGTTCATGGTTTTATGTGTTTAACACCTAGGGCCTTTTGTCCATCCTGGGACACTATTCCCTCGCTAATTTGTTTTTGCTATAATGCTAGGTTATGATGGTCACTCTGGGTGTGTTCCAGGTAAGGTGAAAGCTGGCTGTGAACAGTATCCACCTCAGTCAGTGTTTCCCAACGCAGTCATCAGGAACCCCCAGACAGTCCATGTTTTTGCTCCCTCCCAGCCGGTACAAGTGAGGTCTTGAACCTCCTAGTGCAATGCCCAGGAGACCTCATTCCTGGAAGGCAGGATGATGCCACTGGCTTGCTGATGCTGATGCTGCTGCCTGGTGCTCAGAGGAGGTCTCAGTGTCTGATCAGTGGAGCCATCTTCCTGGACTATATGGAGGTACGTGCTGAACGATACTGTTCATCAGGTTTATTCAAGTGTCTTGAAGAAATGTGAAGGGAATGATTTGGTAGGTTGCCACATCCTACGCTGAGACACACTAGCAGAGACCCCAGAAGGTTGTCTTGGAACTGGTTTCCCTCAAGATGGAACGTTCCTTGGACATCAGTCACCTGACAACCACGTCCTGATGGTCCGTGTGTTTTATGCCAGTATAAAAGCATTTCTTTTTCTCCCTCTCTTCTGGCAAACGCCACCATGTGGAGGGTCAGTCACACTACAACACCACGATACACATCATTTAATAACACAGAAAGGTGTCTGAGAAGTTGATTACTTTCCTAGATTTTATCTGACAGCAGTCTGATGTAGTGCTGTATGATGTGATCAAGTTTTTCCCCCCTGGTAAGTGGCACCAAGGCAGTGTTTGGCCGAAGCTGGTGACGTGCATATATAATCCCCGAGCGTCGGGTCTTCTGATTGGATCGTTGGAGATCAAATCTTCTGCAGCTCAAGCCCTTGTGACCTTCAGTTCGTGCTTTGTCAAAATCTCTGCAGCATAGAGGCACAGGGCTGAGGTCCATTCTTGATGGTATTCCAGTCCCTCACGGGACACATTCTGTAGGCGGTTTGGAGATGCCTATAAGCCTAACTGCATGTCTTTGACTGTTTGCCTTATTAATTTAGCAGACACTGTCGTCCAAAGTAATGTACGAGTGTGGCTCAGATCTCAGGTGTAGTGTTGCAGCCTTGCAGTGCCACACATCATATTTTGAACTGTGGTATGGGGAGAACGTGCAAAACACACTGACAGAGATGTGGCATGAGGCAACAGTCGTACCCCCTAAGCCTCCATGCTGCCCCAGCATATGATGACAGCTGGAAGTTGCCAGCCCTGAACGGCACGGAAGGATAAACATGATTACATCATCACTGTTTTGTCCCAATGTTTTTATGAATGTGTGGTGGAATTCAGTCTGAGTATATTGTTTGAGCTGGGTAGGGTAGTTCTCCTTGAGTCTTGTTCTTGGTTTGGATTCTGGTTTGCCGTCATGCTCTAAGACGAGAGAGCCCCCTACGCATTTCATCACCCTCTATGCAGAGAGATTTGTATTTCTAGACCAAGACTTCCCTGAGCTTAAATCTGTGTCCTACTGAACTTTGGTGTAATGATGCCCCTCCCCTTACATTCTTCCAGCTGGGGATAAGTGTTATTATTCACCATTTAATTTCATTCCACCCAGTGTAAGACAATGTCTGGAACACAATGAAACCTAATACCAAAGTGTTCCCACAGGAATCCTGCTCTCTGATAGATTAATTCTGGATTTTTAGCTCAGATTCAATCCAATTGAGCAACAATAGCATATCATTGGTTTAATTTTGAGCACATAAACTCTCTGGCAAAGCTTTCAGTGGATCACGGTTTTTGGAAGCCTAGGCTGTCTGTCTGTGTAACATTTCAGCTACACTGTTTACAGTTGCAGTCAGTGTTGCTGAGTAATACTTGGGCAAGTGATACCGTTTCCATTTTCACTTTTAATCTGTAAGATGCAAGAAAAATAAACTCAACATAATGTGTGAATACAAAATAGCATATTGTACCACATTCCCGTTAAAATATGCTCCAAGAAACCACTAGAGGGCACTGTAACCTAATGAAACTTCTTGGTTTCAAATAAAGGTGGATTTTTACTTTGGTACTTTTGATTTTTACGTTGGTAGTCACACAGCTGCAAACTCAATGCCGTAGGCCCGTAGTCTTTGTCATCGCCTGACGCACACTTGCCCAGAAGTGTAACTACGTGTCAGGCTACAGCATAGGGTACACAGCTACGCCATACCAAAGGCGTAGATTCTACACAGAAGTATAAATTTGCCTTAACTAGCAATTTCAATCCAAAAGGCACAAACCTGTAATCAACACCAGTTTACCGAATGATTAGTCTATTCTGTTAAAACAAACAAGACTGCCTCTATTTTATGATGTTTTACAAGTATTCCACTAATAAAAACTTCAACTGGCTCCCAAATTCACATTGTTTTTTTGTGCAATACAGGTTTTCTGACAAACTTCAGCATGATTAGAAAGGTTGGAGGTCAGCACTAGCAATCACCAATGAGATTTCGCCTCTTTCTGTGCCTCGGGTCAATACGAAAGCCTTACACCCTCCCCATCAAAGACCCTAAAGCTACTCTAGAAGGATCACACTGTCAGACATCAGCGATCACTTGGGTCTTTGATAAGTGGCAGCTTGTTGGACATGGTGCCTGTACACACACCCTTTCCTCTGAGCCTTTGCTCACTCTATTCATCTGTTATTTTTCGGCAAAGCAAAGCTAAGAATGAGTAAATCTCAAAGAATGGGAAAACAGCAAGCGATGGAGTCCATTTAGCATCTGCTGGCAGATTCCTGCTGTCCAATTTGCTCTATATGGAGACTCCTGTCTCCACATCAGCCTCAGAGTTTCTGACCCGCTGTCCCCTCTATAAACATGGCGTATTGGTGTCTGCAGCGGAGGGGGGGGGGATTCACAGAGACGTTCCTGCTGCAGATAATCCATTCATGTCATTTTGGGTGGGCAGTTATGTCACTGAACAGCCAAATATTGATTTTTAAGGTTTTTAGAAGATGGAAGGCAGTGAAAAGGTAAATGGGCACATAAAAAAACTGAAAGACTGCCAAAATGTAGTTTGGATTTTAAAAGAAAATTTTACTGTCTGTGAAATATTACCAGTCACTCATCTTTGTGTCTCGTCTATGTAAAGGGAAATTCATGAACGTCCTTTTTTTGTCCTGGTACGATCCGGTGCTCATAATAATGTATCTGAGGTAAATTGGCGTCGTCCTTGAAAGAAATTTAATTTGCTTTTATACTGATGTACTATTTTTTTACTACTCTTTTTAAAACACCAGCGAGTATAATTAGCAAATCACTCTAAATTCCCAAAACACTTTTTCTATCGGTAACCTTGAAATGTAAAACTACTTCATATGATGAATTAATTCGCCTTAACGGCGTAGTTCATATGGAAAATGAAAAGGCTTTTTACACCTCATTTTAGACAAAGACCTTTCAGTTTTTGCACTGAAGGTCAGCACTTGGTAAAGTGATGTTCACATGTGGGTCATGAATGCAGAGCTATTTGCTGAGGTACCAGTCCACCCGAATAAACAAAAATCAAATCCAGTTTAATAAAGCTGTTACCTTGGTGCATCAAGCTAGTACCAAACAGAGCTCACATTTGCCTCCAGAACCACTATAAGGATGAGTTCAGAGCTGTTATCTTTTTACTTGTGTTGTTCCTGTTAGCATTAACGAGTCTGGCCATCCTCTGCTGACCTCTCTCTCTCTCAGGGCACACACATACCATTAGTAATTCACGGGTACCAGTTAACCTAGTGTTGAACCTATTTAGTAAATGCTTTTTTCAAAAGGAAAAAAAGTCCCTGGAGCAATTGGGGTTTAGGGGCCCTGCTCAAGAGCCCAATAGTGAAATCACTCTGCTGATGCTGGGATTTGAACTGGTGACCTTCTGATTACATGAGCAGTGACCTAATCCATTGAGCCACAAACCACCCCCATGGGTGGAATACAAAGTATCTCATTAAGTTCACATTATATAAAGAGAGCTGGTACAAACTTCACTCATACAGTAGGGGTGGGATTTGAACCCAAAGCCCGGCAGGTATGAAACAGCCCATTGAGCTGCTTCCTGCATGAAACATCGAGCCATTTTCTGTGACTGCTTGTCCTATTTAGGGTCATGGGAGGTCCAGAGCCTATGGGCACAAAGCAGGGAACAACCCAGGATGGGGCACCAATCTATCACAAGGCACACTCACCCACCATTCACACCTTTGGGTAATTTGGTAAATCCAGTTAGCTTACGCATGTTTTTGGTCTGTGGGGGGAAATGGGAGTATCTGGAGGAAACCCCACATTGACACTGAGAGAACATGTAGACTCCACACACATGGAATCCTGGCCCCAGATGTGCTAACCTCCTCACCGGTGCCGCCCTGCATGAAACAAACAAATGGAAATATTTCAGCAACAATGGCCTTTCTCAATCAGGCCTCCTCCCAGATTTATTACAAACGTTACCTCTTGTTCCCTGGAAGGAGGCGTACAGCGGTGTGCTTTCGGACACGCCTTCTTCGGTATAAATGCATCCTTTTAGATATATACAGAAAGCACCGGCGGGAAACGTATAAGCGCCAGAAAAACCGACAAAGAATTGGTTCAGTCCCCTGAATTACACTTTTACGTTATAATTCTGAAACTACGGTAATGATTACTCTATAAACAGGGCATTGCTCCGAAATAATCAGAATTACTGAAATATGACCAGCATTTCTTTGGATATTTAAAGATTTTATTTCAATTTCCACGTTGCTTATGCAACATGTAGATGACTGGTTACTTGCGATCAGCATTCAGGCTAGTATTAGCTTATACACGTCGACGCAAGTTAAGCTTCTTTCAAGAGTGTAGCATGATTGAAGTCTCCCCGCAGACAGTCCCCCGTTGCAGTGGTTGGAAATGCATCTTGAATTTCAATGAAATGGCGTAATTAATTAGGATCTGTGCGCTGAGTGCGTTGATAATTACCTGACAGAGAAGACTCACCGCCGCAGCTGCCAGTCTGTCTATGGGGGATCCGGTACCTAATCATGCATTAGCTGTTAATTGTTAAATCAGTCTGGGAAGCTTTTGCTCATTGCTTCTGGAAAGCTAACATACATTAAAGAGTTTATAAAAAAAGATGCATTATAATGCTGGGAAAGCTGTTTTTACAGCTGTGCCGAAGGACAGGGTATTTCCAGCTCGACCCAAACAAGCAAATGAACTAGCATAAATGCATAGCAGTAGATTATTAAAATTAGCATACTAATAAAATAGACAGCATTATAATTTAATGCAGAATTATTTTAAATGGCATTAACAGTCACAGGATCTATACCCCGCTTCTCTTCAGGAACTCGATCTAGTCTTATTTTCATTTTTGCTCTCTTTTTACATCAATGGCATAAATATGTCCGTGGACTTTTTGCCTGAATCCTGATTGTTACAAAATGCTGCCAGCGTTTTAATGAGATGATTAAAAAGTGTTGTGAAACATCTTAATTGTTTGCCACAACAAAATATTCAGAGCGGTTGGCTGCTTGCTGCGTGGAAATTTGCCTGTTTCATACGATCTGTTTGCTTATTTATTTACTGCCTCATTACACAGTAGCCAAAAGCCTCTGCTTGCTTACTTGGGTTAGTGCACTCATGGCTTTTGCAAAACAGGTTTACATAGCCGTCATTCCAGGGTTTGCTTGCCGATTACACGATTTTAATCTAATGAGGACTGGTTTAACGACCCGGAAAGATCTTTACTCATTTATGCATCCGTTTTAGAGTAATATGAAAAGCAGTTATTGAATGCAGAATAGCAGATAGTACTCTCCTTTCATAAGGTACAGGATGAGTTTTGGCTCAGTGGAATAGATGCCTGTGATTAAATAGTTCAAATCCCAGGGCTGGCAGAGTGATGTCACTACTGGGCCCCTGAGCAAGGCCCTTAACCCCCATTTGACCCTGCTTTCTCCAAAATGTAGGCCTATGGATTACAGTACCTGCTGAATAAATTAAATGTGTGAGATGTATGTGTTTTCTCCTGCCCATGATTCTGATTTTGCATTTTCTGTTAGACCAAGGTTTCCCAAATCCGGTCCTGGAGCCAAAATCCAGCACAGTTTACAGATTACCCTGCTCCAACACAATTTAATCAGCTAATTACCAGGTTTAGTAGGTGTGCT
Source organism: Mormyrops attenuatus (assembly GCA_026777985.1). Classification (NCBI taxonomy): domain Eukaryota; kingdom Metazoa; phylum Chordata; class Actinopteri; order Osteoglossiformes; family Mormyridae; genus Mormyrops; species Mormyrops attenuatus. The sequence goes on from JAODKC010000041.1 coordinate 21,210,722, forward strand.
TGAGGAGGGAAATCTGCAAACTGTGCTGGATTCTCCAGGACTGGAATTGAGGAACCCTGCATTAGACAATCACAGACAGGCAAGCTTTTGTTCCAGGTGCTTGTGGCGTAAGCAGAGCTCCCCTCCTTGGTCATATCTTCATAATAAGATATCAATGGAGGGGCGGCATGGTGGTGCAGAGGTTAGCACTGTTACCTCACGTCTCTGGGACCTGGGTTCCACGCAGTGTGGAGTTTGCATGTTTCTTTGTGTCGTCGTGGCATTTCCTGTGGGTACTTTGGTGCCCTGTGATGGGTTGGTGCCCCATCCTGGGTTGTTCCCTGCCTTGTCCATTTCTGTACCTTAAAAGGTACATTTACCTTTTAGGTACATATGCAGAAGTTCTCTGATGACACCGCAATTGTAGGCTGTATCAAGGATGGGCAGGAGGCTGAGTATAGGAGCCT
>JAODKC010000041.1:21248735-21283775 GCA_026777985.1 Mormyrops attenuatus
GTTGTACACGCTGGTGGGTTCCAAACCCTCCTGCTCTCCGCCCCGTGTCGGTTGGCCCAGGCTAAGCCCCCGCCCCATGGGCAGCCCCCCCCCCCCCCCCCCAAAAAACCTTGTCTCCCCAGATCCGTAGATGTTGGCGGAAGTGTTGCTTCCTGCAGCTGATCTTTGAGTCGCTTTTATTGATGCTTGGAAAAATCTCCTTAAGGAAATAGGGCTAATTAATAATAAATATCGACCGACGGAAAGAATGTTCTGACACATTGTTACCTTCATGTCTTGTGCATGTGGACCTTGAGTACAATAAAACTTCTACAAAAGAGAGTCGTTATCACTTATCACGCTGAATTACAGTCGTTGAATGCATTTATTGAGGGTGCGTACAAGGTGCAATAACATATAGTACCTGAGCTGTAGTTTGACATCAGTTATGGAAAACCAGCACAGACTGGTCCAAGTTCCCTTTATCTCTTATCTCCAGTGTGATCTTTGCACGCCCATAAAGCAGCAGCAAATACAAGTTGATGCGAATCATAGAAAAAAAAGTACAAACGGCGGCGATTCTTTTTAGAATGATTCGTCATTAAGCCCAAAAATCACTCAGCATATTTTTTTTATGTGACTCAGACAGTATAAGCCCGCTAATCCGAAACTTAACTCATATAAGATATCCACCCATCCATCCATCTTTCAAAAGGTTTACCCCGCTGAGAGCCACGGGTGTTTACAGGTGAAGCAGGTTAAGCAGAATTCCTTCATTGTGTGAAGAATGTTACGCTGTAGAAGCCCATACACGGAGAATAAGACAGATACCAAAAATTCAGCTTCACAGGTAAACCTGTAACTGAACCGAAACTCTAGGGCTGAGAGACAGCCGCAGGTGTCCGACTCAGGGGAAAAGTCCCGTCAACTCGCTTGACACATGTAAACAATTTATGGTCAAAAACACCACTCCGTCTTTATTATGTAATGTGTCAAATATTTTATTGAGAAAGTTGTGGTTAAAATCAAGTATGCTGCCACTAGGAATGCAAAAGTAATTAATTTAGTCGTTATAGGTGTAACTAAAGGATGATTTTTTTTAGTTTCACCAGAAGAATCTAAACACCTGAACATGTTTTTTGTTTATAATATCCGGATCTCAGTTACAAGCTAAACTGCTGTGATAAATAACTACCTATTGTAGCTCCTTCCTGATCTTACTATGACGTGGTGGTTTTTATGTCTTTGCAATCTGGGACCGAGAATGAGGAATATATCTGTGGTGCACCTGACGTTAATATAAAATCGCGGATCGGAAGCTGTAGAAGTTAGCGCAACTAACAAAATCATCAATCCATTGCCCACCATGGGGTCGGAAAGGGTCTGAAGGAAACGCAAGGCAAGGAAACACCCTGTATGGGGTGCCAGTTCGTGGTTAATTTCATGTAACCTTATGTTTTTACGAGGGTCCCCACTTGGCATGTAGTCGGGTAGCATAATTGCCAGTTTGACCCCCCCCCAAAAAAAAGGGATCTATTGGTAGGGCTGCTGGACACCACATGAAATTTATGTATAGCTTGGATCTGGACCTCACACAGACACGGGATGAACATCAAAACCTCAAGAGGGTATGGTTGGGGGGGGTGTGGGGGGATGGGAGTTAGACCCCAGCCCTAATGTCACGCCCAGCATTAGGATAATGAGCTCATATTATGCTTTCAGTGAAAGCTGATAGAGGATTACATGGGGGGCATATTACCATAGTGTCGGTTATGGCTCTTTGGCCACCAAATGGCACTGACTGCAACTGCTGAAATAGTTAGCTGTTGTCTTGCAACTGCAATGCTACTCATCTGCTATTTAATGTCTCAATTTCAGTTTTTCAGGTCACAGGGAACATCTCTCTGGAGAACACACGAATCGCAGAACATTCATTTGCATCATACATTCCACAGTGTACAACCAAATACTATATATTTTTACTTATTATAATGGAATTCCATGCTATATTTTTTCTGATATTCTTTGCACTGTCACTGTTTATTGTCATGTATAATTGTAATTGTTCATGTCTAATGTAGTGTGTAAATGCGTGTGTTGTGCTACTATAAACCTCCAGTTTTCCTTCTGGATTAATAAAGTATCTGTCTATTCCTCCAGCCATCCATCCATCACGCAGCTTCTAAACCTCCAGACTCAGAGAGTGCTCCACACCGTGCTATGCTCCACTGCGTTTCATGGTGTGTAATTATCTGTCAGTGCGGGAGGTGGCTAACAGCCTTTCTGCAGGTCCAGGCATTGTTCCCGGGGCGATGAGCAGAGTAAACCTGTGATACGGGGTGGGGGAGGGATCCGTGGAGGCCCCAGGCACTTTCGGGCTGCGTGCCGGGCCCGGTGGCAGCAGCATTGTGAGCTCCAGTGACATTGGTCCGACATGTTTGCTAACATGAGACCTCTTAACAATCTTATTACAGCATAATGAAATTGGGCGTCAGCCAGGTATTTCTTTGTGACCGAGTTCAAAAGAGAGGTTTAAACCAATACCCTGCCTGATTAATTTCTTCTTATTTTTTTAGTTACTGGCCCATATTATGTCCTGGCAAAGAAGAACAGTTAATTGTGGGAATGCGTGATTCGGTGGTGGCCCATGACTGTGATCCCATTTCATTCAGCTTTTGCATGATTTGATGGGTCCACCCCTGTTTCATACAAGAATGGTATCTTCCCAGCATGAGGTCAGCCTCAAGTGGCACTTGAATGCCGACATTGTCCACGCGAGCCAGCCAGCCCCCCTCCCCTTCATGTTCACATTACATCCTGGTTGTCAGGACACTGTTTGTAGTTGTCGATTGCGTTTGTCCTCCCTTCCATTGAATTAAAAGACAGCGCTGCTCTTTCAAAACCAGAAGTGCTGGCCAATAAGACATTCCCTGAGTTTCTTTTTTTTCTGGGGGGAACTTATTCATGTCCATCTAGGGGTAAATGTAAGAGGTCTAGAGTCTGGCTTTCGTTTCCTAAATATAAGCAGGAAGTCGGCATGTCATTATCGTCACACGCCTATGCTCTGAAGCTGCTTTCCAGAAGACTCTTGATTCAGAGCCCATAGCATATAAAAATTAGGGGGCTTTCGGTCAGTTTATCTGGTAACATTTGCCAGCTTTCCCAGAATTCTTTGTCAGCTCCCAGCAGAAACTCCTGTCATTTACGGAAGATGATTTATTACTTGGCCACATTGGTGTCACAATTGGGGACAAGACTCCCAGAGTTCGAGAGGGAGTTGGATGAGCTTTAGAGAACCCCCTACAAAAGGGGCACAGTGAGCCTGAGGAGACTTCTGGGAACCGAGCACTTCACCTTCCTAAAGCGATAGCGCCCTCTGCGGCAGTTTGGCCAGCGACAGTCTGCAGGGAAGATGAGGGAGCAGCTGGCAGACCGGCGATGATGCACCAGTGAAAGTCTGGGGGTGTTCACAGCCGAGCTGGAAGACTGCGTCGACAGGGCTACCCTCACTTCCCCCGGGGAGTGCAGGTTGAACTGGCCCTCCATGCTTTCCTGCAGGAACTCTCCCCGAAACAACTGTGCCAGCATGCGTCTCTTGAAGCCGGACATGTTGGTGATGGCCATAGAGTGGGCAGAAGAGGTTGCAAAAATGCTGGACACAGCATCGTGTCCACTTCAGAGCCGAGCCTGTGCCGTGGAAAAAGTGAGTGAGAGGAGGTGGATGAGGACGTGCGCGTCGCTGCTCCTGCCGTTTGTCAGCAATCCTGTCCCCAACGCCACATGCTCTGTTTCTGCTGTGGAGAGCTGGGACACATCACCCACAAGTGTCCTGCCCTAGCGCCTCACCCTCGCCTTGAGAAGCATCTAGGAATCGCCAGGTGGGTGGAGCGGCACCCACAAGGGACACCAGTCCAACTCCTGCAGCTGCATCCAGAGTGGGCCAGCTCATTGAGGCTAGTGGTCTGTACATCAACTACCTAGTGGATGGGACCCCCTGCCAAGCCGTTGTGGACACCATCACCTTGATCCGTCCAGGTGTGCTGCCAGGCACTGACGGGGCTGCTCCAGCTGGAATCCAGCATCTAGCTGGCATCAGTGACTGGCGTATGCACGGCATTGAGGGGGAAGAGACAGCTGTGAGTGATGCTGGCAGGCCACATGGTGGTGCAGGAAGTCTGGTATGCCAACATCTTTCACCCCTGCATAATCGGGTTTGACCTGTTTGTTTGCCTGGGAGCCACCATCGATGTGCCAGGGGTTGCTCTCTGCCTTGATTTAGACATGGTGGTCCTCCTGCGTGACAACGGTGGCCTGTGTCAGCAGCTGGGGGCAAGAGGAGGAAAGGTGCCCACCTGGAGGGTGAAGAGAGCAGCCAGCAGCTTTCAAGGGAAGTGACACGGCCATAACTCCAGCCAGGATCGTGGAAGGGCTGAGGTGATGAGGAAGGACTCCTCACTCATCGATGACACGCTGGATTACATCACTGGGTTGATGTGGTTCAGCTCCCTACACCTCCGGACTGGCTACTGGCAGATTAAGCTGGCCTCGGAAGCACGCCCCAAGACCGTGTTCACAATCAGTCATAGTCGGTGCCATTCGGCTTGTACAATGCCCCAGCCACCTTTGAGAGGCTCATGGAGCACATCCTGGCCTACATCCCCTGGACCCAGTGCATCATCTATCTAGATAATCTAGTCATGTATGCCCCTGAGTTCACTTGGGCGCTCCGGAATATGGAAACTGGAAATCCGGCAAGCAAGTTTGTGGCTTAACCCCCGGAACTGCTCTTTCCTTCAGCGTAGGATGCACTTCCTGAACAAGTTCATTAGCGGGGATGGCATGGCCACTGACCCGGAGAAGATGGCAGCTGTGCATGGCTGGCCAACTCTGCATGCAGTTGTGGAACTATGCAGCTTCCTGGGGCTAGTGTCATAATACCAGTGCTTTGTAAAGAACTTCATCAGCATTGTGAAACCGCTGCACCATTTACAGAGAAGGGAAGTGGTTTCATGTGGAGGGAAGCCTGTGTCACAAGATTTAACCAGCTCTGTGCAGCGCTTGCTGATGCTCCCATGCTAGCATTCCCAGAGCTGTGTCTTCCTTTTATTCTGGACACAGATGCTTGCAGCGAGCGGCTCTGCACTGCATTGTTGCATGTGAGACCCAATGAGGAGCATGTGGTTGCATTTCAGTCAGACGCTTAGTCGGCAGGAGTGCAACTACTGCATGACCTGACAGAAACTGCTATCCATGGTACAGGCAGGCAAACATTTCTATCCCTACCTCTGATGCTGGCTGTTCCAGTTGCAGATGGACCACTCATCCTTGGCATGGCTCGTGAGCTTCCGTGACCCAGAGGGAAAGCTGGACCGGTGGTTAGAGGTGCTGGCAGAGTTTGATTTTGAGGACCAGCACCAGGGAAACTGCACGGGAATGAGGATGCTCTCTCCCAAAGACTGTGCATCACCGCAAGCTGCCGTCATTGCTGCCGGGCAGAGGAGCGAGAACAGCTCATTGGGGTTGCAGCCACTGCCCACACAGTGCTGGACAACCAGGCCCACCAGGACTTCAATCCCCCGTAGCTAATTTCAGAGCAGAGCAGCGGCCCCATGCTGGCCAGGGTAAGGGAGTGGCTAGGTGAGGGCGGGTGACCAGGTGATCTCTACCAAAGCCTACCACTCCCAGTGGGACACCCTGTATCAGCATTGGCAATCGCTGCACGGCGCTGGGGAGCTGCTGCCCCTGTTACCCCTGCTGTGTTGAGGTCAGTGGGCATTTTGGGGTAAATAAAGATGCTGGGGAAGCTGTGACAGCGATTCTGCTGGTAGGACAATGAGCTATTCGAGCAGTGCTGAGCTTTTCGCGCAAGTAGCTTGAGAAGTATGCCATTGCAGACCAGAGTGCCGCCCACCACCACCACAGTGGCAAAACTCCTTGAGGAGTTTCTCTGTTTGTTCGGGCCCCCCGAGGAGCTGCATAGTGGCCAGGGTGGAAACTTTGAGGTGCAGGTGTTCTGCGAGGTCTGCTGCGGCTGGGGATCATGAAGACCCACACCACCTTCTTCACCCTCAGAGTAATGAACTAGTGGAGTGGATTCACTGCTTCCTAGCCGCGTAACTGACAATCCTCATTGCTGAGCACCAGTGTGACTGGGACAGTGCGACACCTTCCCTATGGTCCTGTGGGCTTATCGTGCAGTGGTGCAGGAGAACACTGGCACTGAAGAAAGCATTAAACTGCCAGTGACGCTGGGACTGGACTGCCTGCACCAGCTCCAGGAACATGTGCAGACCTTGCATCTGCTGGCCTGGCAACAGGATGTGACCATAGGCAGCAGAACTGGGCTTATGACATCCATTGCAGGAGACAGGCCTTCCAGTCCAAGGACTCTGTTTGCACTCTTCAGGAAGGCGTGGCAGTCACCCAAACTGGACAGCCGTTAGAGGAGCCCTGGGGAGATGCTGGAATGGATCTCTGAGGTGGTGTACAGGATGCAAATGCCAGAGCGGCACAGGTCATGCTACACCGTGACCATCTGGCTCCGTAGCAGCCCCTGGCTCACTCGGAGCAGCCATCGACAGGACCTGGGGTGAGCTTCCCAGCAACCAGGACTGAGGAGAATGGTGGGGGATCCAAGACACAGAGCTAGACCAGGACCTAGACTAAAAAGTCAGAACCAGAACAATACAAAAATCACAGAAGCAAACCACGTCAGAGATCCAAAAGAGCAGTACAAAGCCAACCCAAGAGAATTGACCACCACTGCAAAATAAGAACAATAAAACTTCAAGACAGAGCAAAGAGACACTAACCAGGCTGAGCTTAAATACACTGATTTCAGGTGTGGCAAATTATACTTTAGGATCATCTGGAAGTGAGTGTGGCCATGGGGAATGACCAGCCTGCAGTAGGTAAATAGTGAACTGGATTCTAGAATTGGATGGTACAAAGCACACCATCTCTGCTACAGGAATATCTATGATCTAGATCAGTGTTTCCCTGAGTGTTCCTCAGGGATCCCCACATTTTTACTGTCTCACAGTTACAGGGAATTGCGAATAATCTCAGAGCACTAGTTTGACAAAAACTGATCTAGAGTGCCTTGGAACTCCCATCAGATTGATTCACCTGTCTGATATTTGACATCTTTGATAAATATGTAAATGGATGTTCTCAACTGTCTTTCTCACAGAAGCAGTTTAGGTAAATATCCATCCATCCATCTGTATGCTGACCTGAAATTATCTGATGTAAATGTGAATATCAGCAGCCGCTTTAGTTTTCCCTGTGTAACTGAAATAATCAGCGCTTATCAGTTACAGAACTCACACTGTCTACAGAATATAAAACACATGACATGGCAACAGTATTTTAACATTATTCAGTGATCAATTGATTAAGTGCCACTGCCATTATAAATGACTGTTTTGGTTCTACCAGTATTACCTGAGGCTCCTCGTCAGTTTGCCCAGTTAGTTAATGTTAACGTTAGTTAATGTTAGGTGTAGTTAAATGATCTACTGTATTATTTAATTAAGATAAAAAATAGTCGTAAAACTCACATGCGTAGGAAGGTGGAGCAGGAAGTTTATCTGGGGATAGTCCTTGAATGATTAACTGTCCATTGGTGGAATAAGCAATAATATTGCAGAAGTTAAATGTCACCTGTTATTTGTGCTGGAGAATGAATGAGCATGGGCAGCTCAGTAGCATTAATAACTTAACTGGAAATGTTGTGAAGGCGGGCTTTCCATAAATTGGGAAGATAATAAGTAATGTAATCAAGTAGCCCGACATTAGGACCAAAATTGTGTGATCAGAATAAATGGAGGTTAAAACTGGATAGCATTCCAATAAATAACAAAGGACAAAATCTGAATGGTTCAGGTTTCTGTGATCAGCACTTATTCTGGAATGTACTGTAATGCTGTGCAAGATGAGAATTTCATCACACAGTTAGTACCTTAGATGCCAAATAATATAAATTAACCCTTCTGTTTTTGTAGCTGTTTGGATATCTTGGGTAATACTGCGGGCTTTGGCCCGCGAGAGAGAGAGAGAGAGAGAGAGAGAAAAAGAGCTGCGGGTGGTGTTTGCCGCCAGCTTGTACTCAGCGTGGGAGGAGCGCAGCACCTGTTCACAATCTCTTTTCCGTAGTGTTCTGGGGGGGGGGGGGGTGACGTTTTCTCATTTCCGGTTCTTGATGGTCTTTGATGCCTTCCTCAGTGTGAGACTAAACGCTTTAAGAGTTTTCCAGGGAGTGATAAAGAAAATGAGGAGGACCAGCCCTAAATGTTGAAGGAAGGGTGGGAGGGCAGGATCAATGCCAGGTGTGGAAGGTGGAGGTGCGGGGTGGTGCCCCACCTAGGGATTGGGTGGAGTGTTGTGTGTCCTCTCCCAGCCACGGCCCCATGGCGCCTCCCTCGCCTTCCTGAGGAGTCCGCCTCTGTTCAGATCATGGGAACGTTTGGGAGGTTATGGGTGGGGTTCTCAGGGATCCCAGAAAGGTTGAGCCCTCGCATGGCAGGACCGGGCAGATCTCAACCCTGGCTGTGCTGTTCACCCAGTGCAGACTGCCTGAAGAATATACGCTTTAGATGGCGTGACTGTTCCGATGTTCTTCACCTCCGCTGTGGATGGTCTCTCTCAGCTCTTCCCGTGAAGAATGCCAGTGTCAGATGTTTATCATCAGGCTGCCAACTGGATGGCCTTACTCGAGACTGTCCAGTCTGGGTCTAACCATAGGCAACCAGCTCCACGTGCATGAGGGATTTTATACGCTACCAGTATCACCAGTTTCACCTGGTCACCTATGTGAGGACTTTTAGTGTTATACACCCCCATGGAGCTTTAGTCTAATTTTTAAGTCACAGGATGGGAAGATATTGATGTTTGCACATATTCAAGTTTCATCCATCCGTTCAACCATCCTAATAGTTTATCCAGTATAGGATCATATACGGGTTAGCTCTCTCGTGAATTTTGTGCTGAAATGTCAACCCATGGAGGCTACAGCCCTCTTCATTTGCATTTGATACCTGTGGTTTTCCATCGAGATCTTGCTGTCGTAAGGCATGGCCACGTGGCTCCCAAGTTGTCTAGAATGACAGCTGAGCCCCGCCCCCTCCTGCTGATTGGTAGGGAGGTAAGACAGGGTAGGCATAGCACACTGCAGGAGTAATATGAGGACTGGCACATTTTGCCATGTAAACGACACGGTTGTGGTGACTCGGAGTACCACTGCTCGATCAGGTGGATGGAGGATAGGGGGTTAGTGCTGAGGGGGCTGTGCTACGCAGCCCTGGTGGTGCCTCGGTTACCTTGAGTGGTGATTCCTGCTGTTATAGGTGTAGTAGTGATATTCATTTTCTAGGGATGCTTGCTGTTTCTCTATTTCAGTGCAACAGATTACATATATAACACAAGGGCAAGACTATGTGCCTATGTTTGGGAGGTTGTTGGTTCGAATCCCGTGGCTGAAAGACTGAAGCCTCCAATGGGCTGTAGAGTAAGACTCTTAACCCCCAGCTCCAAGGGCGCTGCATGCTGCCTTGACCCCACGCTCACTCTCACCTGTCTGTGTGTCTCATGGAGAGCAAGATGGGACAGGCGAAAAGAGTATTTCTCCACGGGAATTAAGTGTATTCTATTTTTTTTTAATTCTTTATTGTAATCTGGATATCAATAAACTCTTGACAGATTGACTTCCCACCAAGCTGCTCTCAAGCCAGGAACTCCTAACGCTCTGGCGTGCGTCGCCCCAGCAACGACGGCACACGGGCATGTAATTGTTGGTGCCGCAGCAACAGTGAGTGCGGTATCTGCTGGCAGCAGGTGGGGAGTGCGTCTCCTTCTGGGAAACACGTCCCTTACACTTACTATTTAATGACAGGCTGGAATGTACATGGACTTGGGTTTCCATATCGGTTACTGTGCTAGCTGGCCTTTCCCCCGGCCATGTTCCCTCTTTGTCACTGACTAATCGGTGCTGTACCGAAGCCCATGCAATCGAAATCACCTCAGCCCCACCCCCACCCTCCCCACGTTTCAAAACTAAATAAATAGCTAGCAAGTAGATTCGGAAGATGGTAGCTAGCTAGCTGATTAGCAAAACATGCAGCATCTCCTAAATAAGGAAGGTGCTTATTTCATATTTAGGGTAGTGACTGTTTGTGGCCAACAGGGGGCTCCCAACCTAAGGGGCCCCAAGCAAATATGTGGTTAGAGTGGTAGTAAAGACTACCGCTTCTTGCATCAGGGGCTCACTGGGCTAGGCCTGGCGTGGGATGGGCACCTGCCATGGAGTAAAGAATGTTTCTGTATTTTCTTCTCATAGTGGTTGCTATGGGAGAGACGGCCCCCCAACCTTATTACTGAAGCACGTGCTTGTTATGACTGCATAGCCATTTGTTTTTTAGCAACTGGAATTAAAGCAAAGCAGCTTGTCCGGGATATGCAAAACCTCCACTGCCTACCCTCATTATTAAGATCTCAAAGGGCACTGTAGACCCGTTTTTTTGGTTGGATGGGGGCATTTATTTTGGGCCCCCACACACAGAGACATACGGAATGCAGCCCTGTCTTGCTACCACATGTGCTCACATCCCAATACAACACTCACACCCTTAGCCAACGCTGTCTGAATTCTCCAGCTGCCTGGAAACACATACAAACCATTTGGGTGTTAGATCCGTGCCCTTCCATAGAGAGCACAGGTGAGTTGTTCGAGAGGGCTGCTGGTAGGTAAGCAGGCCAGCAATTTAAATGTGCTAATAGGCTGAAGCATCTAGTTGTTTTTCTTACTCACTGTCATGGCACAAATTCCCCTCCTATCACATTTGCATATAATGCTTTAAAAGGGGCTCTGTGGCAAGCCCTGTGCTCTTATATCTCACTGGGTTTAAATCCTGTCCCCAGACAATGTATGTTAGTTTGGGTTTCCTCTGGGTACTCTAATGGTTTCGGTATCTAAATAGCTGTGTGTGCGTATTGAAGAGTCGAATGTGACCTATATAGATCATACGTCGATTTTCCGTGATTTTATTTGGTATGCGTTTGCACGGAGACTAGGGGCAATCCCAGCATGAAGCAGGGGAACGCCCGGGATGGTATGCTCGCCCATTGCACGGCACACAGACTCACCCGGACAATTACACCCCGAGGGCACTTTAAGGAAACCAGTCGATCCTAAATGTATCTCTTTAAAACAAAGATCTCCTGCTCCATTATATACCGAATACAAAAGTGGTACTACTCCTCTCCGGAGCTTTGTATAGAACTACTTCCGCAGCTATGTAAGCTGCAGTGTCTGCTGATAAAGTTGTCAACATCAATCGATAGTATTCACACACAAGTGAGGAGGTACGGATAAAGCCGGCAGCAGGAAGGGAGTCCGGGGCTTTTGCCCAGACGCATTAGCGGGACTCTATCGATCGATACCTTTTTAGCTTTAAATGCGATAGTTTAATCAGTGAATCAATAACATAGTAACGGGAAATCTTATCAGGTAACCTTTGGTGCTCGTTGTCTGTCAGTTACAAATAGCCTTAGTGTATTTATGATCGGAGTAAATTAGATTAAAGAAGTTTAAGAGAGGACAGGAACCTATGAATGACAATGTGGGCATTGGTGTGTCCTTGTTGTTTTGTAATAAATGGACGGAAGAAAACACGTAATTAATAATTAATCGGGCTTGTGGAAAATGTATCGATGTGGGCGATTTGTGCGCCCCATTTGCGGTAGCCCGGAGGGGTAAAGAGGGTGATCCTTTTACGGGAGCAGTCATCGATTGCAGAATCTGCCTTCTCCCGTTTGAGTCGAGCTTTAGACAGGATGAGCACGGAAACCGATCGCGATTTGTGTTAAATTTGGCTGATGACGCTAGACTAACCTCACTGCAGTAGTGCAGGATTGCCAACTCTCACGCGTGTGGCGTGAAACTCACGCTTGTTGACTGCCAAGCTCAAATCTAAATTATTGTATTATAGACCTAAAACTAGCTACACCAAAAGCATTGTGGCAGTTTGCAAACCCTCCAGACTACTTACAAGGTACTAAAACTCTTGCATACATGTAAATGTATGTGCAGACTTGTCTCAAATTGAAAATTTCCCACCAGCCAGCTGACCAAAGTTGGCACCACTGAGTAGTGTCCCAAATGATCAATGCTTAGTAAGAAATCTTTTGGTGAAGGGATCTATCTATCTATCTATCTATCTATCTATCTATCTATCTATCTATCTATCTGTCTGTTTATCTATCCATCCATCCATCCCTCCCTCTATTTCTCCTATGACTGCTTCGCTTCCATATTAGTACTCCATGAAAGGTGTTCTCCAACCAGTCTGGCTATCAGAGTGAAGTGAAGATGTGTTCATGCTGTGATACTATACTGAATACTAATTATCGCAGTAATCCCAGCAGCCTCTTCTGCAGACTGTGCATATCAGGCAGCTCCTTCCTATGGGACCTGCCAACCCTGTGGTGGTGGATGTGTGTGGTTTGCATGTAAAATGATGGGGAAATGAGTTTATCGCTCTGTCTTTCATAGACACAATCGACGTAGACTAGAGTCTTTCAGGCTGAATATTTCTCATGTTTTGTTATTTAATTGTATATTTTTACTGGTTAGACTTTTCAGGGCTGTGTTTTTGATTGTCCTTCCTTATGTGTCCATTGTTGGTTGTAGTTCTGGTTTGTAGGCCTTGTCGTTGTCAGTTTGCTGCACCCTGCTGAAACTAGGCTACCCATCCCAAGTCCTGTCATATGTAGCCAAGAGAATAGCGATTTTAGTGTCAGCCAATCAAAAGCCATGGATTAAACTGATGACTGATTTCATTGGTGGAGCCACATCTTTCACTTGACTTGCCCTGTCATCACTTCCAGAGATGTCCAATCCATTTACATTCATCATTATAAGTTGGCTCTGTTATGTTAACATGGCTGCAGGATAAAGTGCTGTATTTTAACTTGATTATTGAAATGTACATCATTATGGTGTGTTATTCACGTGTTTAGCTGTTCCGGGGGAGTCACACAAGATATGTGACGGCAGTCTGCCTGTCCGTCTGAGCTATTTCGTTCCTCGATTCCCGGTGTTCCAGAAAGGTTGGAGAAAAAATCCCAAGTAGGAGGCCTCCTTCTCTAAGTGTTGACGGTGTAACCCGTTTTGACGTGTAGGGGGAGGGGCTTTCTGTGCTGCTTCCATTCGTTCAGGTTCTGGCAACAAAGACCCCACTAGGTCGGTCCGAATTTGGATGCGTTCGGGGCCTCAGTAGCGGTGGGCCTTTTCATAACTAATCAAATCATTCATGCTGAGTGGCCCGGAATGGTTGTGGACCTCAGATGATCAGAATGCTTGGAAGGCTCATCTGGTCTGGAATACTTAGGAAGCTCAGCTGATTGGCCCAGAAAGCCAAAGGCCCAGTTATAAAAGAGAGAGTAACAGCGTAAACGGTCTTGGGTCACACTAGTAAGGACAACACCAAAGCTCAGGCACGTCTGGGCTAAAAACCAGGTCTCTGAAGTTACAATTCAGAATCAAGTGCCACTATTGTCATTATACAGGTAGCTGGTGCAACGAAATTCCATCTTCACATATCCTGTCTTGCTCTCTTGTAAGACATGCATATATATACATGGTGAAAGTAAGCTTAGGGTTAGATCCAGGTGCAGTATTTTGGGTTTAAAGGCTTCGCTCAAGGGCCCTTCTGTGATTATCACTGACAGCTACGGGATTCAAACCACCGACCTTCTGGATACAGGCGGCTAACCCACCGGATTACACTGGCATAATTTTAATTGATAAAAAACATTGATCTTGGAGGAAGGCAGACTATTGAGATACACGTACATACACGCGCACACACACACACACACACACACACACACATATGCGCATGCACACACACACACACACACACACACACACATATGCGCATGCACACACGCACACACACACAAACAATCAAAAATACATTGATTTTAATGTGAGCAGTAAAGGAAACACCTAATCGGGGGAATCGCTGCACGACATCGAACATGATCACCCGGACGGTGGGAATTTTTTATGCGTAATCTGAGCCCTGGCTGTTCTTCAAAACGGGCCAATCTAGGCCAGCACGCGGCTGTTTGGCAGCATGCACGCACTATTAAGCTAAAGAAACACGCTGACCAGCTGAACTCACGCACACTGAGCACACACATTAAGATTCCGCTCCCGGCTCCTTTGTAGTTTGGATAGCAGGAGCCACGAGATGAAGTCCGTTGCCCGGTGATTTCCATGGAAACCCCAATCGTAGAACACTGGCCTTTTTAACAGTAACTACAGTATTATAGTAGTACAAAAAGAACTGAGAGTGTGTACAGGTGCTGGCATTTTCCGAGTGGTTTACTTGAAGTCTGTGACAGTGTCTTTTATCTTGTATGATGCCTGTGGGCCCCAGAGTTCAGGAAAAACTGCTTTATGTGCCAGTTAATAAAGGTGAATGACAGGTCAGTTCAGTGCCACTATGGATTTGCCTTGCATTTCAAGAACCTGTGTTTACATAACCTGATGTAAGGGTAGGGGTGTGTGTTTGTGTGTGTTTGTCCTGTGATATGATACACTATCGATATGCCAATTTGGTACATACCTGGAATGACAGTGACCTGAACTGGATAAGCCTTTGGATAGAAGTGATTCACTACTCTAGCCATTCACAACTTGCCCACCAGAGCACTGATGTCATCTGACTCAATCAGAGAAATTCCACCTTGGGTAAATCTTTACAGGTCCTGCAATGGCATCCATCAACATGCTTTAATGCCGATTGCGGTGTGTGCGCTTTTGTGGGTTAGGAGTCTGTGTCCAGAAAGTCACTGGTTTGAATCCCATGACTGGCAGAATAATCATGTCACTAGTGGACCCTTCAGCAATGCCCTTAACCCCAAAAACCTGTCCAAGGGTTCTGGAAGAATGGCTGACCCAGCATTCCAATCCCAAGTGTTGCTGTGATAGGAGAGCAAGATGAGATGTGTGCAAACCAATATTTCCTACGTATTTGTGCATGGGCAATATGGCAAATAATGGCAAATTAAAGTATCATTGTTGTCATTAAACTTCTCCCCCTAGAGATGATTTATCCAAGATCCCCACTAATAATGACAGACCTAAAAGGATGCCAACCCACTGGAGATATGGTAACCAGGTGAGGCTCCAAGGCTGTCAACAACCAGGCTCCAGTCTCCTCTAGGGGGCGCTGACTTCTGCTTCACTAGGCACGTGTTTAACCTGGATAAGTCACTGTGACGTTCCAGAAAGAGTTTGTGACTGGCAGCGAACCACTCGGCGTCTAGGACATGAGAAAAAGTCACTGGGCCAGGTGACACGGTGGCACAATGAGTCAGCGGGTTCTCCTGTCACCCGAGGTCTGCCTGGCAAATAAGAACAGTCATTTTCCACAGCTGTTTAGCAGCATTCTGAGAAGACGGCAAAGATGACCAATAGTCGTTATACTTCTGATAAATGTCGTCATGCTTCTTACTCACTCCCCACCTTCACCCCCCACAGTGAATGAATACCTCTTCATGGTACAAGCCCGTGGACTCCAGATTCGAGAGAATGTAAGAAGCATTGGAGTCCAGGTCTTGGAGCAGATGGTTCGGGGAACCTACAGCAACAACACAGGTACAGTGATGCAGCAAACCCTATGAATCCTGGGTATGTAGTAAATGTTAATGTCAATGGGTGGCCATTTTGAAAACGACACCACAGGTACCCCAAGTCATTATTTGTCTGGGATATTGACCACTGTTTTAAATATTTTTTTGGAAGTCCTATCCGATCAGCCATGGGTCATTTGACAGCCATTTGACAGGGCAGGTACTCTTAAGTATGCTCCAAGTCTTTTCACTCTTGATTGTACCTGCTCAGGACCTCTGTCTGAGTGCGTGTGTGTTGGTATCCCTTGTTCAGATTATGCTTACGACTTCAATGTCAGCGAGCCGCACATCCAGACCACCACCTACCTCCCGGAGGGGTACACATACCTCCCCAGCCAGAGATGTCCTGAAAAGCTTCCATCTATGAGTAAGGATGAGGTCCTCCTTGCTGTTCTATGCTCTCTTCTATTTCCTACCAGATGAATGGATGGATGGATGGATGGATGGATGGATGGATAGATAGATAGATAGATAGAGTGGAACTTATAGTGATCAGGGCTAGAGTGATCAACTGCTTATATGGATGAAAAAGCTTGGGACAGAATAATTACTATACTAATATTGTTTAAATAACTTGTTTATAGTAATCAAGTAGTCCACTTACAGTGTTCATTTTGAGTCTTTTTATACATGACAACATACGGAAAAAATAAAACTATGTTAATTTTTTTTAAACTTGACTTTACTTTGATAAACCTACTTTGCCTTGCAGTAACCCGTCTGCTTCTGGCTAGCTACCTG
Organism: Mormyrops attenuatus; assembly: GCA_026777985.1. Classification (NCBI taxonomy): domain Eukaryota; kingdom Metazoa; phylum Chordata; class Actinopteri; order Osteoglossiformes; family Mormyridae; genus Mormyrops; species Mormyrops attenuatus. Next base: position 21,265,158 of record JAODKC010000041.1, read on the forward strand.
AAGCTAATGCTGCGTGCACAGAAAACATGATGGGGAAAAAGAAAGTTATTTTCTCTCAATGACAAATATAGACCCATTGAAGCTTATTTCAATAAAATTCTGAAAATAGCGATGCTCTCCGTTTTATTACTTTATATTCATGTAATAAATATACAAATGTCAATTAGATGGTAATCTGCCTGAAAGGAAAGAATCGGTTATAATGATCATCCGCTTATACAGACGCTCCTCTACTTACGAACTTTCAACTTACAAACTTTCCGACATATGAACGAAGAGGACTGTAAGTCCAAATTGTGTTCCTTGGGCTCCTGTTTCCTGTTCGCAACATCATTTTTCTTTTCTGCACACCAATTCCAACTAGTACGACTTCCACCTGCTACTCCTGCCGCGTAGCAGCGTAGCGTGCGTACTTCCAGCATACATCCTAGTTCTTTGTACTTGCGTATACCCTTAAAATGATGTTGAATTACGACTTACGAACATTTCAAGTTACGAGCGGCCGTTCGGAATGTATCTCGTTCGCAAGTAGAGGAGCGTCTATAGTGATCAATTGCACCCTGATAGACGTGATCACTATAAGCGGATTCCGCGATAGATAGATAGATAGATCCCTTCAGAAGTCAGAAATAAAGTCAGACAGATAAATGTAGTCAGGCAGACAAGACAGACAGACAGATCGCTGGGTCGGTAGTGTGATCCCAAAATTTGGTCCTTGAGCAAGGCCCATAACCTCAATTTCTCCAGAGACGGCTTTCTCCTCTATGCTAGTTTCATGAGGTTGCCTCCTGGGATGCTGTTCCAGCTCTCCTGAGGGCCAAACTTCTCCCAAACTGTCTCTACTGTGTTTACATCAGATGGCCAGGTCATGTGATACGACACTATCACTCTCCTTTGTAAGCGGTGTGGTGTGTCCAAACTTTTGACTGGAACTGTATGTACATAAACACAAACCCGTCAGGACCTCATGAGTCTGTGTAACACCCTGCCCCTTCTGCATGTGCTATTCAGAGGGACAGGTGGACGTCAACATGAGCGAGGTGGCCCTGTTGGAGGTCGAAAGGACCCTGCTGCTGGGAGACCCCAGCTTGGCCCTGGGGGGCCACTGGAAGCCGCGTGACTGCATGCCACGTTGGAAGGTGAGGGGAGGCCCTATTGGGGTGGGTGGGCGTTTGGGGGGCTTGTGGCTTTGGCCCATTAAAGGGTAAAATATGAAAATACGGCACTATGCATTTCAAATACCCCTTTGGAAGCTGTCATCTCATAAACATCCTCATTTGATTCTCCCATCACAGAAAGCGTGGACCGATTTAGCAGGCAGGACGGTATGACAACTGGGACAGATTTAAAGTTTGAAAAGAGTTAAAGGCCCCCCCACCAAGCGTGCCGTCACCTGAGCAATATTTTTATACACTCCCCCCACACACACACACACACAGTAGACACACTGGTTTGCAGGTTTGTAATTATATCTTTGTGGGGACTCTATATAATCATCTATACGGGGAAAACTCCCAGCATGACAACCTTAACCCTCACCCAGCCCTAACCTTAACCAAAGTAACCAAATCTGCATTTTTTTCGGGCCTTATATATTCTTTAAGAGTATTGTCATGAACATCTATCCCTGTGACGCCAGACGCTAGTTCACCCAGGCAAGGCTGTATCCCGCCACTACGTGAAGATTAACCAGGCAAAAAAACATATAGGTTTCTTATTCAAGGAAAAAAGTGAGAGAGAGAGCGTGACCTGTAAGGGATTGGGTGAGCCTGTCATCACGCCTGACAGGTTTCCTGGGGGGGGGCAGACCCCCATCACTTCCTGTGCGCTCCCTTTTACATCATCACACCCACACAGGGTGTGCTCTGTTTGCAGAAGGTAATTTGAGCGCTATGGCAATGTCCGCCTTCGTTTCAAAAGCACAATAATGGGCCAATTTGGACAAACAAGCAATCAGCAAAAGGCACTGAACTGTTCACCTCGTGTCAGGAGAGGGGATCACACACACACAGACACACACACACACTTCTGACGCTGACCGTGCCTGTGATGGCATAATATGTAACACTCCTCACAGTATATATTAGCTTTGAGAAAATGATCTCACGGTACGTCGTAAGACTCCATTAGTTTTCTATATACTGATACATTTTGGACTTTGCTTAATGTTTTACTGGTAAGATTATGCTGGCCTGGTTCACCCTCTGTTGCCTGCGTAGTCACAAATAAAAGTTATCTATTATATTATATTATATTATATTATATTATTGTACAGCCTAAAAGTAGGGGGTGGCTTAAGGGTATTCCTGGGGGGGCTGTGAGGTCGGGGTACTAATTGTCCCTCTGATCCAAGGTGGCGATCCTGATCCCGTTCCGGAATCGCCACGAGCACCTGCCGATCCTGTTCCGGCACCTTGTCCCAGCGCTCCAGCGACAGCGGCTCCAGTTTGGTTTCTACGTCATTGAGCAGGTGCACCCCAGTTACCCCAAAGAGCCTGCAGGGGGTGCCACACTTTCCAGAGCATGCCCTCGAACACCCACGCACACAATTCCAGTCGTTCTAGTCTGTGTTCCTGATGGGGAAATGCCTTCTGCTGACACAAAGCCAAACTTAACTCACTCTATGTGACTGTGATGATGAATTCCAGATTACCCCAGATTTCCGTCCTTCTTCCTGGCAGTGAGAGTGATAAAAGAAAATCCACATTTGTAAGGAAGTGCTCCCCCATGTGGTGGGAATGCACATGTGTCTGGGTTGTACTGTTTTGCTGCAAAACTGACACTGCAAGGTAGCTACTGAAAAACAGATGTGAAGGGGAAATCCCAGCAACACAAACCAAACCTCTTTTACAAACATAAACCTCTTTTTAAGTGCCAAAAACTTTAGTTTGCTTTTTTCTGAGTGAAGTTAGGAGTTTTGTGGGTTCTCCTGGACAGGCGGGCACTGAGGCCTTCAACCGTGCCATGCTGTTCAACGTGGGCTTCCGGGAAGCAATGAAGGACCTAGATTGGGACTGTATGGTCTTCCACGACGTGGACCACATCCTAGAGAACGACCGAAACTACTATGGCTGCGGCGAAATGCCGCGCCACTTTGCTGTCAAGCTCAACAAGTACTCATACATGTGAGTGCAAGCCCCCCCCCAATGCTAACACGCTAACACGCATACCACACTTTCAAGATCAACACACCTACTGCTTCACAGCTGCTTATCGCTTATAATGACACTCAGCTCGATATTATTTAGCAGTGTAGCACATATTTTCAAGCTCCTACCGTGACCTTTACCAAAGGAATGGTAAATTGTGGTAGATAAAAGCCAGTAATGAGTGAACTTTGAAAATGCATTAATGATGACTCCTAGAACAAGTCAAGAGAATGTCAGAAGCATCGGGGTCCAGAAAAGAATCGAGACCAGAAAACAGTCAAGACTATGGATTATAGAACTGGTAGGGTGAGCGGTCCTGGTCATGTGACTGAGCTGCTGGATGCAGAGGATTGAGCAATAGCTCTAGGACACAGCACAGTGAGAAGTCATATGACCCATCTGCTACATGCGGTGGACCAAGTGATAGTGGTCAGGTGACCCATCTCTGGGACACAGCAGATTGCATGATTGTGGTCAAGTGACTCTTCCTCTTGATGCATTAGACTCATACATAGAACATATGTAGTCAGGTGACCCAGCTTCTAGAAGCAGAAGCCTTCGAAACTGCAAGTGCAGTGCTTTGTATCAACATGTGAATCCATCCGCAGTGGTCTGATTCATTTCCATCCATATATCTACAGTAACTGCCTATCTAGTACCCAGCTGTGGAATTAGCCAAGAGCCAATTCCAAAATACAGAGCAATAAAAGACACCCGAGACGGGATTCCTGTCCATTATTGAGCATCATTATCCTTTTTCCTTAAACCACAGTACTTATCGCTCCATTATTATCTCTATTATGATCTTCATTATCTTCAGTGGTAACTTCATCCCTTTTATGTGAACACGGCATCAGACGGAAGAGCCGTGTTCACACAACACATACAGCCTGGTTACACCTAACAGCTTGTCCACGGGTTGACATGAGCGTTGGCCATTCTGAAATCTGTGGCAGAAGGTACAGGAGCATCCGAGTCAGTAATACCAGGTTCAGCAAGAACTTCTTCCCCTTCTTCCCCAGATACTAAATACCCTGCTGCCCATCTTACCCCCCACCTTATCCTGAGAATCCTCACCCCACTAACCCACACTGATCACTTTAACTAATTATAATATATCCTATTATTGTCAGCCAACAGACACTATATTTATTCCTCTCCTTTATGTTGCTATGACTTACTGTTTACTTACACATTGTACTATGTATATAAACCACTGTGTCCAGCCCCCCTGTTTCACACTGTCTTGTATTTTGAACTTTATGTCCTGTTAAACCCTGCAATTGTCACTTGCTGTCTGTATATCACACTCTATGTGGTCCTGGGGGACAATATTTCATGTTACTATATACCTGTATATTGATGGTATAACAATGATGCCAATTTGACTTGACTTGACTTGGCCTTCTGGTCTGTTTTTCCCCCTCAGGCTGCCGTACACTGAGTTCTTTGGTGGGGTCAGTGGCCTTACCATCGAGCAGTTTACAAAGATTAACGGCTTTCCCAATGCCTTTTGGGGCTGGGGAGGTGAGGATGACGACCTGTGGAACAGGTATGACAGCTGGTACCTCCCTTAGCGGCGGCACACGCCTTTGGTACAAATGTAGAGTTATGCTCCACCCGCTAGTCAGCATTGCTTGGTATTATTGCAATTATAAGTGTCATCCAGAGGAATTCTCATAATTACTTACAAGGAGGCACTGTGTTTCCATTCCATTTGTTTGGTTTGATCAAGTGAATCACAAGTTCTCCGATCGTCCTGTACTTCCTACCGTTGACGGGCCATCCTCACTGGGCTCTCTGCTCATTGGCTGTAGCTTCCAGTTCTGTGGGCCGCAGTTGGGTGGAGCGTATGCCCCGATACATGGCAGATGTCTGTCTCCCGCAGGGTCCAGTTTGCGGGCTACACCGTGAGCCGCCCCCCAGGGGATGTGGGCCGCTACATGTCCATACCACACCATCACCGTGGAGAGGCGCAGTTTCTGGGCAGGTGGGTACCACCCTAAACTCCAAGAGGCAGCTATGACGGCCCTCTCCCCAGTACCATGCTTAATCCTCTCCCTTTGGTCCCGGTAACAGATACACCCTCCTCCGCCAGTCCAAGAAAAGGCAGGAGGTAGACGGTTTGAACAACCTGAACTATTCCCCCAGGATCTCCCGAACTGCCCTGTACACCAACATCACTGTTCACCTGACCAAGGAGCTGGCCCCAGTGGCTAACTATTGACCCCTCCCTGGAGGTCTTGGGGGGTTTAGGGATGGGGCATGGAACTGGCTGAAACCACCTGTTCTTGGAATGATCATCTTCCGAAGATGTTAGCTGGCGCCTTTCTTGAAGGAGACGGGTTTCCCAAATCATCAATGCACACGGACATCGGGCAACATGACACTAGCACTGGACGTTCTTATGCTTTTCCGGGTTTTGGGTCACTCCGTGTCTCTGTGTTCGGCTCCAGGATTTTGCTGGGGAAACTCCTCATATACATCTGCCTTCCACATCTAATTTTGGGCCTTGTTTTTCAACGGCAAATTCTCAGACCAAGTTTACATCCAGTTTTGCACTGACACAGCCGACAACTGGAAGAGGTGCACTTGCCAGAAAAGTCTCCTTCGCCACTGGCCAGAAAACGCCAGATTGTGACAGGGATCAATGGGAAATGCCATTTTCTCCTCCACACACGGAATCCGTTTTTCACCCAGACAGCCTTCCGTTTACATCTCCACAAGGTACTTACCCTGAACTGATATGAGAAAATATCTAATAGCTTATGTGGACCTGATGAACTCTAAAGCCCCTTGGATTTAAAAGGCATCAAGAGAACACTTGTATTTATTTAGCAGATACTTTTACCCAAAGTGACATACATTTATTTTTGAGACAGCAGGGTTAGCAAGTCCATGGAGAAATTGCAGATTAAGGGCCCTGCTTAAGGGTCCAATGGTGAAATTGCTCTGCTGATGCTGGGATTCAAACCTAAGCTGCTGAGCCACATACTGCCCCAGGAAGTGCTGACCAGCAGTAGTTTGTGGGTATATGCTCCGCATCAGAAGGGCAGATGTTCTGTGGACCTTTTCTATTTTGGGGAAGTTGAGGGCTTTGGTGGGCAGAGTTCTGCTATGATGCTGATCCGCTGCAATTTCCCTCTGTTAAAAGAGGGTGGTGATTCCCAGGAGACCGGACTGAGCAGAAGTTGGATGCTGCTCCCTTCCCCGCCATGCGAGGGGTCTCCCGGAGTGCACCGGGCCGTCAGTCACCCCCACCAGACGGGCGGACGAGACCGAAATCCAAGACTGTGAAATGACACTTTGGGAGAAGTCCAAATGACTGCAGAAGACCACAGAAATCAGAGACTTGTCCCCTGTTATCAGATCCACCTGTGTTTAGCTGTTAGATGGTATCTTCCTGACATAGAGCCATCGTTTGTCTGTAAATGCGTGTGTAAGTGTAAACCTGTATGTGTGTGTAGACATATATGTAGATGGCTTCTTCTATACTCTTATTTTTCTTTTTGCTCTTTTCCTCAAGTTGCAAACTATTTTTTGAGCAGCTGCATTGTATACTTAAAATCCTGTAAAGGGAGAAGGACGCTGAGCTGTGTGAAATTCAGCATGTTTACAGTGTTTCTGTCTCACTCCCTTTTTCTCCTGTGGATAGCATGACTCCACCATACTGAGGTGGATAATGACCCGGGCGACCAAGTAGATCAGGAACCAATGCGCTTTTGTGAATTTCTAACTTAATGATTATTCCGTTCTTTTCCTTAATCTGAAATCCCGAAATTCCTGCTGCTTTTTGTGTTGAATATTCAAGATGACCTCCTAGTTAGAGGCATTCTAGAAGATACCAATGAGGGCACGTGCTCTTTGTACAGATTACGGGGGGTTTTACTTACTCGTGTGCTACTTTTTACTCACGTTTACATCCGAATCTGAATCCGCGTGTGCTCAGAGACAGACCGTTCACGGTATACATGCTGCAGCCGTTTCCGAGTGCATTGGGGCAGTGCTGTAAACACTGTGTCATCCTGTGCCAACTGTCCCCGCATCATCTGGCCAATGGCATTACGGCCGGCTGTCCTCAAACCCGACCCCAGTGTGACTCCTTGCCCGGACCTTAAAGCACCTGAGGAGATTCACACCATGAGCCTCCCAGAGTCTATGTTATTTTTTGGCATAGAGGGAAGAACCCCTTCTTGCTGTTACAGAGGCTGGCCTCTACTAATTTTATTTATGGACTTTTTAAAATTATCAATTCCGTTTTGCATCAATGATTGCAATTTGGCCTGAGGAGTATAGGTTAAATACATCAGCTGAGTGGAAGGAGTGATGTGTAAAATGGCAGCGCTGAGTGGTATAGCCGGGGAGCAAAGGCACTCCATGTCCAGCGGAAACTGGGGGGGGGGGGGCAGCCTTGTGCTCTCACCAGCCAGACCCACTTTTCTGTGTCTTATCAACGGTGCTGCTCTTGAAGACGAGTCACATTGTGCTGACCGGAGGCATCATGATGGTATCTTTGTTTTTCTTAAAAAAAACCTTCCGGTCCTAAGCACAAGTTGACGTCACATAGCCAATCTTAAGGAGGTGCTCAGTGAGGGTAGGGGTGGGTTTTTTTTTTTTTTTGTAGAAAAACAGAATATCTGGGCACATGTAGCAGCCACTATTTCAGAGCGGGGGAGTGCCCCAAAAGCATGGTCCCGGCCAGTTTTGGCTGATTCTGGATTCATGTCTGGGGACGCCATGACCCCGCTGAAATTCCCCGTGTGCCTCGTTTCCGTGAGAGCCATGATGGATTTGGTTTCCTACCAGCCCGAATGACGGACCCCCGGTCCTGATCGACTGGCAGCCTTAAATCTTTCATGCATCCTAATGTTCTCATGTGTTATTCGTTAATTTTATATGAATAAATATTTAAAAATGTATATCTGTTAATGGTCAGTTGTCCACGTCTCATTGTTGCGTGTCATCAGTATACTTCCTTCTCAACTCTGTGCCATTTATTATTGGAAAAACCGGAACATTCCACCACACCCCATCCTGCCCCCCCACCACCATTTGCACGCACACACACACACATTTCACGCTGTCAACCTCCACATGTCGCTCGTGGTGTCCCCTCCCCCACGCTTAAGCGAACACTCGCGCCAAGTGGCAGACGCACAAATGTCCAGTGACAGCAAGGTGAGCACCATGATGTGGGACTGGCAGGACGAGCCATTTTTATTTGGGGGCGGAACGTTATTTTTAAATGGAAAGGGGAAGGGTACGGGACAGGACCGAGAGAACACAAGGGCACATCGAATAAACGTGTAGTGTTGGTGAAGAGAGGAATGAATTAGCAAGCACATGCGCGTGATGTGGTAGTGAAAAAAGCCGCTCCCCGCGGTTTCGGTCCGCTGGCGAGGTGGAACGCTGTTAGCTTTGACGCGAAACCAGGTGAAAAACGCATGAGGTGACCTACCCCAGGTTCTGACAGAGCCTGTCCAGCCAAGACAACGCGTGCACCGGGATCGCTGGGTGGGTACCCGCCTCCGAATTCGACTCGAGCCATCTCGGCGTCGCACAAGCGAAAAAAACATTAATATCAGTGTTACGTGTTTTGCGTAAACTTGATAATTCCTGTCTTTTGAGTTTTTTTTTAAAATCACTGTTATTGTTCAGTCACACCAATAAATTTTGAAAAAAGGGGGTGCTGTCGTGCCTGTTTGTTTCTGTGGCGTGAGCGGGGCATAGCAACCCCCCGTTAGAGGCCAGCAGCTTCTATACTTTCCCTGATCTGCCGCGTGACATCAGGTGACACGGGGACGTCACGCCGTCTGCGCGTGCTGCTTCCATTACCTTGCCAGGCGGCTGTGTGTGGATGCTCTCCTCACCATCTCTGCCCTGTGAGTCGACTTCTTGGAGATGAGGGTGAGATATAACCATGCTGTTCATTAGGCAGGGCATGTATAAATACTTAACAGCTCGTCCTAATACCCCCCCCCCCTCCCCCGCGCATAAAGAGTGTGAAACTCATGACTTTAATGACCTTGCCAGCCTGCTACCTGAAGTCTTGTTTCCAGCATGCCTGAAGTACACAAATATGGCCTGTCTATAGTGGCAAAATACCCTAATCACCCTTCCAGGCGGAGAGGCTAAAGGCGAAACACAACCTGTCCTTGTCACCTTGTCCGAAAGCCGTGTCCCTGTCAGCAGACCGATTCGGATGTAACTGTAGTGTGACTGAGCCTAGGGGTGGAACAGCAGTCGCCCCTCCGCTGAAGCAGCGGTGCGATAATACCAGGCGCGATTTTATTGTTCGTCTAATTTCTTTATCCGGATTTGACTCGGATCAGCAGAATCTGTACTTCGTAGACAGATCTAGTGTAAAAGTGTCGACTGTGCACACGTAAGGGCGTGTCTATCAAATAAATTGCTGTTGTAAGTCGTGGAAGAAAATAAAACCGATACTTAGCGTGCCGTCTGTGCTCGTTTGACACAGTCGGAAGCAATGGAAAAGGCGGGATATTCTCACGGATAGGACTGTAGACTAACTTATCAAAAGCAAATTTGATTTTCCTTCCTTATCCTCGACAAGGACAAAAAAACCGCTACCAGCTTTTAAGAGCCTTTCCAACAAGACTCATACAGTAATTTATCAAAAATTAATATTGCACTTTAATTAACGAAAGTTTCACTTTATCAACATTTGTAAAACATTGCGTGCTTTTGCAATAGGTATGTCAAATAAGGAAAATATTTTTAAAATAAAATCCACTTTATCGTTCCCTAAATGTTATTCACTCATTGTTCGCTTTACTGACACCTTGTGGTCACACACAGAATTTCATTAGATTCTTCTGTCTAGCAGTTTTTCTTCACACTTAACAGCGTTACGTTCTCGCGTTTTATTTAGGAAAACTATCGTTTAAAGATATAAAACTAAGCAGAAATATATATATATATATATATATATATTTGTACATTATAACCAACATTTTTGACAGTAAAACATGTATACAATAGTTTAGCACCTCTGATGTTGGCGTACAGTATTTCAAAAGAAAAATACAAAGTGAAGAAAAAAAAGTAGAATTGACTTGGCAGTAGAAACCTGTAGCAGCTTATTAGGGTGTGATAGCATATGCTTTGTTTTACCATTTTACAAATACTTCTAGCACTTAATGCAGTCACCATTTTTCATATAAGTTAGAAGGTCAGCTAAAATCCATATAAAACACAGGAAAACAAACACAAAAAATGTATATAGAGAAATGCCCCATTAGATTAAAACTTGAGAGAAGATTTTACAATCTATACAGCTGTAAAAGTTTGTGTCTATGCAGCCAGAGCTACTGCCCCCCCTGGTGGTCAGCTTTTCCCAGGCAATCCTTGAGTCCGTCCTGTAGCTCGGCCAACTGGTGCGAGTGGCTGCTGAGGGTGCCGTTGATCTGTGAGAGGTAGGTGTCCGAGTGCCTCTCCAGCTCCCCACGGATCCGCTCCAGGTCCTCGGCCAGCTCGCTCAGGCCGCCACAGCGGCCCTCCACCTCCGCGACACGGGTGTCCACGGCCTGCATCTCCTGCTGCACGTCTAGTGCCGTGCTGCGGCAGCCCTGCAGCTCTCCAGCCAGCCGCCGGCCCAGGCCCTGCAGCTCGGCCTTCAGCTGTATGAGCCTGCGCTCGCTGGAGCCTAGCTGCGCAGCCTGCCTGCCCACCATCTGCACGATGCCCTGCATCTGCCCAGCCAGGCGGCCCTCTCGCTCCTGCCATGTGGAGTTGGCATGCGTCACCTCGCTGGCAAACAGGTTGACTGAGTCACGTAGACCCTTCAGCGTGCGGTTCACGGAGTTGACGCTGACTTTCAGCAGTGTGATCTCGCCCTGGATCGATCCCTCGGCCTCCTCCTTCTCTAGTCTGACCAACAAGGCCTGCAAGGAGCCATTGAGCCTGTCCAGTTGATCTTTATAGCTGTCTAGCCGCCCTGACAGCTTCTTCTCTAAACCCTTACATTCCTCGATCTCGGCATGGAGCTGGGTGACATCCTCTCCAGGAGCTGAGGAACAGGCGGAAGTACACAGGAGCTCCAAGTCTGTTAGCTGCTTCTGGAGCCCGTCCAGGCCAGTCTCCACCCTCTGACGCACCAACTCGATTTCTGTTTCCAGCGTGGGCACAACTTGTCCCTCCAAGACGGTCGGTGTCGTGGCGTTACTCATCTCTTCCACAGCCACAAATAGCCGGTCCCCGAGACTCTTCAGCTTCTCGTCCAGCAGGACCTTGAAGCCATCCAAGGTTTCCAGGCCATCCGGAAATCTGTCGCTGAAGCTCCCCTTCTCTGTCACGTTGATCCTGGAATCCATGTCATCCAGGGTCGCTTGCAAGGTTATCGTGTGCTCGTGGAACGTCGTCTGGAATTGTCTCTGGGACTCGGTGAGACCCTTTACTGACTCTTCCAGCAGCAGTACCCTCTGTTCCAGGTTGGAGACCAGGCCACAGCAGCTCTCCGTCTGGGTGAGGCCTTGGATCTGAGCCTGCAGGTTGCCCAATTCCTCCCTGAGGCCTGTCTCTCTGCCGTCGAGTGACAGCTGTATCTGCTCCTGGCCGCTGATGTGGTCTTGCAGACACTTGCGTTGCACCTCCCCTATGCGGTCTTCACAGTGGTTCTCCACGCCTGACAGCCGCCTTTCGAAGCCGTCCAGGATGTCCGCTCGCACATTAGCCAGTCGAGTATCCAGAAGCTCCTCCAGGGGCTTTTGAGAACCGTCGATGTCCGGCTGGCCAGAGACGACCTGCATCAACTGCTTGAGCTGCCCGTCGTGCCCGACCACCATACCGTGAATCTCATCCAGCATCTCGCTCTTCGTCCTAAGATCCTCTTTCACCTCTGTCACCCTCCCTACCAGGTCACCGAGGCCAGGGAAGCCGTCACCTCCTTCCAGGCCATCAGGTGTCCCATCGGGGATCACACCAAAGCCGATGGATGAGTCAGACAGCCGGGGAGCAGTGTTAAGCAGGGTCCCCAGCATCTTGTTAGTGTCGTCACGCAGAGATGAGCGCAGCCGCTCCTCCAGACCCGTCACAAAGCCATTCAGCGTGTTTAGGCTCTGAGACAAACGTCGGAGGTCCTCCTCCATGCGGTCTAGGCGCTCTCCTGTCACTCCAGGAAATTTCTGTCCTACAGTGACACAGTAAATGCACAACGTGAACATTTCCATCTTCTTCACCATGTGCTACAGTCATTTTGATTATTTTCATCATCTCTTTTGCTCTTTTTGTTCTAGATCATGGCATCAGATAACCAAACCTGGTGGTCGCTGTCTATGGAAATGTATGCACCTGCTGCTTTCAAACCAAGACACATGCCCTACTCAAATATACCCTCTAGGATGAACAACATTTATCTTATTTATCTGTATTTAGCAGATGCTATTATTTGCATCAATGTTTTTTACAAAGCAAGGTCAAGCAATCCCTGGAGCTACTGGGGCTTAGGGGCCTTGCTCAGGTGACAACACTCTGCCGATGCTGGGATTTGAACCTAACATAACCACATATCCAGTAGAAGGGCACAGTGAACCACCTGGAACCTCTGCCAGGAGGCACAGGGCATCTACAGGGGACACCTTTATGGGATGCTCATTCACTACAGGGAATCTGTTTCTACAGACAATTTAGAGACATCTCTTTTCTTAATGACATGATTTTGGACTGTGGGAGTAATCTGAAGAATTAAACACCCGTTTAATAGAGGCGGTTCAGTAATTACCATAGTTGGATTTCATATGCCCTGAAGGCAGGAGTCCAGTGGGGATGGGCTCCGCCTCCTCTGGGCCAACCGGAAACGGCTTCATGGGCTCTAGGTGACCGCTGGGGAATGACTTCTGGCCTGGGTGTGGCCTCTGCCGACTGTATGGGTAGCCCTTAAAATTTGTCCGGGGTATGGAGCCTTTGAAAGGCGGCATCATCAGGTCCGGCAGCGATGTGGGGCCCTCATGGCAGCCCTCCCCCGAATAGCCAGGGCAGCACCTCCATTCAAGCTCCGTCACAACCTTGTAGCCCACCTTGTACTTGGGTTTGTAGAAGGTCCGGTACCTGCGTGATGTCAGATCCGAGGTGATGAAAAGTCAATGAGGTATTTTAGCCAGACGGATCAAGGTATTGCACATTTACTCAAGAGTGAAACAAATGCTTGCTTACACAATCCTAGGAAACACAACCATTGCCTTTAAAGACAAACTATAAAAAGTACATCCTGCAGTTTTTATTGCTGTATGTTAATTACTGCATTTTCTTGGGGCACAAATACACAGTAATCAACGGCATAGGGGAGACTTGGATATTGGGGATGAATGACGCCAAGTTAAATGGGGGGGGGTACATGTCCCCCCATGGGTTCTTACACCCATGACACTAATGCATTTCCATATTCAACGCTGATTTACTTATTAAATTATTAAAAACCTATTTCCGATTTTTCTCATTTAAATATACCGCAGGTAGAATTTCTGTTTTATTCTTAGTTAAGTCTAGCTCTTCTCCTAAGACCAAAATATTGTTTTATGGGTAAACAAAATAAATATTCTTTCCAGGACATTCATTGACAGTAACTCAAGCAAATTAATTTAATTTCTCCTCCAGGTGTTTGCAAGCCACTGTAACACAAATCAGTGATACTTTTTTTTAAACCAGTCGAATATTTCATTGTTTAATCACATCAGATATTACACTAATTTAACCTAGATTATCATGCTTAGTAATTTTTCTTGGGAAATCCATGGATTCACTAGCCCTGTCTATGGGAATTTGTGATGTGACTTTCGCGAAAATTTTGATTTTTTGAATGGCTCTTCGGTATGAACGATGGGAAACGAGTCGTACTTGAGAGCCATTGTTTTTTATTATTGTTTGCACATCTCACTGCCTGTCCTAAATCCACTCTACTCCCCTATACATGAACAGTGAGAACCAGCCAGTCACAAGAGGTAAACATTGGGGCAGGTTCTAGGCAGAATGAGCAAGATTTGTCGGTTGCTGTTTGCATAAAAGTGGAATGAAATTACACTGGTGGGATATCTACGAAAGAAAAGAAAAAAACAATTTTTGAACTGCTCTTGGAGAAGAACGGCGCTATAAGATCCAACTCCCTTCAAATAGGCATTATTCCCATCACTAATGGGAATATAACTACATCAGATACCGTAATATCAGACATTGACACTAGAGGTTAGCAAAGAGCCATTTCTGAGGCTGTCTTGTTGCTGTGCTTTGTAAACGGTTGAGACTGGGCCTGCACTAGATATAATTATCCTAGACACTATAAGATATTTAATATCTGATATTTAACCGCCTGTTGTTTTGCTTGGGGCATATTGGCATTAATTACATTGCTGATTAAATGATAAATAAATAATACATGTTAATGGAATTGAATGGAAATGTAATTTTTTTGACTACTTACACAACAGTAGGACACTTCTGCCCCCATGAACACTTGTTATATTCTGCTTTGACATAAGTTTCGGTTCCATCTTGCATTGTACACGAGATGTTCTTCTGGATCACATAAGCACAATGGTTTCTGTTCAAAGAGGAAAACATTTTTTTCAACATTTTAACAACACTGACATCTGAAGGTGAGCGCTGCTAATACGAATGAGTCTGGACACACGGGTTGATATCTTTACGTAATACCCCCCCCCGGCCAAATTCATCTGTAAGCAGTATGAAGGTTGCAGAACTTCCTGATTTGCTCTGTGGGGGACACAGGAATGGCAAGACTCTATTATGGTTCTGGTTTGTGACAAACGGGGACGGACCAACACAGAGGACATTACACACCTATCGTGGGGGGCAGCAGACAAGAAAAAAACAGAGATAGGTCAACAAGGGGTCGCAGCTGGCTATTGATAGAGCTGCGGTCTCCTCACCTGATTTCTCCCCCATCCCTGGGACATCTGCACTAATTCAATGGGACACGTAAATAACACTTAAACACACAAAAATTCCCCACATTCCTCATTTTGCTGAAAGTTCATAAACAAACGAAAAGCCGAGTGTCCGAGCTGGTAAATCTGTCATTTTTGTTAGTGTCCAAGTGCAGTGTCTTTGGGAACAACGAATACCACAAGCGGGCTTGGCCTTCCTCACATACAACTTGATGACTGAATATTAGCATGCCAATTTTTTAACACGCCGTAATCGGAATCTGTTACAGCCGCTGTTTATTTTAAGACGCATGATGGGCGTTGTTATGTCCAATCACTTGGGGGAATAACCTCGATAGCAGTCTTCCTTCAATCAATCAATCAATGAAGGCAAGCCCCAGGTACCATTGATTTAGCCCGTGATATTTTCAATAGCCAGAAATGCTCCTGAGACGCACATTTAACGATGATGAACGACAATTGAAACTGTACAAACGTTAAGTTGCGACAAAGTCCGTAGCTCCTAACAAGGCAAACTTTCATACTGAGGTTATTGAATTCATGTTCAGCTTTGTCTAATACCCAGCTGAGAATGTTCTTAGTACTTTCCTGAGCAGCTATTATAGGCATTTGAGGAATCCCTTGGTTGGCTTTTGACCATTTCATTCATGGCCTAGGGAGGCATTTTCTGGTAATAAATTAACCACGAATGGCTTAGTGCAGTGGTTTTTTGCACTGCGACCCAACTTTTGGATGTGCAAGTGAATTTTAAATTAAGCATCTATGGTTCGGCTTCTTGGATTGTTTGAATGTTCAGTAGTTTTGCTGTTTATATAGGTTAATTTTAGGATTGGCGGTTGGGAAATCTGATCGTGGATCAGTATAGGAGCTTGCTGGTTTTAAAATGCCTACATTTCCAGCTCTGCCTCACGACCCTTTCAGAACTTGGGTCGCGATCCATGGGTTGAAAATTGCTGGTTTAGTGGAAGCTGATGTGTGTGTGTTACTGGTTTATATTTAATCCTGAATATATGCAGCAAGATAAGCGAGCTTTTCTAAATTGTACATAGTCTTTGAGTGTGTGTTTGACCAGCAGAGGGTGTTTCATAGACTGTTCTTCCTGGGATATTTTCCAGAAGCCTCTGGGATCCTGTACTGGATAAGCGGTTTTGGCAGACAGCTGTTTGGTTGCTTATCTGATGGGTTTATACATTTCATATGTATTATGCATTCCTCATAAATGATTTTCAATGAAATAACTGAGCATGTGAAACCCCAAAATGGAATGTGGTGAGTCTATAATGGGCTGTATTGTGTTTGTGTGTCTAGCCGCGTGTCCTCTGATGGATCATCTCGTCCTGGGTGTCCCCTGCCTCATGCTCTCCGCCTCCCTCACCTTGTACTGAAAAAGCACTTATGGAATTTGGATGGATGAGTAGCTGGATGACTGGGGGGAAGTGCAGTGGTGCAGTGGTTAGCACTTCTGCCTCACACATCTGGGACCAGGTTTCAAGTCCCTGCCATGGCTCCCCACATGTGGAGTTTGCATGTTCTCCCCGTGTCATCATGGGATTTTCTCTGGGTACTCCAGTATCCCCCCCCCCCAGTCCAAAAACATGCTGCAGCTAATCAGAGTTACCAAATTGCCCATAGGTGCCTGTGTGAGTGTGCCCTGCAATGGGTTGGCACCCCATCCTGGGTTAATCACAAGGTCGCCGGTTGAAACCCAGCCTCAGCATGTCTGCAGGTCCTTGAGCAAGGCCCTTAGCCCCCAGCTCCCTGGGCGCTGCTACAGGTGGCAGCCCTTCGCGGACAACTTACTCTGGAAAGAGCAAGTTGAGGGAGGCGTAAAAGACAATTTCCCTACGGGGATCAACAAAGTATCATCAACAAAAAAATAAATAAATCCTTGCCCTGTGATGGGTTGGCACCCCATCCCGGGTTTAATCCTTGCCCTGTGATGGGTTGGCACCCCATCCTGGGTTAATCCTTGCCCTGTGATGGGTTGGCACCCCATCCTGGGTTGTTCCCTGCCTTGTATCCGTAGCCTCTGGGATCAGCTCTGGACCCCTGCAACCCTGAATGTGACAAGCAGTTACAGAAAATGGATGGATGGACGAAATGGAATGGTTGTAAAATTGTGATTTATCCGCATAGTGTATTGAGGTTTCAGGATTTTTTTTTTTCATGGAAGTTACTCTAAAGCGATTCAATCTCCATCCAGTCAGCTTTGGATGAAATACGACTAACTGAAGAAGTCCATGCCTGGGATCTATGCCTTCTGTGTTTTTGTAACATGTCATTAAGCTACATTTTCTCCTCCATTTGCAGAGATACTAATTTGCCATGACCTGCATATTTTGCTTTATCGCATTATCTGTTTATTTTCTTCGTTCTGTTACTGCCTCACTGGGCCCTGTGTTCTTTCATCTATTCTGAGCATCTTTGGGTTCTTGAAAGGCGCTATGAAAATTACTATTATTATTATTAAATTTTTTTAATTACTTACCCAGACTTAATCATGTATAAATATCACACTAGGCAAAGACACATGCTTGCTGTGTTTGTGAAATCTAGCATCCACTCTGAGAGCCATCTTTCACCTAGCTGGTCAAGAGGTCCACAGTTTAAAAGCCAGGAGACAATGTCCGCACCCCTACAAGAAGCTGTGGGAGATCCCGGGCTGATCCATCTGCACGAGAGGGGAGTAACCACTACTCACGAGAGGAGATGAGAGGGATACTTCCCTTTAACATCACATCCATCCACTAGAAGACCTGTGTTTAACACAGAGGCTTACATCGTCCTCTTTAATCCCTTCAAAAATATTTGTATTTTTCTGAATGAGTCCCTCCTCTGGCATGTGGGGTCTCACTGTATATAGTGTTACATTTTGGGCCTTATGTTCCTCCCCCCCCAAGTAATACCAAATTCCCTCTAAGATTCCCATATGGCCCTCTGCAAGTATTATTACAAGGAACACCCCCTCCCCCCATCCCAGAAATTGAAAATGCTGCAATAATGTGGTCGCTCCTACCACAAGCCATGAGAAGGTGGCCATAATCTGACCTCTGAAATTTATTGGCGCAGCGGGGGCAAGGGGCGGCGGGGGGGGTTGTTGGAGCACAGGGCCTGACTCTACATTTTAGCTGTTTAGTGACTGTCTCCACCTGGGTCTTTCCTTTAAAGCGAAGACCTGCTCTTAAATGTTTTCCAGATCGAATTGGGCCCCAGAATGTGAGGGTAATGAATAATGCACCTGTCGTTTCTGCTGCGTTTCAAAGAAAAATAAAACAGCCTCAAAATGCCCCGATGACATTTTCTCCATTACTTTCAATTAAGCCCTGTTTTTTCTCTGCCCGATGAATCGCTTTCAGCTCCTGTGTCACTAAATCGCTGGTAGAACGGTTGCTATTGAATGTAGTTTTATCAGCAGTATGTGGACCCAGTGCCAGAAATCTACATGTTGCATACCCCCCCCCATAACAGATGCGGTCTGGCACAGTCCCATCTCACTTCCATAGAAATATTGACCAAGCCTCTGTGGGACGGCTGACTGGGGGGGGGGGGGG